>OZ057405.1:11989018-12066518 GCA_964056735.1 Allodiplogaster pararmata
AAAATCCCCCCTCCCAAGTTAAAAACAACCGCATCGTCAAAAAATGGCTCTGATTCAACCGAGCGAGCGCGTGTGGCTTCGAGCGCACAAAGAGCGGAACAGCGCTCGAAGCCACACGCGCTCGCTCGGTTGAATCAGAGCCATTTTTTGACGATGCGGTTGTTTTTAACTTGGGAGGGGGGGATTTTAAAAAATAACTTTTATAAAGACTATTTTTAAATTGAAAAATCGCTTAGGCTTAGGAAAAGTTTACGCTAACGAGGCCGTACGGCTTGGGCGAACGAGACCGCATAAGAAAATTTCATTTTAAAAAAACATTTTTTGAACGCACTGAAAAGAGCCCCCAAGTAAAGTGCGCCCCCCCAAATTAAATTGTGCCGACGATGCTTTTGATGGCATGAAGAACATGTAACTGGATCGGTCAACAACTTAAATTTTACGCTTTTTTGATAGATACTTGTTTCAATGATGCGTTCGAGTTAGACCGTGAAAATGTAGGCACTTTTTCACTTTAGGCCCCCCCCCCTCCAGAGGTTCCGTGGGTCATACTTCTGACTCATTTACATTTTCAAAGAAGTTAATTTTAAATTAAAAAAGTTTTTTAACATTAAAAAAACTATTTTTACATAAAAAAACGCTTAGGCTTAGGAAAAAGTTTACGCAAATGAGGCCGTACGGCTTAGGCGAACGAGACAGCATCAAGAAAATTACCCAATAACTGACGCAATTGAACCTCCGAGAGGGGGGGGGGGCTGAAGTGAAAAAGTTATAAAATGTCTTACAGAAGCAATCAGAAGCTTCTTGTGTGAAATGATTTTAGTTAATTAGTTAACTTCAGAACTGAAATTTTTTGAGATGTGACACATTAGCTTGAATTGGTGTTTGAAAACGGACCTTAGGGACGATAGAAGCGGAGCGGTCGCGTGCGGTAGCACGCGAGAGGTGTTCCAGGAAGGGAGGATATCCAGTCTACGTTTTTTTGTGCCTAACTAAAATACCGTAGCCCATTTTTTTTCTCACGGCAATTCGTGGTGACACATTATAGCGTTTAACGAGATCTTTTTGCAGAGATTACTTTGACAAAGTGAAAATGTGAATTCTAACGCTCCATAAATCCCAAAAAAACTTTTTGGTGTTGGCTCAAGTGTCAAATCAATATGTGTCCCATCTTGTCACGTTTTTTAAAGGCCAGTCATTTGGCTGAAAAACCTTACCTTCTTTTGTGACTTGAAAGGCAATTGACGGCTTTTAACAAACTTCTCCGTTTACGCCTACGCTCTATGCTCTTTCGTCAAACTACCCTCATCGTAATCAGCTTACCGAAATCCTGTTTACTAGTTTGTTCGCTCTTTTTCTTCGCGCTTTTGTCAAAATTCGTATGTTGTTGAACTCATGTTATTTGTTATTTTTTTCATTAATAACGCTTAGACTTAGTAATAGTTTTCGCTAACGAGGCTGTATCAAACAATTAGTGATAAAACTAGTAAACAGGATTTCGGTGAGAAAATTACGGTAAGTAAAGTTTTACGAAAGAGCGTAGAGTGTAAGCGTAGAGGGTGAAGTTTGTTAAAGGGGCCTTCAACAAATCGCACTCAAGACACTCAAACACTCAAGCACTCACTAAAACACGGCCTCAACTCTGGAAATTTTGGGGGAAAGGAAAGGGGGAGGGGGAGTGGGAGGAAGAGGGCCCTACCTAAGCAAAAGGGGGGTTGGGCCCTAAGAGGGAGGGGGAAGGGGGGCCCTAAAGGGGGGAAGGGGGTCCTAAGGAGAAAGGGGGGAAGGGAGTTTTAATGAATAAAATCTCTTTCTGAGAAAAAATCTTTGGACGGCTGAAGTAGATTAAAGCCAACTTTTTACAAAGAAAGTAAGAGAACAAGTAAGAAAAAAGAAAGAGAAAAAACAAAAAAGAGAAAGAAAAAAGAATACTAGTTAATTGAGCTAGGCCGTTTTTTAAGTTGAGACCGTGTTTTAGTGAGTGTCTTGAGTGCGATTTGTGAAAGGCCAGAGTTGAGGCCGTGTTTTAGTGAGTGCTTGAGTGCGATTTGTTAAATGCCGTTAAAGGCCGCAATTGACCAAAGAAGGTGGTAAAGGTTATTCTTTGCACTAGACACTTAACCCACAATCGACACTATCGGTACTTTCTCTGTTTTATGCTCAGGCTTAGGTTTCCCGTTATTTTCCACTGTTTTTTGTTGCTTAGGCTTAGGTGAAGATTATGCTTGCTACGCCGTACGTCTTAGGAACGAAACCGCATGATAAATTTTTTTGACAATTGGATTTTTTGTCAGTTTGTTCAATTGATTTCCTAGAAATACAATGAAAAAAAATGAAGACACTGTAAAATTCATGAATAATCGAGTAAACCGTAGAAAAAATCTTGTCTCTCGTAATATTGTAACGAATGTGAGTTCAGTGTGTAGTGCCAGTTATTGCCCCCTCACCTTCTCTTGTGAATTGCCGTGCTCGAACGCCGCGAGCTACTTAAGATGGGGAACCTGGGACTAACTCTAAACTATTCACGGGATTTTATCCATAGGCCGTAGGCAATTAACAAAGTAAGGCATGAGGCCGTGAGGCATGAGGACGCCTAAAACACGGCCTGGCTGTTCTGCCTCGTTAGCTAAGCCGTACGGCCTCGTTAGCTAAGCCGTACGGTCTCGTTAGCTCGTAAACTTTTACTAAGCCTAAGCGTTTTTTAATGTGAAAATATGTTTTAATGTAAAAATAAAACGCGCGGCCTCACTCAAGGCGTCCTCATGCCTTACGGCTTCTTGCCGTACTTTGTTAATTGCCTAGGCCGTATGCATGGAAAACAGTTTATAATAATCTGGATTATTATAATCCAAGGATTACAAAATTCAAAAAGTTAAAGTTTTTTGGATTATGGAAATCGGTATGCATGGATGTCAGATTACTTAAACGCGGAAAGACAAGCGTATGCATCAAAATGCAAACTAAAATGCATCAAAATGCACTCTAAACACTATAACTGTCGAATACTGAATGCACTCTAAACACTATAATTATCTTTCGATCATCTTTATAATTATCTTTCGATCACCTCCGGAGTAGGGTGTTACTGGTTTCGTCGGATTATCAGTAATCCAAAAGTATTATAGCTTCCATGCATACCGGATTATTGAAATAAAGTTGGATAACTGATAATCCAAGCTCATAATAATTTTGGATTACTCCATGCATACGGCCTCATGTTCTGTGTTATCTTGATATTATAATGTTCTGTGTGTTTTCTCAATAATTTGACCAATGTTTACGTATTCTCCATTTTCTCAGTATTTTTCACAGTCATAATCCAATCGGCAGGGGATCAAGTTTTGTTATCAATTTATGAATGTGTGAACTTTGTTTGCACTTGAGAATTAGTTCCTGGCGTGAGACAAGAATGAATAGGGGCGGCCTGGTTGACTGATGTGGATAAGATATGCGAGAAGCCTTCGCTCCTTTTCAATGCTATCTGGATCCCCGTGCTCCCTACACGCCTTCCTCTCTCTCGTCTCAATACACGCCTTCCATTCAACTCAAAGGTTCGTTTCTCTGAGCTATCTCTCGGAATAACAACGAATGGTAGCGTAATTTTCTAGACCTAATGTAAACTATAAATAGAAAAAAGAACAGATTTTTAACAAAATGAACACCTGCAACAATATCTTTTCATATCAGACTTAATCTGTTTTGGCACAATTCAACTTAGGGGGCGCTCTTTTCGGTGCGTTCAAAAAATGTTTTTTAAAAAGTACAAAAAATTAAAAATTTTCTTATGCGGTCTCGTTAGCGTAAACTTTTTCCTAAACCTAAGCGTTTTTTTAATGTAAAATTAATCCTTTAAAAAAATTTTTAAGCACCCTCCTCCCAAGTAAAGCGCCCCCCCCCCCAGTGAAGCGCCGCCCCTCAAGTTAAAAAGAACCACTGTTTTTAATTTGACATAATAACAAAAAGATTGGCACTTTTTGTGTTTAGCCCCATCCCCCTACCAGAGGTTCTATAAGTCATACGTCTGACTTATTTACATTCACAAAAAAATATTTTTACATTAAAAATTAGTTTTACATTAGAAAACGCTTAGGCTTAGGAATAAGTTTACGCAAACGAGACCGTATCACAAAAAAGCCACTCTCATCTGACCCAATTGAACGTCTGGTAGGGGGGCCCTAAACGCAAAAAAAATGCCAAAAGATCTACAGTGCTTGAATTCGTTCCTCTTAATATTATTATTATCATGTGTGAGGGGACAATTTCACTTAGGGGGGGCTTTTGTTGTTCAAACTACTGTATTTATAACACAATTTCTCTGTTTTTGACAGATTTAGTCATTGAATCGACAAAAAATTGCTAATTTGAGACATTTTCTCTTGCTATCTCTTTCCCTAGCCGTATGGACTCTTCAGCATACATTTTACCTAAGCCTAAGCGAAAAAATCACTGAAAAGTGACCTGACCCCCTAAGTAGTAAAGTGCGGCCCCCCAAGCAACAAAGATCCGTGTTTGAGAAAGGTAAATTAGTTGAACTGGGCTGAAATTGTTCAAAAAGATAAAAATAAAACGAAAATTTTATCATTGAGAAGAAACTGGATATGCTTCTTATATTTGAAAAGTAGTTGCTAGAAGATTTACTCGAAAACCAGTTATCAAAGGTCGAAATTAAAGATGAGAGAAAACTTGATTGCAGTGTCGGTAGGGGACCGATTTACCAAATACATCAACAAGATGCTATTTGAGCTCGGAAAATCGAGAATAAAAGTTAGTGTTATCATGTTTTTCATTAAGATATGGATTACGGATACCACAATTGTATATATCATTGTAGTGACAGTACGGATGGGCCTTGTAGAGAAAAAAATCTTTTTTGTACAAAATATATTTTCTGAACGTTATGAGCCGCCATTCCGTGTATTGTTTCAATTCTGACTTTAACTTTTGAAATATTTTTTGATTTCTTTTTTGAATTCGTGTCAGACTATATAATGCAAGCGATCGTTTCAATAGCGAGTTCGAAAAGAAACTATTGAGTAATTTATTCAAAAGTTTTTTAAACTTATGAACACAGGATAAATTCAATAAGCGTCATTAGTTCCGACTGTTAAAGCTCTAGGCAAACCACTGCCAATTATTCAGTCTACGTGCAGAAATTATTTGTTCTTCTTCTCGCCTCTCCTCTACATCTCCCCTTTTCTCTCTCTCTCTCTCTCTCTCTCTTTCTCTTTCTCTCTCTCTCTCTCTCTCTCTCTCTCTCTCTCTCTCTCTCTCTCTCGAATCTTCAACCTGAAACTTCATATTATTTAGTTCAAGGGAACAGCAAAATTTGCATTTCTTCGAGAAGAGATGGTTTCATTGCATACAGGGGTTGAATGGAGCCGCCCAATTTGGGTTTACATGTATCCACAGCTCAAAGTTTGGAGGAAAAAGAAGAGGGGATGAAGGAAAAGGGTAAGAAAAGAAAGGGAGTTTTTTGTCAATAGTGTGTGTACATGTATCCGCCGACGGGACCGATCCGGTCACTATTTAACCCCTGATTGCATACATGCGTTAAATGAGGCCGGTCTAAGGCATGTTTGTGCGCGCCGAGCGAGTGGAAAAAGGAATGGGGAAAGGCAGAAAGAGCAAAAAGAAAAAGTAGAGAAAAAGTGAAACAGAAAGGAGAAGAGAATGTAGATCATTCTCGGCGCGAACATGTATGCGCCAACATAGCTGGTCCGGTAACCATTTAACCCCTGATTGCATAGCTCACCAGCACTTGTCAAATTTTTTTCTAATTTAACAATTTTCCGGACTCTTATTTTACTGCTCTCCAGCTCTCGCTTTCTTTTTATTATTCCAATTCCTCCGCTCAGCTGAGCGGTCTTTTAAAAAAAAAGTTTTTGACAATTGCTGGTGAGCATAGGTAAAATATGTCTTGATTTTTCAACAGGTCCATCGCTCAAGAAGGTTGAAAGTTTCACTTTCAACTTCACAAACCCGGTTGAAACTGAGTTATGGCTTATGAAACGTTCCATTTATGCAGAGTAATGGAATTGTTTTCTTTCAGTTTTAGCTGTGAAAACTCTGATACATTCATTTCGAGTGAGGGAGAGGGTCGGTAGGTCGGTCGCCCTAGAAAATATTTTTGCCAGTTTGGCAGTTTACCTATACTGGTGAGCTATGTTTGATAGCGAGAACAACCGAGTTTATTTATTATTTATTTTATCTACATTTTTCAATGCAAAAACAGTTTCAAGAGAATTAATAAACAACTCAAAAAGCGTGAAATGATGTAAATCATGTAAACAGCGGAGAATGAAGTTCTCAAAAGAAAGAACATTTTATTTTAATCAACAATATGAATATTGAATAACTCAGCCATACTTTCTAAAAATGATGATTTCTCCAGAAAAGTTCTTTGTTCTTTTTTAGCGTTGAATTTGGAATCTGCTTTCTCTCCTTTCAGAATAGAACATCTGTCATTCTCATTGCTTATTAAGTCAGAATTTATTTGTTTCAAAAAACTATGCTCTTCTCTCACTGGTACCCTGTAATTATTTTTCCTTATTTTCTTTTTCACAATCAAAAATTTTTCGTCGATCTGTTTTTGGTGACTTAGGGAAACTTTGACAGATAGAGCTCAATATTGAAAAGGATGAGCCAGAAATTCATGTGCTTGGTCGATTCGGAAAATTTTCAAGATTTTGATGAAGTGAAAAATCTTTTTTGAAAAACTCGATGGTGATACTAATTTGCATAGCATTGCTAGGTGTTTGGCCCAGTGTTTTGGAATGAAGAACATTTAATATTTTTGCTCCAATTTTTCTTGAGGACTCCTCAATTTTCAATTTATCATCTTTTTTGTTCAAATAATCAATTTTTAGGTTAGGATTGGGTTGCGTTTACCAAAAAATTATGCCATTGATTAATATCGTTTAGCTGTTTTCATTCAAATATACATGTATTCGATGTTATATATATATATATATATATATATATATATATATATATATATATATATATATATATATATATATATATATATATATATATATAAGAGAATGTGATTTTGAGCTCTACATGAGTCTGAGAACAAGTGGGCGTGCGACTTTCTCTGCATCCACCGTTGTGTTGCCAGGTTACAATGGCAATATTTTTCTGCTTTCAAAACTAATCAAATTGCTTGCCTTTTGATTATTCGCCGATTCAGTTTTTGTTACTCGGAGAAACTTCCATGAGACATCAAAGGGGAGCATTTCCAAGAGAGACTTTGTAGATCTGTCTAATGGAGCGTTAGAATTCAACTTTTTATTTTCTCAATCTCTGCTAAGTGTCCTCATTGAACGCTCCAATGTCTCAACACGAATTGCCGTGAGAATGAAAATGGATTATCGTATTTTTATATGATAGACGTGTCACTTTCTACGTCTTCTTTACGTCCAACAGTAGAAGTTATGCATAATATAGAAAAATAACTTAGTCCTTTTCCATTCTCACGGCAATTCGTGGTGAGACATTGGAGCGTTGAACGAGAACACTCAGCAGAGATTCCGTTGATGAAGGGATTACGTCTTTCAAGTGTCTATGGTGGAACTCTTTTGAAAGGAATTTTGAGCAAACAGTAGCTTACAAAAAACTAATCGAAAAAAATTTTGGTGAGCTCAATTTATAGTTTTGATAAGATTAGATGAAGTTTATTCAGAGTCGAAACAGCTTATGGAGCGTTAGAATTCAACTTTTCACTTTGCAAAGTAATCTCTGCAAAGTGAGGGATGCGGTCTAGAGCGTTAAACGCTTAACGGGATGCGGCCTAGAGCGTTTAACGGGATTACTTTGCAAAGTGAAAAGTTGAATTCTAACGCTCCATCAGTTGTCACAGTCGATCGAAGTTTTTTATTCGAAAGTTCCATGAAGAGAGTAGTTTTGTAAAGGTTTTTTTTAAAAACAAAAAAGAATGAGGGAGAGAAAAACCTTTAACTCTAGACCCTCAAAATATTGAAAGATAAACGGTATATTCGCTTAACTTTTTGAGATCTTCGCTTACTTTTCCGCTAGTATTCAGCCTGCGCAAGGGTTTAATAGTAACCGGAACAGCTAGGTTGATGGCTTGGTCTTATCCCTGCCTACAACGAAGTTGTCCAGATGATAAAAATGATAAATGGCATGTGAAAGCAAGCTGACATTAGTGTTGGAACCCATAGTTGGCACAAGCGTATCATTTTTGTCTTGTGGAGTGAAAAAGAAGAAGAATAGGAACATGTTCAGCCGATTCTGGTTGTTGGAAAGATTACGGCTTTAAAGGTTTCCATTCCTGCTTCGAGCCGGGTTCAGGGGTTTTTTTAGTGTGTAAGAAAAAGGTCCAGACGCCCGCCGAAATCGGAAAAAATTTTCAGATGAGGCCTCCCCCTTATCATGAAAAAACAGAGGCCCGTGAAAACTTTTTTCATGTTTTATATAAGGGTCCACCCTTATGATTTGGAAAAAAGAAGCTCGCCGACAGAAAATCTGACTATTTAACCCCTGGCCGGGTTTCAAAAGGAATGAGAAGTTGAGCAGCAAGTGAAAAGAGATTAGACAGCTCAGAGCATTACGAACAAGAGTCCCGAGTTCGACTCCCACCCCGGACAGATCCACCCAAACCAAGGGGGTTAAGAAATGTTGGTAGTGCTCATGCACGAATCTGACTCTCTCCACTGCTGCTATTCACACTAGCAGTGATCTGGCGGGCAGCCACTGGTTCTACCAGGCTAGGTCTGTCCTGCATCTCAGGGGAGCGCGTACCTTGCCGCGAGGCGGGAACAAGCGCGAGGAAGAAGAAGAAGAAGAGCATTACGAACAAGAAAGAGTGAGAGGACTGCTTTTCATAACTGAGCATATTTTAGTTTTCGAAGTGGCAGAATTTGCATTGAGGAGGGAAATTTTGTTCCGAGTTTTGGTTTACGATTTCTATTCAAAGAATTATCTTATCATGTACACATACAGTGATTGGCTGTGAATTTGACGTTTATGAACCTTTCTAAAGTTTCATTTATGTAAAATAGAGTTATTCAACAACAGCTTTTTTTCATATTTCATCAACCTTAGTAACAGAAAATACGAACCAGCTGACTGACTGATCGGTCTATTGAAATATCCAAAAAAGAATTAACTTATGCCAATGATGGCTCTCAGAGGTTAAATAGTTATGTCAGACCTTCTGTCGGCAGGCCTCTGTTTTTCCAAATCATAAGGAGGGACCCTTATGTAGAACAAAGAAAAAATTTCGCGGGCCTCTGTTTTTTTTTGTTTCATAAGAGGAAACCCTTATAATGAAACAAAAATTTTCCGCTTTTCGCGGGCTTCTTTACATTTTTCTTGCAGACTGAAAAAAAACCCTGATGGCTCTCCAGCAATATTTTTGATCAAAAGTTGAAGTTTACAGAAGGAGACGAAGAATCTTGACATAAGACTGCCTTCGCTTGTCTAGAAGATGAAGAACCCTATAATAAAGAAACAACAATCACGCTTTTAGGACACCTACAACAAATAATTTTGGCCGAACAATTGAACAAAATAGTGAACAATTCAATTGATTGAACTATCGCACAGAAAAAAACTAGTCCGCCGGGCGGGATCGAACCCAGACCATCTCGACTCAAACCGGGAGCGCGTGATACCATTTAGTGAACAATTCCTTTTAGAAATGGAACGGCAACATGAAGAGAAGGTTGCACTTTTAACCAAAAGCACTTCAAGACTTGTTACGTCGGGCCAATTGGTCAGAATGCGGTTGGCTGCACGATCAGCTACTGGGTTAGCCTTCAGTGCTGGAATTTTTTTTTTGAAAAAAAACTTCAAGGGTTCGTATTCGCTTTGAATGAACCAATTCAAGATCAAGTCATCAAGATCAATAGCCTGAAAATGAACCAAATCAAGACTGTGGTGAAATTAATCACGAGTTCAAGTGAGTGTTTTCCACCTCGTTCCAGAGCATGCGTTTTGAAGATTTGACCGGTTTTGAAGTCAATATAATACTTTTGATTAGTTTCTAGGAACGCAATCCTGAAAATTTTTTTCTATGAATGGTCCCGACCAGATTCAATATGTTTTTGTTCAAAAAAGGGAATGTTAATGGGGAGAATATGGGTTTCGTGATCTTTTTATGTATACTATGGTGCTCTTTTTATGTATACATGCCAAGACTTCCGAGAAGACTAAGAAGGGTTCTCAATGATAATAATTGACTATAATGAATGAAATCCATTGTCCTCATTCATGGATTTCATTCATTCTAGTCTCAGCCCATCGTTGCTTAAAACGATTAACAAAGATAAAAAAATTGTTCAAAAACACTGCTTTTGCACCTGAAGCACAAAAGATCCGAACATTAATCGATTGATAAGTTCAATGCGAACAATTATCGATTTATTGATTAAGTTAAAATATTACTTAATTGAAGTTATAGCTAACATGTTTCACAGATATGGTTTAATAGATGGGGACACGTGGACTGAGGGAGAAGATAGTCTCACTGAATAGTCTAGGTAGCTCGCTTAGCAATTCAAACTTATCATTCCAAATATTCCGATTATCCCGCGAGAGGGAAAAAAATCATAAATCGAGCGATGGGTCAACGAAGCAAACCAGTTATTGAGAAAAAGGAAATCATTCTAATTTAAAGTGAAGAATCTCCGGTTCATCTCCATGACTACCTTTCCTCGTTGACTGTGGCTCCCTCTATCTTTTCCCTGGTCTCGTCTCTCTCGACACCCACGCTCGCATCGCTTCTCACTGCTTCGAGTCGGTCGAGTCTTCGGGCGACGAGGCCGATCACTGATCTCTCCGATCAAATCCTTATCAAGATTCTTAGGCTGATGGATGGTAAGCAGAAAGCGAGAGATGAGAAGGAGAAAGAAACAGAGAGAGGGAGAAAAATAGTAGAAAAAGCAGAGAAGAAAGTGAAAGTAAAAACGAAGACGTTTGTATAGGTATACTGTATATGTATACTGTATAGGTATAGGTATAATGTATAGGTATACTGTATAGGTATAGGTATAATGTATAGGTATACTCTTGAACTAAATAATTCAATATGTCCATTGATTTCAAAAGTATGAGAACGATATGGTGTTCAGTAGCATAGAAGTTTCGGCACCATAGGCTAGTTATTTTTTCACTTATGTGTTCGAGTAAAGATGGCCACCATAACTGTAGATCATTTGGAATTGTTGAAAAATTAACAACAAAAAATGCCGTCACTCGAACGATAAAGCCTGGAATAATGAGAGACGAGCTAGAGTTTAATAGCTGAGAAGGCGGAGCTTCTGATCATCCTAGACTCTCCCGCTCGAAAAGCGGTCGCTTCTTAAAGTTCTTGACAGTGCGAGAGCTAGAATGGACACTCTTGCACTAAGGAAATACTGAACCGGACAGATTCAGGTGAAGAAGTCTACAGTATGGCGGCGACATGCACTAAAATTCATGATTTGGCTCTCAAACAGGCAGCAACTTTAAAAAAGAGAATTGTGAGAGGTTTTTACATAATTTGTATGGAGAAAAAAACGCTTTTTTTAACGATCTAACTGCCTCTCAATGATTTGCACAAAAGTGGGTTCTTCTGATGTTTTTTCATTTACAAAGTCAAAGAGAGCTGAAAGGAGATCGATAAACGTGAAGAATTTTGAATACGTGAAAAAATTCTCAAAAAAAGTGACGACAGATTATTTCCATTCAGCTCTTTTTGGTTTATTACTATTTAATTTTAGGTCAGTTCGCTTCTGGTAGCTTTGTGGTATAAATATTTTTTGAATTTTCAAAATCACCTAAATTACCCTCCCATCATGTCGAGGTTGGCTCGCGAGACATCCTCGTGGATGTGTGTCAGCTGAGTCGACGAGTCTGCTGGCGCCTCGCCCGAAGCACTCGTTCATTGCGAGACAGCAGAATGCCAGAAGCGGATTGCCTCGCGCAACTCATTCCGCCACTCGTCACTTTAGAGGCGAAGGTGCTTCAACAAAAGGAAATTTTTATCGAGCGATGTTGAAATCGCAGAAGCTGAGATTTAGCAAGAGTTGATGTTGTTGTTGTTAGCCCATAGGTCCTGTCGAGGGGAGTCCTTTGGGATAGGTTGGTGAGGATCCTTTTGAGTCCGGAGAAATTTTCTCCGTCTACACTCGCACCGCAGTCGGCGATCCTCTTCGCGAGACCCATTCGTTAACCTAAGATGGGCAAGAGGCTATTTTACTGGTGCCTCGACTCTAAGAGTTGATGTAAACAAATTTTCTCGGAATTCAGGGTCAATACTAATGAAAACTCACCATTTTTAACCTGCATTTGTCTAGAAATGGAAGAAAAGAAAGCGATCGATTCCCAAGCGGGGAGCGTAGAATAATGATGAGAAACGAGCGAGAGTTTTAGTGCTCAGAAAGAAAAGATTTTGGATATTTTAAGACGACAATATTTTGATTTTTCGCTTGTTCTCCATTGTTCTAGACCTGCGCTCTTAGATCGATCGTGTTTTATGACAGTTCAGGGGAGTTTTAGTTTTTTGTCGATTGTTGAGAGGATGGAGTGACCGATAACATATACTTTTTATTACAGTTTAGCTTCAGACTAATCTATTAGACGCATTATCAACCAAGTCACATTTTTATGAATAGTAGAGGAAAGGAAAGATACTTATGTCAACTATTTTTTGGTGTTGCTGATCATTGGAAAGAAGAATTGAGGGTCTTGTTAAATGATCATCGTCTGAAGGTGACGTTTGGCTCTGACGTGCCGGTCGCTCTTCTGCGGGAAGAAGTTTGGCGCTTGTTCCGTAATGGGAGTTTTCGACCGACGGCCTTTCATTTTACAGGAGGAGCGAATACGAAAGGTCACTACAATAGAAAGATTTTATTGGCTCAAGATTTTACGGGCTCACAGAAGACAACAGAGTTTTTCAACGGTGGGTTAAGTAAGTTGAAGACAATAGTCTGCTTTTATGGAAATCTATCACAAATCGTACATGCGACCCCGCTCCTAGGCAGGGTTAACTCGCACCTGGTTTGAGATGATAATTTGGCCTTTCAGAACAAGTTATACCATTTTGGAGATATTCTCTAAAACTACGTGTATAATTATCATGAGGAAACAAGCCTTCGAAAGATATCAAAAGCGTGCGATGATAAAAAGGAATCTCATACAAACAGATAAGTCGTTTTTTTCAATAGGGTATGAATTTTTTACTTCTGTTGTTGTTGTTGTAGATTGCCCGCCGTAGGTCTCCGGCTGGGTAGACGAGGTCTTCTTTGACATGGCTCAGAAAAACAGTAACCTTACTTACATCATTTATCTAATTACATTATTTCTCTTTCTCTCTCGGGGTTTATTTTTATTTATTATTTTTTTATTTATTTTTTTTAAATTTATTTATTTATTTTTTCTTTTTTTTCCCCTTTTTTTTGAGAGAGAGAAAGGAATCACTGGTATAAGAACTTAACAACAGACGTCGGGCTATTCCACAAATCTATACTTCTTAAAAGTGTGTGGTCACAGCGACTTGAGAATAAATGACTAGTTGTATGTGGCTCTTCTAAACATTTTGGGCAAAGAGGTGATAGGGCAGCTCCTATTCTGTGTAGGTAGCTGTTAAGGGAACTTGCATAGCCACTACGTAGTTGCGATAATGTTATTTGTTGTTCCCTGGGAAGTTGATTCGTTGATTTATGGATTCTGGGAGGTTTCTTACCTAGAACTGGGTTAGGGGAGCAAGATCTAATGAAATTTCTAACAGTCTCAGTATGTATTCTTTTAAGTGCGGCTTTCTGATCACTGTCTACTAGCATAATTTCTAAGTCCTTGACATGTTTACGAATAGTTCTAGGTGGTTTGGGTTCCATGCATCGACGATGGGAGGGGTGGTTTGGGAGGAGTCTTGCTCTTGCAACGAATTGCTTGGTAAGCATCGTGTTGTGCTCCTTTATGGGTAACATTTCGCTTTCTAGAGCTAAGTGCTCTGTGCCGGCCATTGCTAGGTTTCCTGTTGCTATCCGAATTGCTCTATTTTGGTTTGCCTGTAGTTTTTTCCAGTTCGTCTCGGCCAATTGAGGGGAGTAGATTGGTGCGGCGTAGTTGAGAACGGATCTGGTCATTGTTTTGTAGGTTGCAAGAAGGGTGTTTTTCTGTTGGCCCCATGTTCTTCCTCCGAGGGCGCGTAGTATATTCAGTCTTTTGGCCGTTCTCTGTTTAAGGTATTCTGCATGTTGTCGGAAGGTGCCGAGTTGGTCTAAGACGACACCGAGTATTTTGGGTGTTTTGGTTGTCGGCAAAAGGGTTCCGTGGATTTCTACCTTGGGTTCTTTTTTACATTCGCCTGTATGGGTTGTGAAAAGAGTGACCGTAGTCTTTTCCTTGGATATGATCATTTTACGTTGTTCCAATTCTTCTACGAGTTTCGGTAGGAAGTGGTTGATCTGATCTTCACAGGTTTCAATACAGGGGCTTGAGGAGAGAATTGATATGTCGTCGGCGTAGGCTGTCATCTGCGTGTTTCCTGTGGGTTGCGGGAGGTTGTTTATGTAGAGATTGAATAAGAGGGGGCTGAGCACTGCTCCTTGTGGGACACCAGATCTGCATGTGAGACGTCGACTGCTTTTTCCTTGGAAATCTACCTTGATTGTACGGCCTCTTAGGTAGCTGGACATCCATCGGACGATGGCTCTTGGCATATTCGTTTCAGTGAGTTTCTTGCAGAGAAGGGATATGTTCACTAAGTCATATGCTGCAGTGAGGTCAAGGGCGACCATGAGAGTGCGGTCCGGGGGTGGTTTCCGATTGAAGCCGTTTGTTATTTTTCCGGTTATTTCCAGGAGTGCGGTAGTAGTCGAGTGCTCTTTGCGGAATCCATGTTGCCAGTCAGCGATTTGAAAGCCTTCCGCCAGGAATGGTACGTTCGAATGTTTTGGCTATAGGTGATAGTATTGATATTGGTCTATAGCCGTTCAGGTTGCTGGAGTCCTTTCCTGGTTTAGGTAACATTATCACTCTTGCATCTTTCCATCTGGACGGGATAATACCTGTTTGCAGCGTGTTATTGAAGAGGATGCAGAGACACTTTCTGAAGTTTTCACCGGCCATTTTGAGTAGTAGAGGGCAGATGCCTTCACTGTCTGGGCATTTGGAACCTTTGGTTTTCTTGATTGCTTCTTCGATCTGTGCCAGGGAAATTTGGGGAGCGTCTGTCCGCTTGAGGCCTTTAATTAGTCGTGTTGTGCTTCTTGCTGATTTGTCGACCTCTTTAGGGGCTTGTTTAGCTAATTTTCTGGCAAAAGCGTTCGAGGCAGATGTTGGGCATAGACTTTTCCCGTCGTGGGTGATGGTCAAGTGCGTCGGTTTAATTGATTTGCCGTCGATAGCCTTTATCGTTTTCCAGAGTTTGTTGCCCGGTTCGTTGTGGCTAATTTCAGATATGTATTTTTCCCAAGCCTTCCTCTTTTCGAGGTTGATGCGGAAGGAGATTTCGGCCATTATTGAGGGGAGTGAGGGGTCCGTAGGATTGTCCCTCCTCATTTGGTCCCGTTCTGTAATCAGCTTCTTCACATCTTCGCTCAAGTGAGGCGTGTATTTTGGCACCTTTCCACGGGGAATGTTGTTCTTAGCCGCTTTGGTCAAGGTGGTGGTCAGGAATTTGTGCATCTGAACTGAGTTGCCGGCGAATGGGAAATCATGAGAATCTTGTTGATGTCCCTTTCGAAGCCTTCCCAATTCGCTTTGTTGTAATTTGTATAACAACGTGCGTTTGAGATGTTGGATGGCTGTGTTTCGACGTCAATCAGGCATGGGAGGTAGTCAGAGTTCATTCTGTTGATTGTTGACCAGTTGCAGTCGATGGCTATGTCGTTCGAGGCGAGAGTGATGTCTGGTGATGCTTTTTGTCTTGTGGGCATCTTTGAGTTGTTGAGACATACAAGATCGCTGTCGTCAATGAAGTCGCATAGTTCATCTCCTCTGCTATCCTCCGTACCTTCACTCCAAACTTTATTGTGTGCGTTGAAGTCTCCACCGACAATGAATGGTTTCTTCTGTGTTAGGAGTCGGTTGAAGTTCGGCGCGTATGTGTTGGGGCAGGACGATCGAGGTGGGATGTAAATGTTGCAGATTCTTATGGTTCCTTGGTCGGTTGGCACGTCCACGCTGAGTGTTTCGGCTGTCTGGTCCGTTGTTGGGGAGGTCACGTTAGCATAGCGAATATTCTCTTTGACTAGTATCGCAAGTCCACCTCCAAAGTTGGAGCGGTCTTTTCTTATGATCGTGTAACCTACGATATTCGGAGATGGAATACTAGCATCCATTTTGGTTTCTTGGATGAGTGCTACGTGAACATTCAACTCATGTAAAAGGTCCTCTAGCTCGGTTAGTCGGGCTCTTAGTCCATTAGTGTTCCATTGGATGATCCTCAGGTTAGCTACCGTCTGGGAGGCAGTCTGCTGGATCGGGGCTCTCTCACAAATTCTACATCTCCATTGGGGGTTCCAATCATTAAGATTGTTAAGGTTGGAACAGCGGAAATGTACCCATTTCTTACATTTGCTACAATTAACACAATTCGAAGGCGCGTTAAGAGAGCATACAGAACAAGGCCATCTTGGGCCTGGGTTAGTCTCGATACCAGCGATTTGGAGGAGTATTCGGATCAGAGACGCTGGGTCTTTCTGATCCGTGTTAGAAAAAATGAGGTTTCGGGGAAGCCGTCCTCGTTGTCCCTTGCGGGAGATTCCATTGGGAAGTTTTGTTTTGGAGGTCCATTGGGTCCGACGCCATGTAGCGTCGTCCACAGTCGCACCGCGTGTAGGTGACCTCCGTCGCGACCTACTTCTGTTCTCACTCTTTTCGCTTTCCCCATTCCGTTTCCATCGGCGCGTACAAACATGCCTTAGACCGGTCTCATTCAACGCCTGGGATGATGACAGCCACATTACAATCATGCCACACTTGTACTGTATGACAAGCAATCGGCTGATACGTTTTTTTTCTCTCGATGCGTTTTTGAGAGCTCGGTGAGGCAAATGTCGATTTAAGGTCATCGATTGTGTGGTGCAGACATGCGAGGCTTTACCATCTCCTCCTTTCTCACCTTCGTAGCTCTTTTCTATCCCCACGTACGTGAAATTCAACTGGCAACCACGAGGTAAGCATAAAGCAGCTTACTAAGTCCTCAATGTTTAAGTGATCGGGGGCATCTCTTGGATAGCAAAGGGTTCGACGGTTCGAATCCACAAGCAGTATTTTTAAGGGAGATAAAAAGAAGTAGGCGATTTGATAACTGCTCGAGATAATCGCCAAGTGTAGGGTTCGCTTATTAAAGTGATTGTGAAGGGTGAACACAAGATGATTTTGAGATACAGTCTTTTTATAGGAATCCACCTTTATCGCAAAGGTTAGCTGTTTGGTGCATTCTAATGTTAACCTCTTGGTGCATTTCTCGAAAAAAAACTTTCATTTGAAGACACTTCCGAATGAAGCCGGACGTATCGCAGTTGTTCTTCTACACTTCTCTTCTAGATGTCTACGGATGTGTTTACGAGAGGCCCGCTGTTAGATATCGACTGAGTGATCTAAAGCATCTAGTTGAGGTCGGCAGGCAGGGGTCAAGGAATTTATATAAACGTCGAAAAGGGACACAGAGATCTGCATAAAGTGGTAATATTCTTGAACATTCACACACCGGTGACAATGTCATTTTTTTCGGAGAGAAATGGGGCTCGGACCTTCAAGCAAAGCTGAGATCCAGTGGAGTAAGAGACAGAGGCCCGCCTATGTAGGTTTTTGTGACTGATAATTCGAGCCGTCTGGATGGGTGCCTGGAAGACGACATATTTAATGAGGAAGCTCTCACTTTTCTAGATGAAAGAAGTACGTAGTGAGTTTGCTAAGTTTTAGAAACTTCGCGCTTTATTCTTCCGTCACGACTGTTGTTGTTGTTGTTTTTCCATAGGTCCTGTCACGACTCGAACAGTTCAAGTCGAACTTGATAGTCATTTCGTTTGTGGCGAAAAAATTGTCGTAAGAAATGAACTCAGAGTTTATCAGACCTTCTCAAAAAAAGACCTCAAGTTAAGTCTAACGGTCATTCTTTCCAGAGCTGGCGAGTCAATGATCATGCACATTCGTGTAAACTATACATACGGCGACCATCCGCGCCGACGGAAGAATTCGAAGAAATAGAGGGAGCGACGGTGGACTGGCTCGTGGGAGGGGAAGAGGGAGAGAAGGTGGGCGACTGGTTCCTTGAGACTGGCTCGTGGGAGGGGAAGAGGGAGAGAAGGTGGGCGACTGGTTCTTTGAGACTGGCTCGTGAGAGGGGAAGAGGGAGAGAAAGTGGGCGACTGGCTCGTGGAAGGCGAAGAGGGAGAGAAGGTGGGCGACTGGTTCCTTGAGACTGGCTCGTGGGAGGGGAAGAGGGAGAGAAGGTGGGCGACTGGTTCCTTGAGACTGGCTCGTGGGAGGGGGGAGGGAGAGAAGGTGGGCGACTGGTTCCTTGAGACTGGCTCGTGGGAGGGAGAGAAGGTGGGCGACTGGTTCCTTGAGACTGGCTCGTGGGAGGGAAACAGGGAGAGAAGGTGGGCGACTGGTTCCTTGAGACTGGCTCGTGGGAGGTAAACAGGGAGAGAAGGTGGGCGACTGGTTCCTTGAGACTGGCTCGTGGGAGGGGAAGAGGAAGAGAAGGTGGGCGACTGGTTCCTTGAGACTGGCTCGTGGGAGGGAGAGAAGGTGGGCGACTGGTTCCTTGAGACTGGCTCGTGGGAGGGAAACAGGGAGAGAAGGTGGGCGACTGGTTCCTTGAGACTGGCTCGTGGGAGGGAGAGAAGGTGGGCGACTGGTTCCTTGAGACTGGCTCGTGGAAGGGGGAGAGAAGGTGGGCGACTGGTTCCTTGAGACTGGCTCGTGGGAGGGAAACAGGGAGAGAAGGTGGGCGACTGGTTCCTTGAGACTGGCTCGTGGGAGGGAGAGAAGGTGGGCGACTGGTTCCTTGAAATGTTTGAGGCCAGGCCTCAAATAGTTATGTCCGACGACTTTCCGGTCTCCGACTTTTTTCCGCTCTATTTTTTCGAAATTTTGTGTCATTCTTTTTTTTGCATTTATGAGGGGAGAAACAATCTATGGAGGGTGAAAAAACCTATTTTTACCCCGATCGGCAAAGACAGCCGCTTTTAGCAAGCTTTTGTGTTTTTCTCGATGGGAAAAACCCTATTTCTCGATTATTCTTGATTCCAGAATGTGTATGATTGCACTAGAGTGGGGGTAAATAGAACACCGTGGAACTTTAAAATGACGGAAAGAATGAGCGGGCAAACTCTGCCGGCCGTTTGTAAGATCTGATAAACCAAAGAAAAAGAATATTGTATAGATAGTATTACGAGAAAGATTGAAGGCGAATGTGCGTTTGCAAAAAAGGCCAACAACCTGAATGAATTTTGGTGAAGAAGCACAATGTCTAAAAAAGATACATTTACTATTCCACATTCACTTTTTGAGAACCTTTTTTGGTTTTTTGTTATAACCTTTTTGGTTTTTTGTTATAACCTTTTTGGTTTTTTGTTATAACCTTTTTTGGTTTTTTGTTATAACCTTTTTGGTTTTTTGTTATAAAGAGTAGAGGATGAAAAATATTTGATTTTCAGGTGTGTCGGATGGAAGTAAAACACAGGAGCATTGCAGACATCTTGCTTGCTTTCAATTTCCACTAGTAAAAGTTTTGATAGTTTTTCCTTGAATACTTATCAGGGTCATGAAATCCTTTCCCATAGCAGAAGCGCGTCGGTTAGCTATTTTAATCGTAATGTTAACATGTTCGCTCCCGGTAAATGAAAGAAGGTTGGGTTAGATCCCGCTTCATGAACAGCTTTTTGCCCTTGCACTATTTTGATCATATTGAGAGATTATTAAAATGGAATTTGGATAATTATGTTTAAATATTGTAACTATACATTTATTTGTACTTCTTGCTTTTGTGAATAACAAAATTCGATATATAAATTATTACTTGTAAGATGCGATCTGTTCAATTTTTTTGAGGCTGTGTACATATAAATGTTTTATATATCATCCACGCCAGGTCATATTTTCAACCTCTGATTTGAAGATTTATAGTTTGAAGAAGGTATTATAGTTTAAATTTTAAAAAAAACAACCGGTCACTCACTGGTTATAATTATAAGAATGAAAGATTAACTTTTAGTTTTACCTTTTGTAATTTTATGAAGTTTTTATATATGCGATTTTGCAACAGCTAAAAGCAATTTGTATGAGCTGTAAAATTTGATTAAATAAATATTTTTCAAGAAAGTCGATGCAAACAATCGACTTTTCTGGTTCATATTCAATGTTATATGAACCCCAAGGATCACCGACACTTCGTACCCGCGAAACTTCGTACCGCGACATTTCGTATCGCGAAACTTCGTATCATCGACACTTCGTACCCGCGACTTTTTGTACCCAAAACTTCGTACCGCGACACTTTTTACCCACGAAAGGAACTCAGTTTCTTGAAACTCAGTTTCTTATCGAAATGAACTCAGTTTCTTGAAAACGAAACGCAACAACACAAGCAAAGCAAAAGAAAAACTTCAACCAAATCAAATAATTAGGCCAAGAAGAATAATTATAGTGTGCCACTACAGGGTGCGGCAAAAGTTTTTTCCGGTGAAAACTTAACGGATTGAGCAAATCAAACAAAATTTTTATCAAAGTTTACTCAAATAGTTTGAGATATAACTGCGTTTTCAAATTTCAAACAGCCCTCCTTTCTCCTTGACACAGGCGCGGAGTCGCTCGTGGAAGGCACCCACCGTGGTGGACAGGTAAGCGACGTCAGGATCATCCCACGCCTTCTGTAGGGCGCGCTTCAAACTTTCCAGATTCTTGTGTGGGGAAGCACAGGCCTTGCTCTCAAGGATCGACCACACAGAGAAGTCCAGAGGATTCCAATCAGTTGAGTACGGAGGCCATTCGGCAGATGTGATCTTCTTCTTCTTTCTCGCGCTTGTTCCCGCCTCGCGGATGTACGGACGCTTTTTCCCTTACACTACCACTATGGACATTCGGCGGATGTGATCATGGAAAGGAAATTGGTCTTGCACTAGTCTTGCACAATTTTAGCCTTGTGGGCGGGCGCAGAGTCCTGCTGGAACGTCCATTTGCGTCCCGCGAAGTGAGCCTGGTTCCAGGGAAGTACTTCCTTTATGAGAATGTCGTTCAGGTAGTTATTGGCATTCATTTTGACTCCCTGCTTGACGAAAACGAGTAAAGTCTTGCCAGTCGCGCAAATCCCGGCCCAGACCATGACAGAAGCGGGATGGCCCTTTCTCTCTCTCTGTGTGGTCGGTCCTTGAGAACAAGGCCTGTGCTTCCACACACAAGAATTTTAAAAGTTTGAAGCGCGCCCTACAGAAGGCGTGGGATGATCTTGACGTCACTTACCTGTCCACCACGGTGGGTGCCTTCCACGAGCGACTCCGCGCCTGTGTCAAGCAGAAAGGAGGGCTGTTTGAAGTTTGAAAACGCAGTTATATCCCAAACTATTTAAATAAACTTTGATAAAAATTTTGTTTAATTTGCTCAATACGTCAAGTTTTTTATCGGAAAAAACTTTTGCCACACCCTGTATTTACTAGTGGACTAAAACGCGGTCTGAGAATCAGACCCTTAAAAAACAAATTCTAAAGAACGAAAATTAACCACACAATTGTTTTAACAATTATTTGACAGCATAAGCCGTTCGGCCTCATTAGCGAAAACTTTTGCCTAAGCCTAAGCGTTTTTTGATGTAAAAATAATTTTTCGATGTAAAAATAAATTTATGTAATGTAAAAATAGAAAGGGGAGCGTGAGGAATGATTTTTTAAAGTTGAAAAACATGAATTCAACAATATACAAGATGTTGCAAAATGAAATTAACATCAGCGCATCCGAACTCTTGCCGAACTATTGACAATGTTGCTCCTTCACCCCTACACTAGTGCATTATAGTGCTCTGCTGTAATGAATAAACAAGAACGAAAGATATACAGTAAAATGAGCCGATTATGCCGATCCAGCAAATTACGTTGGACTGCAAAATTTCACAAGTATTTTAGATCATTTGATCAAGTTCATAGAACTTTCGAGACGCTTTTCTTTGAGAAAACAAATAACAAGTTCATTCAAGTTGGTCTTCTGAAACAGCAAGAACTCTAGAATCACTTTTTTTAAAACCCTTAAATTTGTTCACCTAAAACAGCATAATCGAAAAACAAGAAGAAAAAATGTTGGTTACAAAGTTTCGGGGTACGAAGTGTCGCGGTACGAAGTGTCGTATTAACATGGGTAAAAAGTGTCGAGATATGAAGTGTCGCGGGTACGAAATGTCGTTGTACGAAGTGTCACGGGTACGAAGTCTCGTGATACCGAACCCCATGAATCATACAATTACACTATTATTCATTATTTCTTGTTTGCGATGCTCTGGCTGGTAGACTCATTTTCTCTGATCTCCTTAATTCGTTTGATCGACAGGACCTAACCCGGCTTCGAGAATGAATGGGAACCCGGCACTGTTTGCGTTTCTGGGTCAGATGAGAGTGGAATTTTTTTGATACGGTTTTGTTAGCCTAAGCCGTACGACCTCGTTAGCGTAAACTCTTGCCTAATCCTAAGCGTTTTGTATTGTAAAAAGAATTTTTTTATGTAAAAGTATTTTTTTGTAAATGTAAATAAGTCAGACGTATGACCCATGGAACCTCTGGTAGAGGGGGGGACATAAACACAAACAGTGCCGGGAACCCTTGAATCAGTAATCTCACAATAAACTGAAATTGTCTTTCGAGATAAATCGCTTTTTTTTCTAACTTTGCTGATCAAAAGCGATGCGCTTTTTACAACTTTAGATTTTAAATTCAATGCCTATCCTTTCCGAAAATCCCACATGCGATGAATTCATAATTTCTATTCCTGGTCATGGATTACCGTAGTTTACCTGAATTTTTTGAACGAAACCGGCCCTGGTGGCAAGGAAAAGGGGTTAAAATGATTCTTGGCTCTTCGCAAGAAAATTTTAAATTGGCCAAAAACAATTCTAGATTTTATTTTTATATAATAAGATATTCGGAAAAGAGATAGTGGATCATCGAAATTGCTTCCGAATAAATGTATTACATTTCAAGGCAGTGATTGATTCTTCGATACAGATTGTGCATCATAAAAAGTTCTACACCGACGCAAAATTCGCCTAATTTAGTGTGGAAATTGAGATTGAATAAAGAAAATTAACAATTTCGCAACAAAAAAAGTCATAAAGCTATAATTTCGGAGCAAACCTTCGAATTGAAGAATGCTAAAAGCGTACTCGCAACATTTATGAGCGAATCTAACAGCTCGAGTTCCGCCTTGAATTCAACAGAAAGACTTCTCGGTGGGAATGAACCGTGAAACCTATGCAGTTACTGGATAATGGGATTCTTTGTCTTGAGATTGTTAAGGTGCGGTGTGATTAAGAAAATCTTAAAGTTCCACTTTAGTAAACTCTCGTCAGCACTAATACATTTAAAACTGGTTTCTCCCGGTGGGGTACACAGGACACCAGTTTAGAAATTGGGTAGTCAGATAGGAGACTTCCTGTGCACTGTATTAATGAGGGCTTAGGATGGAAAGCTTAGAATACTAATTATCAAAAATCCCATGCAATACAGAAATGCCCAAACCATGATCGACACACCAATCAACATTTACTAATCTTCGAATCGCATACCGGAGAATAAGATGGAGCCTTTCGAATCATTGACGCTTAATGCCCAATGACATCGAGAAAAGAGCGTTTGAATTGGATTCATCGGTACTTTATATCAATGATTTATTGCACAGTTCGAGTTGCATTTCAGATAGAAATTGGGTAAAATTCACATTGTAGTCATTTCACTTTTTCATAGAAAAATATTAAACGGGTTTTCAAGAAAACTTACAAAAATATAGAAATTCAAATGACTTCTAGTAGAGAAGTGAGAGGAAACAGAAATTCACTCAAAACCAAGTAGATGAATAATGTTAAAAACACAGTAAAACTACGTATTTACACAAGTTAGTGGTGAGACTAATCATTCAATATAGGAAGAAAAGTGTTCTGGAAGTAAGTAATGAAACTAATTAGTGGAAATAGTGGAAAATCGTTCAGGTAGTTGGAAGTTAAGCCACTCAGTAATGAATAACGATTAGTTTAACAAGATTAACTTCATCCGCTCTTTGAATGAGCTCAGAGTAGAACATGATCTGGTATCATTAGCCAAACTGTTCCAACAATTAACTACTCTAGATGGTAAGATGTTTGAATGTCAAGCTGATCGAATTAGTGGTTTGATTAGTGCGTCCGAGTTAGATCTAGTACTATAAACGTGGCTGTTAAACAAAAACATGGAGAAAGGGTCGATTGACGTAAGCCGATTTAATATTTTGTACGTCATGATTAAATCTGCAGTCTTCCGTAGGGCTTACAGCTTGGGAAGTTCCAATAGCTGCAGCCTTTCTTCGTAAGTCAACTGCAGACCGGTTCTCCTGCAAACTTGTTTTGTGAAATGACGTTGAACTTGTTCAATCATTTCTATGTGTTTTTTTCAAGTGAGGAGACCAAATGACGGAGCAGTATTCCATTATGGGCCTAACGCAGGTAATGAATACTTGCTTGTAAAGTCTCAAATCTTTCGACTTGAAGGTTCTTAGAATGTACCCGCATCTCATGCTTGCCTTACGAAACATTATTTCGATATGTCGAGAGTAGTCTAGACTATTAGAATACTCAATACCCAGATCTCGAATGTGATCAGACTCACACAGGGCATTTCCGTCAAGATAAAACTTCACTTCAGCGTGATGTTTACCCATTCGCATAACAGTTGTCTTTGAAGTAGAAATTGTTAATCCACAACTCGTTGCCCAATCAGCTACAGCATATGAAAGTCAATGCAAATATTAAAGTAGAAGAGAGTCCATGCAAATATTAAAGTGGAGACTTAAAAGTACTCATGAAAAGCGATTATGTTTATTCACCGCAATTATGTTACGATCAAAAACCTATGGGAGTAAGAAGGATTGCCGAGTCCAAATTTGAAGGATTGCCGAGTCCACATTTGAAGGATTGCCGAGTCGACATTTGAAGGATTGCCGAGTCCACATTTGCAGAATCTTAAAGTCTTGAAACTATGTTTTCTTTAAACAACTAATCGCCTAATTATTATGAAAATAAAAGCAAGAACTCATTAAATTTAACAAACATGCCTCAATTAGATCTAAGTTGTAAATAAAGATAAAAAAATTTTTATGAATCGGTTGGGAGAACGTGTTTGCCAAGGTGCGGTTCTCTTTCGCACACCGCGTGCCTAACAGCTACGCTTCCCTTTTCTAAACAAATGACTTTTTCAATATGTTCAAAAGATTGCATAAATTAGTTATAGTTTCTTTGATGCTGTAGTGGTGACGCGCTCCCTAACCGTAATAGAAAGACGGCAGGGGTTCCATGTCATCTTGCAGAGCGTCGCTTTGCAGTGCGTCACCTTGCACCGGTCACTTTGCAGAGCGTCACTTGCAAGGGGACGCTCTGCAAAGTAACGTGTTACCGACGGCAGGGTTTGATCCGGCTCTCTTGAGTAGTTTTGTCCGTGTGCTTGTTCAATAGGAATCGTTTACAGAGTGATTTCCCACATTGTGTTTACTATACGATTCTAAAATCAACAACATGTATTCAGATTAATAAAAGTTTCGCCATCTCATTTTATGTCCCTTGTTTAATGCGAGATAATATATGTATTGAAATAAAGAGAGAGAGAAAGAGCTTGGGAACAAAGGTAGAGAAAGATGAAGAGAAGCAATCCGAGCGGTGGAAGAAGGATGGAAGTATAGAGACAGACTTCAAAAAGGAGAGAAAAGGGTTTAGATGCTTTGTAAGTCTGTGATTGCATCTGTTCGATGAAAGGATCGAATTGAAAAACGGGACCTTAGATTTTCTGCTCCACTGTGATATTCTGGTCAAATTCTCTAAGAATAATGTTAAGAAGCTATAATATTGTGACTAAAATGAGAGTCTAACCTTCTCTTTTCAACTTTCTAGCTGAGCCTAGAATACTAGAACGCGGCTTATCCTGGGAGTGAATGAAAGTTAGTTATACCTCATCATTCTTGGTTTCCTTCTATTTCTTTCTAACAGTATTCTACTTCTCTAAGCAGTTCGCGGCTCTTCTGTGCCCGATCTGCTTAATCCGGCTACCTTCTTCGTGATCTTCTCTCTTTCTTTTCCTTCTTTTCCTCCTTCTTTCCTTCTTTTTTCTTTCCCCCCCCCTCCCACAGCTCGAGTCTCTTCTCAGAGGTCACCTACCCACCGGTGCCCTTCGTCCTTCTGACCAATCCCTCTGTCCTTTTTGTCCCCTCTCTCACTTTCACGTGCTCTCTCTCTCTACTTTCTCTCCAGCCTGCGCTCTCTGATCGTCCTCTTCTTATTACGGCATAACTCATAATCATCCCCTTTGCCTTCCTCTTCTACGCTTTTCTCCCCGTGTCGATTCCTTTATTTCATTCATATTTTCTTCAATTCCTTGCAATTTGGCGTTTTTTAATGTCTATAATTTATAAATGTTTATAATGCAAAAGATTTCCTTCTGATTAGGTTTTTGTTGTTGTTTTTTCTTAAACTTCACGCTAAAAGGTTCGAGAGACAAACAAAGATTCTCAGGAAAAACGGAAAAATCAGTTTGATTGACAAGAGCTTTACAGAAGCAAAACTTATCAATGGTGGTTTTCCTGTTTGGCGTAAAGCAAAACTGATTTGCGAAATTAAAAGAAAAGAAGTTTTTTTTTAAGTATTACATTTCAGGAAAAAAGAAAAAGGTGCTTACTAGATAACAAAAGAAATTTATCTTACTTTTTTGCTCATTTTTGAACACTTTTTTTGCGATTAGATGATTTTAGACTTGCTGCTTCAGATTCATTATTCTCTGTGGTTTCAAGTCTTTTCGTACTCTCACTAGAGAAGAGAATAGACAATTTGAGCCTCAATTTTTTAGTTTTCTTTTTTTTCAAATTTTTCTACGTGTTCTGCTAGATTTAACTTTTACTTTTTTTTCGATTTTTACCCTCACTTTTATAAATAACTTTTATAAATAAATATAATTCGATTTATAAATAATAAATAATATAAATAAAAATTTATAAAAATTTTATAAATAATAAATATATTTATAAATAAATATAATCTTTCATTCGTCTCCCTCCGTAAGCGGTTGCTCCCCGCACCGCCTCTTCCCTCGTCTGTGAGAGTCCTTTCCCGAGAAGATTTGGCGCTCCGGGATCGTAGCGCCATGATGAGCGACAGAAGAGGAAGAATAGCACTTCGATCGCTACTGCTTGCCTCGCTCAACCTCCGCTCAACGCTCAGATCCCATAATCGATTATTTCCCGATGTGGCTTGTTGATCTTGATAAAGCGTTCAAATTGAATTGAATAATTCGATTTTATAAATAAATATAATTCGATTTTATGAAACTGTTTAACTTCCAAAATTTTCATTCAAACTTTGCAGCTTTTACAAGTTTGTATGTTTCATATTTTTCATAGATCTTCAGTCTTCAGTCTGCCATATTCCTTCTTTTCCGATTTCTCATTATAGTCCCTCTCATTATCTGATCGACCCTATAAAATCACACTCACCAAGTAATTTAACATCTTATAGGTGTTCTGTGTAGCCCTTAGTACTAATGCAGAGACTAACTACTGGTACTACCAACTGAGGTTTGTATTTCATGTCAGGAGTCGCGGGGCGGGAATAAGTTCGAGAGGGTTCCATTGAGTTAGGGAAACATAACCAGAATTATTAGACATCTGAGGCAAGAGTTTTACCAATCTTTACATTGACTACCATAATGGGTCATAAATTATGCGGCGGCGCAATCGGGTAGGGCAGAAATGTTCTGATTGTGTTATGTGGTCGTTTCCTATTATGTTCAAGTATTGTTTTCTTTTCGACTTCTCTTCAACAGTTTCTAACTTCTTCATAATTGCCCTTCCATGGCGCGTTTTCATAACGATTTTCTCTTTTCCCGTAAGCTCTCTATTCTCTTTGCATTTCTCTCTCTTCTCTCTTTTCTTCTCGCTATTACTCCCTAGTTATCTCTGTGTTCTCTCTCTCTTTCTCTCTCTCTTTCTCTCTCTATCTATCTATCTATCTATCTATCTATCTTTTCTCTCCCTTTTTATCGTTACCTCTCTCTTTCTATCTCTGTATTTCTCCCTCTCTCTTAATCTCTATATCTCGTTCTCTATATATATATATATATATCTCTCTCTTTCTCTTCATGTCTCTCTCTCTTTCTCTTTATCTCTATGTCACAACGGCTCCTTATTTGAAGAGTCATTTCTCAGTCTTGCCCTCTGACTCATTAGATGCAGTCCTGGGTAATTACAAGCTTTGCGAGGGAACCACCGAGTCTTTCCATTGTTGTTCCATGAATGATTATGCCATAACTGCTCGAGAGTGTTTCTAGTCAATCATAAAGATACCTTCAAACTTATTTTTCAACTATTATTCGGTCAAACTAGTCTTTAGGAGTTCAATAGTATTTAAAATGCAAGAGCGAGAAGCATGAGCTTTTTTTGATGAAGAGCTATTATTGACGAGAATGTTTGTGGCTTGTACTTTCAACATGAACAGTCTAAGATGTTCCGTACCTTTAACTGTTATTTACTCTAATCACTCTCACAAGGCAAACTATGTATTTACAGTCACTCTTATTGCTGAAACTCTCGAACGTTCCTCTTTCAAGGAACAAGAAAGCGTTCCTTTAACAACTAAAAAATGAGTTGCCTCTATTCTTATTTTCTCTTTACCTCTGTTTTCCTTCTATTTGTCTTATCTCTTATCACTGACTTCTTCCGCAACTTCTACTGATTTCCGCATTCTCTTAAGACACTTTGCCAATCCAAGAACTATTGGTTAGGTTCTGCACCATTCACCGCAAGCCGAGGTACTATTTTCAACGTTCTCAACTGAATTCATCAACTTTTTTGTATCTCGCAAGCCTTTAATAAGAGCTTTAGCGTGTATGTAGAAAACTAAATCTGAATAATTGGTCGCTACTTTCTTTCAGCAAGTCGATTCCACTATGAGACAGTATGAAAACAGAACCTTCAATTGTGCTTGTGAGGTATAAAACCAATTCTTCCTTATATTGATTAGTGGTATTGATCAAATCGAGCAATCACAGAAAGAATTCCATAGAAACCACTCTATTCAACTTGGAGACTTTAATATTTAAGTATTGAACTCATTTTTTAAAAATTAATTATGTATTTGAAATTTATTTATTTGAAATTTAGTTACTTATGTAAAAATTTGTGCGTGATTAAGATTTATAGTTTATACATAAGTGTGTTCTGAAAAATTGTCAGTTCGAAAGTATGAACATGAACGAGTTTTGTGTTGTTCTTAGATTCAGTCGCGATTCTTATGCATTCCTAAAAGAATTTCCTAAAACGTGTGGAATCAACATAAACATATATGGTTTAGGTATCTCACCAATTTTCCGTATGAAGTCCATTTTTCATTGCGTATTGAACTCATTTTTATTTTTTTATTTGAAATTATTTGTTCATTTATTTGAAATTTATTTAGTTATTCAAAAAATTAGACGAAGTGAAGTTTTTAAAACAATAAGTGGATTTCTTCACCTGGGGAAATAGTACTGCTATAATAGAAATAGTACACTTTGGACACAACAAAACTCAATGTAGTCTCCTGATCATTCGTCTTAGCTATCACAAAAGTAACCCAAATACCTCCATAAATTCGATGCCTCCCCATTTCATTGTATTAGCATCAATAAACATTAGTGCGTGAAATGAAAAAATATATAAATCAAATTAGATAGAAGCAAGAAAATGTTCGACCAGGAACCAGGGTGTTTCTTAGCACCCGCACAACTTTTTTCGAGCGCATAGATTTTTTTTAATTTCAGAGTTTAACATTAAATTTTTCCAATGATTTTAACTTTCCCTACGAAAAATCCGAGAAAAATTTTCCAACCGCATAGATTTCAATGTTTTCCGTGGTTTTTGGAGAGCGCATAAATTTTTTTGCCCGCAGTGCGGGTCAGAGAAACATTTTGCCATGAACAAAGGAAAGGTGAAAGTTCTCCAAATTCTGCTCAGAAGAAGTCTGCTAATAAATAAGAATAGAAACACTTTTCGGCGAAACGTATTAGTGTCTTGGATAGTGACCGCGTGGGGGGTGCATTCGTACCATATGTTCATCGTTTAAGAGTCAAATTGAACGTTTTCAAATTTTCTCCTTCTGAAAAACTACTTTATGGGGTCTTTTCATCTTATTTTTGTAAATTTCCTACTGCCACTCTTCTTTCTCTTTCTCTCCACACTTTTTCTGTCAGACTATGTACTTTCTTTTCTCTCTATCTTTCTCTCTCTCTTGCTGTTTCTCTGCTTCTCTCTCTCTCTCTCTCTCTCTCTCTCTCTCTCTCTCGTTTCCACTCTCTCGCCATTTGTTTACATTTCTGTTCCTTCTAACCCCTTTCTTAAGTTTTATTTTTTCTTATGTGCTGTGTGTCTTTTTATCGTTTGTAGCGCTTTGAAGAATGATAGCTTTTTTTATCTGTAACTTCCTCACCGCATTTCTTCTTTTCTGCTAACATATCCGATTTCGATGTTTTTCTGCTTTTTTTTAATAGTCGACTTCTACGTCCATGAGGAGAAAAACCTTAGCACATTGATATATGCTTGACTGGAGAGAAAGAGAGAGAGCGTGTGTAGGCGAGAGAGCAAAGACTCACAAGAAAAAGTGGCTGGTTTGATATTTTTGTGATGCTCTGTTCCTGTTATCTTTCTCTGTTTGCCTCCGCCTCATCTCTTTCTTCTGATCTCTCTTCCTCTCTCTCTCTCTTTCTATCTCTTCCACCCTTTTTTATTTCCTCTCTCCTCTCTCTCTTTTTTGTATCTTTCTCTTGCTCTCGCTTTTTCTTTCACTGCGACTGTCACTCTGGTTGTCTGCCAACATCTGTTACTCTCTTTCTTTCCTTGTTCTTCTCATTTCCTCCTCCCATGTTACCCCTCCTATCTTTGGAGAAGTTTTCTACGCCAAGGGTCACATATGTATACGCCTCTTTTTCTCAATTAGGCTTAAACCCCCACTTGGTTCAAAATATGTACTTTGTTTTGACTTTGAGTTTATTTTTATGTAGCGAGTTTTGATTATTTTCTCTCGATTAACAGACATTCACAGAAAAAAAGTTCTTGAGACTGTGAAGTCGATAAGCTAATAAATAGAAAAATCTTGAAATGAGCAAATAACTTGTTGAAGAATTCGATGTTTGCTTTCGAAAGATTTAATTCAGAGGTCTTCCTTTAAAGTGACCGTTGCATTCACCCGCCCTGAATAATTTCAGCTACGCATCGAAACTAGTTTCCTAGTATTATACAAGTGTTACATATAATACCTATTTTCGCCCTATTCAGTTGAATTCAAAAGTTGCCCTATCAAGGTCTTAAAATTGTAGTATCTTGCGTCTGAAGAAAACCGGGTAGCGTTGGTTAGTTTTTATCCAAACAGAAGATTGACCATGGTTTGGCCGATGAGACTTGAATGTCAAGCTCCCGCTGGATACCGGCTTTTTTCAAGCAGTTTTAAGGGTGGAAAGCGAAGACAGGCACATATTCTCAACAAGCGGATACCTCTGACAACACTCCCGTCCTATCAAAAGATTGTTTCCTTTTCTGATTCTTCTCAAAAAAACTATTATTATTCTATAAATATTATATCATAGTTTCAAATCAATTCAAATAACAGTTTAGAAGTGAGCTTCTCCTGGGATCGGAAAATTTGTACATTGATTGCAAAAATTAGTACATTGATTGCAAAAATTTTGGATGGTTCCGAGCTGTACTTTTCATGAAAGATTCCTCTGCAAGTATAGAGCTGCCATTCGAAGAGTTCATCTTTCTCTTCAAGTTTTTCTTTCCGCTTCTTTAACAAGCAGTGACCACCCCCTTAGCTCATCAAATAGCCCTTCTTCTACCCCATTCTCTAGGACTGAACCCTTGGACCCCTGAGCTCCTCCTTCTCGGAGACCTCTCAGCTTTCATTAATGCCCAATCAAGCCGATTCAGCAGCTATGAAATGCCGTTTGATTGCCATGCATATGGAGCTTCTTTCTCTTTTTCTCTCTCTCTATTTTTTTAAACTCTCTCTTTCTCTGTCTTAATCCCTTATTTCTCACACTTTATATTTGACCTTTTTGAACTTTTTAATTAAACATTTTACCTCAAATCTTTTATAATACTATGACTATCACGATTCCTACACATCTCACTGACTCATTGGCAGTTTGATGGATGCCCATTCACTGGTTTTCGATATTCCTCGACATGATCCCTTCACAGTTGAAGGAGCCAAATGATCGAAGTTGTGAACTAATCAATAATTGCACTATTTCTTATGAACAATTTAACCACGGAGGACTCCTTCTGATATGATATGACCATCTTGAGCGGGTTTAATTGCGAAATTACGTCTTTTTTCAATCAATTCTGCAAAAGGATGCTCACCATACTATTTCCTTTTTACTTTAAAAGAACCTCTCTCTTCTCTATCTCTATTTTTCTCCGTATTTTTCTCTCTTTCTCCATCTTTCATCTCTTTTTTTATCTCTCTCTTTTATCACAAGAACATTCCCACGGTACTTCAAAACTGTTACAGATCAGATTTCAAACGGATATTAGAAGAATACCACGAATAAGATATCACTTCTTAACAGTTTCATGTTTTTGTTCTGTTTCATACCTGATCCGCCTCGAAAATGATCGCTTCTATTTTGTCAACCATGTATACGTTATTCATCCATCATTCCTCTCTCTTTCTCTCTCTCTCTCTTTCTTTTTTGGAATTTTAGTATCATTCTCTAATGGGCCTTCTTTATCGCCGATGACACGGATTTCTATCTTCTCCCTCCAACTTTTTCTCTCTTTCCTTGTCTTAAATGATCCTTCCAAGGTTTTAAGTGTTCAAATTGAATGGGTTTTCATCGAATTCGGAAAAAAATCTTTTCTCTTCTTTTTACGGCGCTTCTTCTTGTCTATTTTCTTGGAAAATCATACCAATGAATCATCTGTAAATTACAATTCAATTCAAAGGTGTCGGATCACCTTGGACCGACAAGGTCAAATTATGTGCCTACTTGATCCGATAACTCTCTTCATCCTTTTTCTAGCTCAGTCTTTCTAGAACTGTAGTTATTAATCATCTGTATGTATTTATGTTTGTTTGTATGTATGTATGTATGTATGTATGTATGTATGTATGTACGTATGTATGTATGTATGTATGTATGTATGTATGTATGTATGTATGTATGTATGTATGTATGTATGTATGTATGTATGTATGTATGTATGTATGTATGTATGTATGTACGTATGTATGTATGTATGTATGTATGTATGTATGTATGTATGTATGTATGTATATATGTATGTATATATGTATGTATGTATGTATGTATGTATGTATGTATGTATGTATGTATGTATGTATGTATGTATGTATGTATGTATGTATGTATGTATGTATGTATGTATGTATGTATGTATGTATGTACGTATGTATGTATGTATGTATGTATGTATGTATGTATGTATGTATGTATGTATGTATGTATGTATGTATGTATGTATGTATGTATGTATGTATGTATGTATGTATGTACGTATGTATGTATGTATGTATGCATGTATGTATGTATGTATGTATGTATGTATGTATGTATATATGTATATATGTATGTATGTATGTATGTATGTATGTATGTATGTATGTATGTATGTATGTATGTATATATGTATGTATGTATGTATGTATGTATGTATGTATGTATGTATGTATGTATGTATGTATGTATGTATGTATGTATGTATGTATGTATGTATGTATATATGTATGTATATATGTATGTATGTATGTATGTATGTATGTATATATGTATATATGTATGTATGTATGTATGTATGTATGTATGTATGTATGTATGTATGTATATATGTATGTATGTATGTATGTATGTATGTATGTATGTATGTATGTATGTATGTATGTATGTATGTAGGTATGTATGTATGTATGTATGTATGTATGTATGTATATGTACGTATGTATGTATGATTGCATAAATAAATGATTGAATGAATAAATAAATGAAGCAATTATTGAATGAATACATTTTTTTAGAAGAAGCAGTAACTAAGATCAGAATGTAAGTTAAAGATTTTCAACGGAGACAACAATACTTTCGGTTGTAAAAACCTCCAATTGTTATTAAGTCAGAAAAATAATATTAATATTAGTATTTTTATTAAATTGATTTTTTTGTTGTTTATGATGAGATCTCTCATATTTACTGAACAAAAAAATTAGATCCTCAACTTTCAAACTTGAGCAAGAGCCTGCGGTCTGAATGGTTATACTCTGTAAAAGGTATCTTTCAGTCTGTATTGAACGATTTGGTCTAAAGTTGAACCAGTGGACATCCGGAAAGAGATCTCCTCTCTCATCAAATTCAGTGTTGACTCAAACCAAACTGAAAGAATTCGTTAGAAACAGCATTCCGCGGTTTCTTTAGTTTCATCTAGATCGCCACAACACAACAAGAGGAACCCACTTTTGGCTTCTAAATTTCGCATTCGGTTTTGTAGCTTCTCTCTCTGTCTCACTTTCTCTCTCTATCATGGTATCTCTGTCTTTCTCTAACTACCTCACTCTCTTTCCCTTCTTCTCTCTCTCTTTTTTTTAACTGTGTACTTCTCTTTTCCTCTCTCTCTCGTTGTCTCCTCGTCTCTCTTACTCTCTTTCTCTCTCTTTCCGTCATTCGCCAGCTCTACATTTCTTTTAACCCTCTCTCCTTTCTTCACGAATTTGCCTAAGCAAACAGAACCTTGGGCAGCCTAGCCTGGTCATTCTGTCTCCCCTAGAAGCTAACGTGTGTCGGTTCGTCTTGTGTACTTTCTAGCTCGCTCTCTTGCTCAAGGAGGCACTTCATCTCAGCTTTCTCATTTGCTACCATATTATTATGTCGATGATTTTGACAGTCACAATATTTAATGATGTTGATTTTTGAAAATTGTATTGATTTTAGATGTAAGTTAGTGTATCTCTCTCAGTCGTTGATTATTGTCTGTTATTTAGTTTATTTTATTTTTAACAATTCACAAATATAGCATAGTAACAATACTTATTGTCTCACTGTAGCGACCAGTAGTCATTCTGGAAGCAACCGCGGGTTCTATAAGGTGAAATTTGTAATTCATCATAGAAGAGGGTTAACCCTGCGGCGTAAAAAATTTTTTTTTTAGTATCGTTCATTCTCGTTCTCGTATTTTTTCTTCTCTTTTAATTGAAATAAAAAAAATTTAATTGATTACAGTTGAAAAAGCTATATTTATGTTTGTAAGTTCTAGTTTTTTTTCTCGTAAAGTTGTGATTCTATCAATTAAAACCCCTTACAGAAAAACTCCGAGGTCGGTGCTCTGTGATATCAGCCGCGACATTAATCTCTCGAAAAAAGTTGAGTGATCGACGATGTATCTGTAAAGATGACATCATTGCTCGATGAATGAGATCATCGAGTCAGTGTTAATACAACTGAAATTTTTCACGATGAGATCATGGCTCTCGCACTTTTTAGGCAAAAAAATGTTGGATTAGTGAGGTATGAGATGATCTTGCGAGAGCACGCGAAATAACATCTTAAAGTACGAGAAAATGAGATTTCACATGTCGTCTTGCTCTCCAAATGAATCTTAAAATACTAACTAATCGCAATCTAATTTGTTTCCGTACTTAAAAATCATTTCACTTTTTTTTGTTGAACATTTCATTAAAATTTTTGTTTTTTTGTTGTATTCTCGACACTTCGTACCGCGACATTTCGTACCCCAAAACTTTGTTCCCAACATTTTTTCTTCTTGTGACCACTTTTTTCTTCCAACATTTTTCAAAATTTTCGCCTAATTTGAATGACATGAGGTCATCGCATCGATGATCTCATCGTTCAGAGATTAATGTCGCGGCAGATCTCTGTGATAGCAGAGAAAAAAATTTCAGTTTCTAATCCGGATAAGAACGAGCTATTATACATTTGATTTTTTTTCCAAACCGTTTGTATCTTATTATTTCTATTTCTCCTATCCTTTCTAGCTCAAATCCAAAATGTGGAACACCTATGTTGGTTCAGTTCCGCCTGTGTAGCTTGTGTTACTCAGGATTCTTCCCTTACTTGGATTGGTCTCTGGAGGTCAGTGGGTATCGAATGTCTGGTATGGCACATGGGAAGAGTACGAAAACATCGTTTGTGTGAGTAAATTAAAGCAGCCAGAAGCAGAAGATTGAAGAGTGCTCGGGGCAAGCTGAACAATCAATCACTTCTTCCCCGATCGGTCGGTCACTTAACCTGCACAATCACAATTGCCTTATTTGTAGCCTCTCTCTCTCCACTTCCGTCTCTCTCTCTTTCTTCCTCTTTCTTTCCCTCTTACTCTCTCTTTTTCTTTATCCTTCTTTCTTCCTTTTCTTTCTCTTTTTGTTTATGTTTTCCCTCTCTCTTTCTTTCCCGCCTTTCGCTGTATCTTCTTTACTTTCTCCTTTCTCTTCTCTTTCTATGTTTTCTCTCTGCCTTCTTTTCTCACGGTCTCTCTCTCACTATCCTCTCTCCTCCCCTCTCCGTTTCCGCCTGTATCTCTGCGTTCTCCATCGTTTTCTAAGTGTTTCTTTCTCCCTCTCTCTCTCTTCATGCTCGTTTCGTTTAATCCTTTTCTTTCTTTTTTTGTTTTCGCATAGTCGCTTTCCTGTATTCCTCGATTCCAAATTGTCCTCCATTTCGGACAGGTACATAACGCAATATTTATGAAGTCACCTCTGCCTGAGAAATAATAATGCTCTTATAACAAATCTATGCTGCTTTTTTTATTTTCCTGATTAAATACATACATATGTATACAAACAGAGCACTGAGAACTCAATCATCAAGTGGATGATGTTTTCGACATTTTCTAGATAAACATTAAACAGTTCTTGAAAAATTCTTCATTCTTATTCTAATCGCTTTTCATTACTGTTAAAAGTTCGTGTTCAGATCTTGTAGCGAAAGGGCGAAAAAAAATAAGCAGCAATAATAGTGAACCACTTCCGTGTCTGCCCTTCTGTATTTGCTGACGAGAAGACCTGCTGAGGAAAAAGAACGTTAAATTAAGATGTAGGAAGAAATACAGCAAAAAATGAAGAGAGATAGAAAAATAGAGAGAAAGAGAGAGCAGAAGAGGTATGAAAAAAGAATAGAGAAAGGAAGATGAATGAATTGCTAAAGAGAGTGTGAGAGTGCAAATAGAATTTGCATATTCGAGATCTCCATAGGGCCTCTTAGAGGCCCTATGGAGATCTCGGCTGGAATATTTGATAGTATGTCACTTCCTACTTTCAAGTGACTAATTGAAAATTTAGAGGTATAAAGATAATGCTGGCTTTCAACTCATGAACAAAGTAGTCGTAACATACAAATAACGATCTTGAAAGGGGGGGAGGGGCGGAAAATTCATCCTAAGTTCTCCTGCACCGTTTTCACTGTTCTTGGACTCATTGTGAGCTTTTTTGAAATTTGATATGTTTCTGATAGTTTTTTGATAGTCTGTTTGACGTCTGAGTTTGCCAAATTGACAACAGGGCTTTTGAATTTGGTATGCTACTATGCAAGCTTTGATAAAGGACTCGAAAAGAAGAGTTTAACTATTCTTTTCGTTTTTCGTCTTTTTGAGCATTATACTTGTTTCCATTACTCTTTAACCATCTTTATATTTGACTACCTCTTCTTGGTATCGTTCTCTACAGACATTTATTGAACGTTTATGTCAATTCATTACCAGAGGGGGCAGTCTCCGGCTGATTTGCTCGCATGAAGAATGCCTTCATGATATTGTTATCTTTCTTGCTCTCCCCACCTCAAGCGCCCTCTGGAATTGGAATGCTCTCTGACTCTTTCATCCTACTATAGTATGGATGAGAAGGTTCATCCAAGTCATCAGTGTGGACTGCGAATTATAAAAGAGCGTCAAGAGAGAAGTCTAGAGGGGGGAAGGGAGCGAGGGAAGGGGACGAAGTGCAAGAAGGCAGAAGGGAGAGAATCCCATGCTGAGAAGAGAGATAGAGAGAGAGGAAGAAAAAGAAAGAGAGAGAGAAAGAAAGAGAGAGAGAAATAAATAGAAAGAGAGAGTTAGAAAGAAAGAGAGAGAGAGAGAAAGAAAGAGAAGAAGAGAGAAAGAAAGAGGAAGAGAGAGAGAGAGAAAGAGAGAGAGTGTGAGAGAGAGAGAGAGAGAGAGAGAATAAGAGGAAATTCGAAAGAGATAGTGAAAGATAACAAGAAATGGAGAGACAGCAAGGAGTTCAGTCTCCACAGAGAGAGAAGGGAATTAGGAAGCCCAAATTGTGTGACAAATCGTTACTACTGTTCAACTTCTTACTCTTTACTCGACTTTTTATCCATTTCGCGTAAAGTGTTTGAAAATTCTTGTTGTTTTTTATCTTACGGTTGAACTTTTTTCCGGTTTTTCCACAGTTAAGCTTGTAACTCATCTTTTTAGTGACCAATTTGCTGTGTTCGGACAAATATCTCGCGTAATCTTCCTTTCGATTTCCTGCTATTCAGTCTTGCTGCATTTATCTTATTTCGGGGATTTTCTGGTTATCAACTGTGATTTAAGAGAAGCTTAAATAATTGAAGTGATTAGAAGATCAGAGATCTCGAATACTAGATAGCTGTATTACCGATACTTTACTTGTTCAGAGTTATCACTGGCAAAATGATAAACAGGAAATTAGACATGTTAATATTTGGTTGGAGGAATAACGAATTGTGGCGTTGAATAAACTTGGTAGAGCGCTTAATACTCCCATTTCACCATTTCAAACAGTAGGTTGTTTCTTGAATCCGATTATGGAAAGTCATAAGCTGAATTAATAATTTGATTAAAAAGCCTCGCATGAAGCATTTCTTGCAAAGTTATCCGAGAACATAAAAAATGACTTCTTCCGAGCTCTAATCATCAATCGAGCTGTAGGGGATAGCTTACAAATGCTTAGCCTGCATTTGCATTTGACTTTGAGTCGTCATCAAACGGTTTTAATTATATGTATGTATTCTCGAGACGTTATCTATTGTTCTATTATGAAGAACTCCATGAGCAAAAAACTGCATTTGCCATTATTTGTGCCGGCTAGCGAGCGCAGCGAGCAACTGGGACCACTTAGGTTCGGAATTTAGGATTTCAATTCAGGTTCCCAGGAGCAGGGTCAAAGGTTAAATAGCAAGCAATAACTCCTCGCCGTTCAGTGTAAAGTTTTTACTACACTTTGCCGCTATTTGATTACCTCACGATTGCGATGTGAATGAGAGTTAAATGGTAACGTGCTTGCACTTCCGGTCAGAATAAGACAGATGGCCGGGTTCGATCCCACGCCGTGGACTATCTTTTGTCTTACTGGTAGTTGAGTCTTGTATTCCATCTTAAACAAGCATTAACTCTTTTAAACTATTCTTTTTAAAAATTGGAGTAACAAAAGTTTGAAACGATTTCTAGAGAAATGCTTCTGTTAAACAACAATAAAAACTGTGATTCTTGCTTTAATGTCAACCCGGATTTCTTTAACTCATCTTCTCATGAAACCTACTTAATATGTATGATCCTAACCTTAATTTCACGTGGGAGTTGACCACAGGAAATTACTTTCTTTTGGCTCCTCTGTGAAAAGATGGGAAGATAGCTGGGCGTATTTATTTTTCGACCCTTGGGGCTGGAGAGTAGACATGCGAAGAAAGACTTAGAGAAAGAATATATGTAGAACAAGTGGAAAATCAAGAAGGTGATGGAATGAGGGAAGAAAGGTGCGAAAAAGAGAAGAAGAGGGAGATGAACAGAGTGGGAGAGAGAAAGGGAAAGAGAGATAAAGAGAGAGAAGTAAAAAGAGAGGAAAAGATAGAAGAAGAAAAGAGACATAGAGAGGAAGAGAGAGAGGAAAAAAAATAGACGAAGACAAGAGAGACAAAAATATGGAGAGAGAGAGAGATGGTCCTGCCACTGATACAAAGATTAATTATTGGATGTTGAAAGAAGCGTATTGAATGAGATGCGGCGTTTTAAGAAGAGTGAAGTGGAAATGAGATAGAGAAGTGAAACAAGTAGATGAGATGGATATCAGGGTTAATGAGAGAGAACGGAAGCTAGTCAAGAAGTTTAGTTGATATATTGAGTATGATAAAGATAGAAAGAGATAGAGAAAGAGAGATTAAGATAAAAAGAGATTGAGAGAAAGGTAGAGATTGGTAGAGATGGAGATATGTAGAGAAAGAAGAGATAAAAGAGTCTGGGAAACTGTTAGAACATAAGTGGTAAGAAGGATCTTATAACTTCTCCATCCCGAACATTTTTGATGCATCTACTGTTTCTTCATACTTTTTACGCAACTACCCATGACTTGTGAAAGCTGACTTGTGAAGCGCTATGTTACGTTTCAACTCCGGAAAGTTTTTAATGACTCACTGAGCTTTGATGACTAACTGACTTTGTTTTTAATGACTCACTGAGCTTTGATGACTAACTGACTTTGTTCTATGGCAAACGTAGGTTTTTTTTCTAATGCTCGTCGTGTGTTTCTGGTAGCTTCTTCAAATTCCTTTTTAAAACCTTTTTTCAATCTCTTTTCTTTCGAAATTTGCTTCCGCTTCTGTACTCTGTTTTTCCTTATTTCCTCTATTTCTCTCTTTCTTTCTCTCTTTCTCTCCCTTTCTCTATCTTTCTCTCTCTTTCTTTCTCTCTTTCTCTCCCTTTCTCTATCTTTGTCTCTCTTTCTTTCTCTCTTTCTCCCCCTTTCTCTTTCTTTCTCTTTCTCTCTCTCTCCAGCTTCTCTTTCATTAAGTTCCTCTTTTTCTCCTTTTTCCCCTTTTTTCTTGCCTTTCGCGCAACCACTTCTTTTTCTTCTCCCCTGTCTTTCCAATCAGTGCTCCCATTCTACTTCTGCCCCTCTGTGGCCTCTCTATCTCTCACCTTTTCCTTTCTATACTTCTATTAAGCGACGAAGTAAGGACAGATGGCATACTGTTTAGTGGGGAAGGGCGACTCCATTGTATCCCTACTCAATCGACTCCCTCCGCGCAGTTGTTTCGCATTAGGAGAAGGGATGGAGAATAAGTACGGGATGACGTTCTCAGAGAGGAAAAAGAGAGGAAAAAAGAAAGAGAAAGAGAAAAAATAGAGAAAAAGAGAGGTAGATAGAGAGAGTGTCGGAATCATTATCAAGATATTCTGAAAACGAACATGTTTGGAAAAACAGTAAGTTAAATGTTTGACGATAGCATAGTTAGTTCCCAAATTACTGCTAGGATGAGAAGCTTTTTCATTCTATTATTATAGTAATAAATTTAATTTATATACATTTTTAACATGACTGCTGAGACTATAATATAGCAGAAGTCTGTTTCGCCCCAACTCACTCTCATAACTGACAGACTTCTGCTCTCTCTGCCATCCTCTTTGCCTCTTTTTGAATGAGTCTCAGCATTCAAATCGCTGATTCACATCGTTTACATACAATTTGAGTGTTAAATGCACCCCAGGAATTGTTAACATTGTTAAAACACAGCTGTTGCGGTATTCATCAAAATTCAATCCTGTTTTGAACCCCACAAACATCTTTCTAGCTATTTGCGAATCAGCTTTTGAGAGTGATGGATTTCCAATCGATCGGTCTAGGAGATTTTCTTACTGGTATAGAAAGTTTGCGTTGCAGGATAGTAGCAACGGGTGATGTAACGGAAACATTTTGAGAGAAAGAGAAGAACAAGAGAAACAATATGAAGAGAGTGAGAAAGTTATAGAGAAAAAGGAATAAGTAGAGAAAAGGATAAAGAAAGAAACAGAGACAGAAAGAAGAACGGGAAAGACCTAAAATCAGAGAAATACAGAGAGAGAGAAAGAGAGAGAGAGAGAGAGAGAGAGAGAGAGAGAGAGAGAGAGAGAGAGAGAGAGAGAGAGGAGAGAAAGAGAAGTTGATGAGTCGGAAGGAATTAGTAGCTAAGCATAACTAACTAGCACGGTCACCAGCTATGATTCAGGTTAAGGGTTCATCAAAGTAAAAGAAGAGGACATGAGAACTATAGGAGAGAGAGAGAAATAACAGAGAGAAAGAAGAGAAAAAGGGACAAGATGAGGATAAGTAAATAACTTTTGGAGATAGAAAGAAACAGAGAGAGAGAGAGGAAGAAAAAGGAAAGAGCTTTTAAAAAACCAAGTTTCAAGCAGCTTAGCTAGGCGCTTATCAGCAGTTGAGGATTATTAACTGGAGTAGTGTAGACATCATAAGAAATGTCCAGTGAGGGAGCAACCATGAAAAGAGAACACAGCAGATGCGAAAAGAGAAGAGTGTTTAATATATTGAGCTTCACAGAAAGTTCTCGGCAGATTTCAATACCATCCGCTACGATTTGGCCGATGACTAATCAAAAGTACATACATATAAACCGAAACATGAGAAGGAAGTTTGTGTACGGGAGGCGATTTCCACATACAAAAATTAGGTAAAATAAATAAAAACTCATTTTATTATCAATACTTAGAAGTTATTATTGTTAGAAGTATCAATCTGTTCATCAATGGGGGTTTTCAAGTTCAAGAGAGATAAACGACAAAGTGGACAAAATTCTGAGTTGGGATGAGGGATAATACCTCACCTTCATCCGCTTATTCTCATCAGAGAACGAGACGATTTATATCTAGAAGAGAGAACCGGTCACTGTCAAAACTATTTACAGAAGAGAGAGAGAAGAAAAAAAAGGGTTCGACACACACAATTCGTCTGATTACAATATGTCAAAAAAGTTGGAAAATAAGTATTTTCTCTGCTGATTAATTATTTGAACTATGAATAGTTATTCACTAAAACTATGGATATTGAGTAACTAGAACTCTGTAAAAATGAATATAAATCTATAAATCAATAACACTCTGACTAATAAATCATTAAAAATTTGCAATTTACGCCTCAAACAAGAGGATTACACACTAAAAAGGAGTGTGCTGCTCTGAATTAGATCTTCAAAAACATGCGTAACGATTATCGATCGTTACAATTTTTCTCAACATCTGGCAAAGTTTTTGCTGAATAGAAAAAGAATCATCAAAGACCTGGCCGATCTTGAGTTGAGTAGCCGCGTGTGCTGTGATATCGCTAAGAGCGGAGTTTAGTTTCGCTCTCCTTCGGATTTAGTTTGCATTTCATCCCCTTCCTCTCTTTTCTTTCCAATGTTTTCCACTTTCTTTCTCTCTTTTTCATCGCTTTTTTCTCTTTAATTTTCCTACATTGCCATCCATCCTCTCTCTATCCAACTCTTTTCCTTCTCTACCTCTTATTACTATTTACTTGTTCACTCAACCTATCTCTCTGTCTGTCTGAATCTCTCTCTCCTTCACTCTCTCCTCTTCCTCTCTCTCTCTCTCTCTTTCTATCATTCTCTTTCTCTCTTTTCTCGGTCTCTCTCTCTCTCTTCCTCATTCTTCCTCACGGTCTTCCTTCTCTTCTGAACCCCTTGTCTGTGTAATTGCCATTGCATGTCCATCTGAGGAAGTCAAAAGGACGTTGAAAAGGACCATGAATAGCCAGGGCTCTTTTCACCTTCGATTTCGTTATTCTCCCCTCTCTTTCCTTTCTAGGAACGTTTTATCGCTTTCACTTCATGCTTACTCTCTAGCCCCCTCTCTCTCTTACTCTCTCTGACTCTCTCTCTTTCTCTTTCTCTCTTAATTCTTCTCTCTCCGGCTCTCTCTTTCTCTTTCTCTTTTCCCTTTCTATCTCTTTACCTATTTCATTCACCAATCTTCGTTCCATACCTTTCTCGGTGGTTATCTATGTATCAGCTCGTTCGAACCTCACACGTTACCTTTATCCAAACTTCTTCTAGAAACATCTAAAAAAACTGGGCTTGAATTGATTTAGTTGGATACAGTTTGTTCAACTCAATGATGTTCTTTGATAGTTTTGGAAAATTGCAACAAACAGTGCTTTTTCTGTCCGACTAAACGCTGTTGTGAATATAATTGTGAGTTTCTTAGAGCTTTCGCAGAGAATTTTCTCGAATCACCGTTGTTCTCTTCTGTTTAATAACCAGAGCAGTACATAAATTTGTGCCCGAATTTTTTATAGATTTTAAAACTAAAAAATTTTGGCATAGTAAAACAAAAGACTAAGACTTTTGCGAAATTTCTCTTTGTCAAAAAATCCTGTTTTTTTCTCCCAAATCACACTGGAAAGGACAAGAAGTATTCAAAAATGTCCTCAGCATTCTCCTAGATGTCGGAATTCATCATTTGAATGTGTGAGTGATGTATTTACTCCGCATCATACACAATAATCACCCTAATCTCCTGAATGATCTTCTGCTTTATCTACTTCACCATCTGTAAAATCTGTTTGGTTGCTCATACTTGCTTCATCTCTCTCTAACTATCTCTTTCTCTTGCTCTCACTCTCTCTATCTCGCTCTATATCTCTCTATATATCTATCTCTATCTCTCTATCTCTCTCTCACTCTCTCTCTCTCTTTGTACCTCTCTCACTCTTCCTCTTTTCTCTCTTCTTCTTTCCGTTTTTCTCTGTATTTCTCTCTACCTATATCTGCTTATTTTATACCCTCTCTTATTTTCTCTCTATTCTTCAATTTCCGCTTTTGAAAATTTTCTCTCTCACTGCTTTCTTTGAGTGTCTATATCTTCTTTTCTCTCTATCTTCTCGTCTCTTCTTACCAATCGAGTCGTCAAACCAAGTAAGACATCGTCATTCCATGCCTTCAGTTATTCAAATTTCATATTCTCTATTCTCGTTCTCTTTCTTTCTTCTTTCTCCTACTCTATCTTTCTCTATTCTCGTTCTCTTTCTTTCTGTCTTTCTCCTACTCTATCTTTTTGGCTCTCTATCTTTGTCTTACTCTCTCTAATTCTCTCACTCTTTCCCTGACTCTCTCTCTTTCATTCCATCTCTCTCTCTTACTCTCTCTCTTTCCTTTGCTTCATATCTTTCTTCTCTTACCCTCTCTAAATCTCTCACTCTTTCCCTGACTCTCTTTCTCTTTCATTCCATCTCTATCTCTTTTACTCTCTATTTCTCTTGCTTTATCTCTTTCTTCTTCTACTCTCCCTATTTCTCCTCCTCTTTCTTAAAGCTTATCGCTAGTTTAGATAGAAAACTGTTGCGCTTATTCTTTACCAATGTGAATTCGCGAACACATTAGCATTTAATATGTCTTAACTAATGATAAATCCTCTGTTTTCTCTTTGAGAACAAGTATTGTGTAACAGTGTCCGCTCATATCTTAATAGGCTCCAGGCTTTTTGAACCATTGAAAATCAACCAAATGCGATGTTTCACATGTATTTTCATATTATTATTATTTTATTGAGAAACCATTCATCATTATTGATGATTCTGGCCAAAAAATTTTCTTTTATGTCTCAATTTATCTCAGAAGTTCATTTTTAACGCCCCGAAATCGTCATCAATCATGAGTCGTTTCTTCCACTGCCAATCAGAAAATACGACTCTTCCGCCTACCGACATGATTTCAAAAACTATATGCTTTTAATCATAAGCTTGATTTCTTTTCAAAAGTGCAAAAATTGTGCAATTGGTAAAGAAAATAAAGAATGAGAGTGAAAGGCAGCGAAGGATAGTTCGAAGGGTGGGCGACCTTGTAATTAGCATGTACTCAGTGGGAATGATTGACTGACACTTGGTAAGGATCCAACCTGTTATTATTTCGGCTTAATTTTTTTATTCTCTCGTTTCCTCCCTTTTTCGTATAATATTTATAGTCATCTCTTTTTTGAGTTTCTACTTTTCTCTAATATTCTTCACACCTCTTTTGCACCGCAATGCTTTTTTTCAACAGGATTGTTTCTAGTAGTAAAAAAGTTGGCATTACAAGAATAACTAGACTATTTTCAAAAAAAAACTTTTGAAATATGGTTTTTAAATTAGGTTTTAAAAATATTTCTGGCACTTCGCTTGCGGCGTTATTTCATCATTCACCCCTTCTCTTTTTCCGTATATACGCTCGAGGCTCTCTCTCTCTCTCTCTCGCTCTCTCTCTCTCTCTCGCTCTGTCTCCCCCTCTCTCTCTCTCTCTCTCTCTCTCTCTCTCTCTCTCTCTCTCTCTATCTCTGAGTCTTTCAGATAACTCTTTATTCATGCTTCTTTCATAGCTATTTCTCTCAGTGGCCTCCTTTCAGTTCATTTTTCATATTTGAATAATCAATTCGTCACCAATCATCTCATCCAAATCATTTCTTTTGACGGCATCGCCCCTTCCGTCATTGTCCGACACTTGAAATTCCGCTCTCTCTTCTTTTTCTCTTATGTTTTTTTTCTCTCTCTCTTTTTTTGGAATTTTTTAAATCTCGATTTCGTATCTCTACTTATTCCACACAACCTTCTCACACTCTACTTGTCTTCCTCATCATCTTTATTTCTTTCTTACTTAAGAAATCACAAATTCTCCTTTTCTCTCCAAAGCCAATCTGCTAGTAATTAAACAGCTATTGTGCTTCACACATCCAGATCATCGCTTTAAATTAACTTTTATCTTTCTCTCTCTCCCTTTTTGATCCTCCGTTTATATCTTGATGCAAAGCCTCTATGTACACATACATACATACATGTTTCTGTCAACAACTATCGCTTCTTTCTTCTTTGCTTGATCATTGTATCTCCTATTGGCTGTTGTTTTCTCTCTTTTTGCTTATCTCTGTTTCTGCCGTTTTTTTATTGAGGAAAAGAGAGAGAAAGTAAGAAAAAGAAAAATCAGAGTAAGAGAGAGAGAGAGAGAAAACATCAACGGAAAAGAGAGGAAGAGAGAGTGAGAGAGAAAGAGACTTGGAGAGAGAATGAGAGAGAAAGAGACTTGGAGAGAGAGTGAGAGAGAAAGACACTTGAAGAGAGAATGAGAGAGAAAGAGAATTAGAAAGAGAATGAGAGAGAGAATGAGAAAGAAGAGCGGATCTCTTCATGACCTATGTCCACCTTAATATGTATGCAGACAGTGTGCAACCTTCAACGCAATCCTTAACTGGAAAGGGAACTGTGCCTTAAGAGAAGTTCAGACAGTAGGGAGAAGAACAAAAGGGCGAGAGATTATCAGAAGGCGAAAGAGACAAATCCATGCGCGGATGAATAAGTGCCCATTAAAACTAATCGAAGCATGAGAAATTCCTCGGCATGCTCATAAAGGGAGGGATTGTCAGTCACTTAAGACAGCAAACAAGTTTAGTCATCATCATTCATAGCTGCTGAATTACTTAGTTCACTGTTCGAAGGTAAATTTTCCCGAATTCAAATTTCTTGAACTTTTTTTCTTCTAATTTGTTGACTTTTTCCTGTTTTTTGTTGAATATGAGTTGAAGCCTTTATACATACATATATTTGGACGACCATTGGATTCATCGATTTGAAAAAAAATTGTGAAAGTTATTGTTCTGTGCTCTTTAAGGAGAGGGTCACAGTAAGAGTATCAGACATATCTATGCTTTTCCCACTTTCTCTTATGTATAGTCTTAATAGGTTAACTACAAGTGATAGCTTTATAAGCCATACTTTGAAAATGAAGAAAATAAACAAAAAAGTAGTCGGAACGAAAAAGGTTTTAGGACGAAGTTTTAAATTTGAGCCATTTTGAAGTGTTCAGTTTTTTCGTGAATTTTACCGTCTGCATTTTGGTAAATACATCGAATAAATAAGAATGAGAAGAATGTTTATGTTCCCTTAAGTATCCAGTTTTCTGAATTTACGAGGTGGAAAACATCGCTTGCTTGCCGGTAAGTATCTTTACCATATACATAAATATACTTGTCATCTTAACCAGGCGTCACTGCCTTTAAACTGTGTAACGTAGAATTTGAAGAGTTATCATTCTTATAACTACATATACTAATCCTTTCTCTCTCTACAATAGAACACTTTCTAATGTTTCATTTATATACGAAATGATTAAACTATTGCACTGGCAAAAGAGGCGGAATCGAACCTTTGTAGTTACTGGGAATCAGCGCGTTACCAGTAAACAACCGAGATTACTGGGAATCAGCGCGTTACCAGTAAACAACCGAGATTCCCTGTATAATTGATGTGCAGCTCTGACATAACTTCACATACACGCCACTAACTCAACAAACGATCAATGAAACATAAGTCACCTAGATTTGTCAAAAAAAATTTTCGTAGGCGGTATGCCGGGCGGTAAATTTTTTTACGGGTTCTGTATATGAATTTGGTTCCTCATTGTATTTTCTTAGAATCAACTTCAAGGGCCGTATGCACGTACCATTTTTGGTGGTAAATGATGAAGAAAACAGTGTTATCCAAGAACACTTAGCACTATTTTCTTTATCATGTCCCACCAAAAATGGTACGTGTATACGGCTAAGTTGGCGATTACTAAAGCACGCCGTGCACGCTGCACGCTAAATCATTACTAATGCACGCCAACGCGCGGGAAAATTCTTAACTCCGCCCCATGCGCTTTATTTAGGTTTTTTCAAGTTTTTTTTCATTTTTTTGTGCTTAGGCTTAGGTAAAAGTTCACGCTAACGAGGCCGCACGGCTTAGGCTAACGAGACCGTATCAAAAATTAACATAATAGTGCGTCAAACACTCTTTCTCTCTTTCCCGCGCGTTGGCGTGCATGAGTAATGATTCAGCGTGCAGCGTGCGTGCACAGCGAACACAGTGTGCACAGCGTGCACGGCGTGCTTTAGTAATGGCCGCTTAGTTTAGTAATGAAAAAAATTGCAGTTGGTAGCGGAGCATTATTGGAAAAAATTTCTTTAGCAAGTTTTTGATTGTTTTTTCAACTTGATTGTAATGATGAATGGACTGTTTTTTTTTTCTTTTGAGGTACGGGTCCGGGGGTTTTGTCGTACCCCTTGGTGACCTATGCAATGACATTATCGTAACCCCAATTTTGGGACAACTTCGCGCTGACAGCGTCAAATCACGTTTTTGTATAATACATATTAAGAATAACTCATAAATAATGCATTTTTATTACTTAATTTCTGCAAACATCGATTAAATGGCACTTTTTCCGTTCACCGGACAAACGCGTCGCGGCCCCCTTCGCGTTTTATTTTTACATCAAAAAGTTATTTTTACATTAAAAAACGCTTAGGCTTAGTAAAAGTTTACGATAACGAGGCCGTACGGCTTAGCTAACGAGGCCGTACGGCTTAGCTAACGAGGCCGTACGGCTTAGCTAACGAGGCCGTACGGCTTAGCTAACGAGGCCGTACGGCTTAGCTAACGAGGCCGTACGACGCGAAGGGGGCCACGACGCGACCGCGAGGCGTTTGTCCGGTGAACGGAAAAAGTACCGATTAAATTTTTCTGAGACTCGATAATTGTTCATTTCTATACATTGTTTTCGCCTTGAACTTTACAAATTGTTTTTGGTTCCGCAAAGTCTTCAGCCCGACTTACTTTGTTTATCATCATTCAAACTTAAAACCTAACAACGACGAGTACTCATTTGCGTTATTGGGGGCTTTTAACAAACTACGCCTACGCCCTACGCCCGTAGTATAATAGCTCTTTAGGCTATTATAAGCTTGGGCTTATAATAGCCCAAGCTTATAATTTTTTCCTTGATTGCTCAAATTCTTTCAACGATGGTAACTAAATTATTCGATCAATTTTCAACATGAGTTTGTAGTTCGAGAAAGACGTGTTTTATTGTTTTCGACTTTTTTCCTTGATTGCTCAAATGTGCATTCTTGTGTTATATTTTGTCTTCATAGATGATGAGTCAATATCCGTGACTGGTTACTCTTTCGTGTTCATACAATTCTAATTCCAGTTTTTGTCAGGTATGTGGAATCCTGCAATAGCCGGCAGGATTTTCTGTATCCTCCTATTCGCCGTGGAATCAACAAGTTAGTAATGATGTTTTGGCTCTTATTCCCTGTAAAGCACACCCTTCGTCTTGTCTTGCAGTACTAAACGAAAAAATGGCTTTAAACGCTACAGTTTTTAAAATTTTCTTCATAAATGATCATTGACCATCAGAGATTCCAATTCTTGAAAAATTTCAAAAAATTATTTTTACATCAAAAAATTATTTTTACATTAAAAAAATATTTTTACATTAAAAAAGTTATTTTTACATTAAAAAACGCTTAGACTCAGGCAAAAGTTTACGTTAACGAGGCCGTACGGCTAAGGCTAACGAGACCGTATCAAAAAAGCCACTTTGCACTGTCGGGCGTCTAGTATGCCCATGAGTATATAAGAGCCGGTGTTTTTGCTAAAAGCTATCTGAGTTATTCGGATGTATTTTATAGTCATGGGTAAACTGCCTATTGGCAAAAAAATTGTTTAGAGCGACCGAACTATCGACATCTTCCCTTACTTCAAAATCCTTTACAGACCACGAATTGAAAATGAATTTCTCAGAGTTTTTACAGTTACAATTTAAAGAATTTTTTCATTTAAATTTTTTATTTGCCACAACTCAGCCCAGGTCTTGGCAAGCTGAAAATAGAAACTATAAACCTACTCGGGCGATTGACCTTTTGAAAAATCAAAGACATATTTCACCCAAAGGTCACCTAAATTTGTCAAAAAAAAATTTCGCGGGCGTGGGGCCGGGCGGGATTTTGTGTACAAATTCGATTTCTTATTGTATTTTCTTAGATTTACGTTCAAGTAATGAAAAAAATCGAATTTAACAGCTGAGTTTTATTGAAAGTGATTTCTCAATTGAGTTTTTGATCGTAACTTCTTCAACATAAATAAAATGGTAAATGGACTGCTACATACTTTATCAAACTCCACAAACACCATAACAAAACATAAGAAAAAAAATCTGCATCGGATAAAATCTTATGAAAAATTTCCTTCCTGGGCGGGGGACCGGGAGGTTTATAGTACCCCTTGGTAACCTATGATTTCACCATATTTTGCATAGAAATACTAATTTTATCTTATTTATCAAAATTTATGTTAACGAGGAAGACACAGGCGTTAAATCAGACCGGTCTAACGCATTTTTTTACGTGCCGAGTGAGTTGAAAAAAGGAATGGGGAAAGGCGGAAAGAGTAAAAAAAGAAGTAGAGGAAAAGTAAAATAGAACGGAAGGAGAAGAGAATGTAGATCATTTTCGGCGCGAACATGTATGCGCCAGAATAGCTGGTCCGGTAACTATTCAACCCCTGGGAAGACATGTAAGCGTGTAAAAGAATATCAGGTGCTAATACATTTAGTAAATCGTTTGTCGGTTTGCCACTCGAAATGCGAACAGTCTACAATTTTTTTCGGCTTAGGCTAATATGCTAACTGCGCAATTTGACTCAACAACCGCCAATTACTTGAACCATCAAATGTATAAGCGCCGAAAAGCAGCTACTTGATTTCTTCTATAATAATAATCTTCCTCGCGCTTGTTCCCGCCTCGCGGCAGGGTACGCGCCCCCCTGAGATGCAGGACAGACCTATCGTGGTAGAACCTGTGGCTGCCTGCTAGATCACTGCTAGTGTGATTAGCAGCAGTGGGGAGAGTCAGATTCGTGCATGAGCACTACCAACATTTCTTAACCCCCTTGGTTTGGGTGGATCTGTCCGGGGTGGGAGTCGAACTCGAGACTCTTCGCACAATGGTCTAACACACTACCACTATGCCACGCCCGGACTACTTGATTTCTTCTATAAAGAGAACTAATTGAGAAAAAAACTTTTTCAATTTTATACAGAAAAACTAGTCCAATTGTTGTATTAAGTTCATTTTTTCAGCTTCAAAACTTATCGGATTTATTAATGTAAAATTTATGCGTAATATCAAAGTTACAAAAGCAAGTTTTAGAATTTTCCACCAGGGTGTTTCTTAGCACCCGCATAACTTTTTTCGAGCGCATAGATTTTTGAAATTTCAGAGTTTAGCATTCAATTTTACCAATGATTTGCACTTTCCCCACGAAAAATCCAAGAACAATTTTTGTCCAAGCGCATAGATTTCAATTTTTTTGTAAAGCGCATAGATTTTTTTACCCGCAGTGCGGGTCAGAGAAACACCCTGTTTTCCACTTTGTTGGATTTCTCCAAAAAATTATTTTTTAAAACTTGATGTTAAGCAGAAAAACATATGCGATTGAGTGATTCAAACTTTTGAGCCCCTTTTCAAAGACTCAACATATCTCGCTTCTGTGGGACTATGAATATAAGAAGTGAGTATAATTATGAACAGTAAGTTTTCAAAAAAAAACTTCAACTTGATTTCTCGAAGTAATCAATATGATGAATTTGAACATAGGTCACCTAAATTTGTCAAAAAAAAAATTTGCGGGCGGGGGGCCGGGCGGGGTTTTGTGTACAAATTCAATTTCTTGATGTATTTTCTTGGAATTAAATTCGAGTTATGAAAAAAAACAACTGAATTTTACAGTGAAGTTTTATTGGAAGTGATTTCTCAATTCAGTTTTTGACCGACCGTAACTTCTTCAACTTAAATGAAATGTTGAAAGGACTGCTACATACTTTATCAAAAACCGCAAACATAATAAAACATGAGAAAATAAATCAGCATCGGATAAAAGCTTATGAACGCGAGAAAAAATTTCCTTCCTGAGCGGGAGGTTTTTTTGTACCCCTTGGTAACCTATGAATTTGAATAAAATTTTCAAGCAAAAAACATATTTGATTTCAAATAGGATTTTGTTCTACGAAATGAAATTGGGGAAAGATTTCTTTCATTTCCTGTCGAGAGAATCATTTCATCCTTTGTTCGTCCATTATTTAAGGATTTCCTTAGCTAATGGAGGCATCACGTGTCTCTTCTTTTTCCCTTGTCTCTACTCACTCCTCTCTCTTTGCTTCTTTCTCTCACTCTCTGTCTTCACCTCTGAGTCTCTCTATCTCTAACCCTCTTTTTCTCTCTCTGTCTATCTCTTTCTCTTTAATTCTCTCTATCTCTCTCTATGTCTCACTCTCTATCTCAAACCCTCTCTTTCACCCTGCACATCTATATGTTTTCCGGTCCTCTCATAATATACAATATTTCCTTCTTGGTCACAATTTCCCATGAGTATTGCCATTAACATGTCGATGTTTGCCTTCGTCTTCAGTTTTCGCTGACCACAGTGGAAAAAAGTTGATCAGCATCTTTGTTTCTCAGTGCTACACGTGAATCGAAGGGCTGAAATTTAAATCTGTCCAGAAAACTCTTATTTAAGGCGATACAAAATTGTTATTTAAGGGGATTTATTCCGGTTAGGAAATCCAAAGCGATTACGTTCAAGCAGCCATCATCTAAGAGCTGGGTAGAAAGGAAATAGGCCACCAAGAAAACGAAATCTCCTAGAAAAGAAAACAGTTTAAAAGGAGGATGCGTGAAGTCGAGAAGAAAAAAATTCTTGACGAGTCTTCAGATATCTTACTTTCTAGATATGAAGCGAAAAAATCAGGGTTTCGGAGGGCTCAAAATACTTATGAAATAGACTCAAAGGTTCACTGGAAGCGGAAAAATACCTGAAGAACCCTGCTTACAGCCAGCTGGAATGATTTTTCTGATTAAGAAAAAAAAATTCGATTTAAAAAAGGAGACACCCGCCGAAACTCGAAACAGATTACTGTCAACAGACGACATAATCAGAAATTTAAACCTTGTAACTTCTCAAAGTGATCAAAGTTGCTGAGATTGTCTTTGAGTAACTTCAAGTCAATTTTTTCGTGATCTGAACAAAATGAATGATAAAACAATTAAATTAGTTGAAAGTTTGAAAGGAGCGCAATCAAATTCGGAAATTTTGAATAGTTCAAAGTTCAGTTGCTCATTTAAATGGTTATTTTATTTTTTATTGTTTTCATACATGAAAAAACTCAAATTAATAAAGTTCTTATAACTTTGATGTTGTGTTAGTAATTTCAGATTTGAACCCGTAGAATGTAGCCGTTTACGGAAAAAAAAATTCTCATAAGAGTACCGTAAACCAAAAAATTTCAATCGGAAATAGGTAGATGGCTCGATATTGTCTATAAATTGTGTCTCTCATAATTCGGTTGAATTCTTTTATTTTACAGATAGTCAGTACGTCGACTACAGTAAAATTCATGCGCCGCCAAGCTTTATAAATGTAAGTTCAAAATATATTGATTCAGTATTTTTTAATTAATGTTGTGAACATTTTTTCTATATCTGATTTACCTATGAAATTTAAAAAAATCATTGTTATACTCAAAACTTCAATCATGTTCACATCTCTGATAAGCTTCTAAAGGCGAATATTATTAACTAAAGTTTTTTTTGAAACCAAAGTTTTACAATGTCGTTTTGTTGAAGGCAGCAACAGCTCCCAAGACGGTGTATTTCTCGATAGAGAAGACCATATCCCATATGGGAATGCTGGAGAACGTCGCTTCGAGTTTGCTAACTCACACTCTCCACTGCGTGGCTACTTCCAATCCACCACCGAGGTTACTCTGAGATAAAAGTCGTCGAGCGAGGAAGGGGCGAGGGCAAAGGTTTTATAGTGGGTCCGAAAAAGACCCAGAGGCCCGCTGAAACTTAAAAGTTGCCTGAATATAGACCCGCTGTTGGCAATAAAAAGCCGTTTTATTGAAAGAAGATAGTGTTTTTAACGTTAAATTTTGAAATTTTCTCCGTCTACACTCGCACCGCAGTCGGCGATCCTCTTCGCGAGACCCATTCGTTAACCGGAGAAGGCCAAGAGGCTATTTTACTATACGCTCTCCCAGCTTTGATCCCGATTCAACAGATTCACAAACTCGTATCTACACCGTATCGACGAGTCCATCCCAGAAGTCTGCCCAACATGCTCATCCACACCTCATGACGTCGCACACCTGTTCGATTGCATTGGCGACCCCACGACACTCTCACTCACCGCCTTATGGGAGAAACCACGAGAAGTGGCGAAATTCTTGAAGATGTCTTTTTAAAATTTACGATTTATACACAACGAAAGACGAAGCGAAAAGAAACATATGACGTGGGCCTCGCTCTTCGATGACGTCTACAACCGGCAACAACAACAACAAGGCTATTTTACTGCTGCCTCGACTCGCCATTACAAAGTATAGGGGAGTATCGGCTGATGTTTCATCCGGTGGCATGCTCAGGAAAAGGCCGGCATCGCCCTCCTTTGACGAACTATACTATCCAATTTTGATCCGCGACGGGCAAGCCTGCTATCTCCAATGCAAATGTGCAGAGAGACATCCCACTGTCCGCCACCTGAGGACGAGCTCGATACCGGTGAGGATGAACCGGTCCCTTGCGATGGTGTGAACTCGTGGGCTGTAGCACCATCGAAGGCGAGCTGTTGTAATGTTAGAAGAGACTCGCAGAATTGCGGAACAAAGCCCCACAAACATATAGTATGACTTGACTTTTAACCCCTGGGTGGGAAGGGAGGAAATATTACAACAAAGCCCTCTTGTAATCGTGGAAACTTCAAAACGACCGTTCGTTTACCGAGGAATCTACAAGAATGAGAAGGGAGAGAACTAAAGCTTCGAATCATGCTATACTTTCCCGCTCAAAAATGATGGTTTTTCAATTTTCTAAAACGTTCTGTGGCCTTATGCACGTACCATTTTTGGTGGGAAATGTTGAAGTAAATAGCGTTTTCCTAGAAAATGTCTAAAATCCGTATGCACGTACCATTTCGTTTTCGAGGAAAACTGTTTACTTCGACAAAACAGTTTACCTTCCCCAAGTAGGTGGAAAACGCTATTTTCCTTGAAAATGGAAGACGGTTAGTTGAATTATGTGAATAGTTTTTTGCATTTTCTCTTGTTTTGTGCTACTTTTTCGATGATTTTATGACTAATTTTTTTCTACTTTTCATCACTAATGTTTTTTTGCTGCGCTTGTACAGTCAACTAATAATTTGTCTAGATACCAGTCAATTCGCATTCGTTATAATGGTCTATTTGTTGCACTTTAGGAACACCCCCCTACCAGAAGTTCAATGGCTCAGATGAGAGTGGCATTTTTTGATACGGTCTCGTTAGCCTAAGCCCTACGGCTTCATTAGCGTAAACTTTTTCTAAGCCTAAGCGTTTTTTAACGTTTTAACCTAAGCGTAAAAATAAGTTTTTAATGTAAAAATATCTTTTTATAATGTATAAATAACTTTTGAAAATGTAAATGAGTCAGAAGTATGACCCATGGAACCTTTGGGAGGGGGGCCCTAAACGGCAAAAGTGCCGCAATTTGACTGGTATCAAGACAAATCATTCGTTCAATTTACAAACGCAGCAAAAAACAACGAAATGATGATGAAAAACATGAAGTAGAAAAAATTAGTAATAAAATCAACGTAAAAGCAGCACAAAATAAGAGAAAATGCGTAAAACTGTTCACAGAATTCAGCTATCCGTCTTCCATTTTGAAGGGTATGACAAAGCTCGAAAATAAAGCGTGATTGGGTCTTATCCTCTTGCGGAAATTCTCACGGAGTAAGCGAAAAGTAAATTGGCACTTTTTACGTTTAGGGCCCCCCCTACCAGAGGTTCGATGGGTCATACGTCTGACTTATTAAATTTTTTTACAAAAAAAAAATTATTTTACGAAAAATTATTTTTACAAAAAAAATTTTTACATTAAAAAACGCTTAGGCTTAGGAAAATGTATACGCTAACGAGGCCGTACGGCTTAGGCTAATGAGACCGTATCAAAAATGACCTAAATCATCTGACCTAATTGAACCTCTTGTAGGGGGGCCCTAAACGCAAAAAAAGTGCCAGTAAATTATAATAATAAAAAAACAACCGGTAAACAACATAAAATCTCGAAGTAACACTGATCACAAAAAAACATTTTCAAATTCCCGCCCGAAATTTTCTCGGTAAATTTTTTCCACGGTTCGTGCATACCATTTATCATTTTCCTCGAAAACACATTTCCCTCGGGAAATGTTTTCCCTGAAAACAGTTTTCAAGTAAAACGTTTGCCGCGTGTACGTGCATACGGCCTCTGGTGACCCTTGGAAACAAGTTATTGTCTATAATAATTGCTATAATAATCATTATAATGAATAAAATAATAATGATGTCCAGCTAATAGTCAATGAACTAAGGAGGATTTTGTGTAGAAACCAGGGAGTTTCTTAGCACCCGCACAACTTTTTTCGAACGCATAGATTTTTAAAATTTCAGTTTTCAATATTAAATGTTTCCAATGATTTGGAATTTTCCTACGAAAAATCCGAGTAAAAAAATTTTCCAAGCGCATAGATTTCAATATTTTTGTGGTTTTTGGAGAGCACATAGATTTTTACCCGCACTGCGTTTCAGAGAAATGTCATGGTAGAAACAATACAGGCGGTAGTGTCCTTTATCTCTCTGGGCTACACCGCAAGGGGGAGGATACTGAATGCTTAAGTCAGGGAGATGGACTTCACCCCTCTATCTCTCACTCTATTTCTCTCTTTCTTTCTCTGTATCTCTCACTCTGTTTCTCTTATGCTCTTTTTACCTCTCTTTCTCTTCCTCTTTCTGTATCTTTCTTTCTCTCTTTCTGTCATAAACCACAGAAGTAGGAACTGTAGACTCGGAACTCATATGTATAGTAAATTCACTTCCGTTATAGTAAGAAGTGTGAAGTGATTGCGGGTAATAATTGTCAATAGCATACTTTGAAAGAGAGGTGTCGAGAAAGTAATCGACAGCTGTGAGATATTGGAGATTGAGGGGATCAAAGATGCCGATAACCGGAAGAACGGGAGTGGAAAGTGAGAATCTGATCTTATTTTAGAGAAGAGAGAGCGAAGCTGGGAGAGAAAGAGAGAGGAGAAGATAAGAGGGAAAAGCAGAGAGAGAGAAAGAGAGGAGAAGATTAAAAGGAAAAGCAGGAGAGAGAGAGAGAGAGATAAAAGCTATTCTAGAACAGAAACAAATAACAGTTAAGTTTTAAGAACATGTACTAGAAGGTTGAGAGTTGTCAACAGGAAGAGATGGTGCTAGATAATGACAAACGTATTCAAAACAGAGATTTCTCCGAGAAAAGGAGTGGAAAAGAAAGAAAGACGCTTTGTATATGTAGAATGTGAGTGGTGGCTGTGAATGAGATGATAGTAGCCCTCAAGAGAATTCACATTCCCCACCGACGAATTGTATTAACTAATGGGATGAAAGGATTGGAAGGACATGGAAGATGAGAGAAAGAAGCCCACAGAAACCTCCTGTCTTTTTAAGAAGATTCAGGGGGTTCGAATGCTTCACATAAGGCGAATTTTGATATAGCGAGTCGAAATATATACGTTATACAGGCACTGTATGTATGGTATGGTTGGGGTAGCAGTACTCAATTCAGATCAGAAAAGGATGCACCAGCACACAGATTTTCGAAAATGATACTTTGAGAATTTTTTGAAATCAAAAAGGCTGTTTGTTCCGAACCGTAAAAATTCTAAAGGAGATTCTGTTAAATAGTCAGTGGTAATATACAATTTCTCTCTTGTTGAGGACAGATTCGAGGAAGCGGGTCATGGAAAAGAATAAGGCTCAAATTTTGATGTGAACAAAATTGGGATTTACATAATAAAAAATAATCTTCCTCGTGCTTGTTCCCGCCTCTCGGCAGGGTACGCGCTCCCCTGAGATGCAGGTCAGACCTATCCTGGTAGAACCAGTGGCTGCCCGCTAGATCACTGCTAGTGTGAATAGCAGCAGGGGGGGGGTCAGATTCGTGCATGGACACTACTAACATTTCTTAACCCCCTTGGTTTGGGTGGATCTGTACGGGGTGAGAGTCGAACTCGGAACTCTTCGCACAATAGTCGAACACGCTATCATTATGTCACGACCGGAAGGGATTCACATGATAAAACTAGAAATAACAAAATATTAGAACAAGTCGATATATTTCAAAGAGGTCAAGCAAACTTTTTCGACTGAATTAGGCTCAAAAGAATAACATTAAATTTCAGAATACAAAATTGTAACGCTCAGTTTCAAATATTTGCTGTTCGATATATTATAAATAAAAAATGAAGCTTTTTCAGCAGCCAAAAATAGAATATTCTATTTTCAGGGTGTGTTTGCCGGTTTTTTGTTGATTGGATTGGTCTCAGTTTTGTACAATGACCCTCGTACGAAAACTTTTTAAATTTTGATGAAACTAGATTATATTTCTTCATTCAAAACAAAAAGTATACAAACACTTATTTTTCGAGCGTCCTCCTACGTATATCGAGCCTCTGCTTTACGGGTAAATTATTAAACCGCTGCAAGCAGTTACCCATTGCAAATGAAGTTTTTCTTAGGGGTCTTATAATAAAATATGTTCGAAAAGGAAACAGAAATGCGCCGAAATGTAAACATTTTCTTGTACAGAGACCCGCGGATGACTATAGAATGTCGCTTCATTGAAAGAAAATGGGGTTTCACGTGGTGTTCTGCTCTTGATTTGAAAAGAGAGACCCGTAGAAGTTTGAATAGATGCCTGCTATTAGCAGGCTGCTAACAGACGATATGAGTCGTACCGTATGACTTGTTAATTTAACCCCGGACTGTTGTTGCTAATTAATAAAGTTTAGCTATCGGTTGATAAATATCAAAAATTCTTTCAGTTACGAGTGGTACAAAAACGGGAAGAAGTTTGAGCCGAGGATGTTCCCGAACAAGGTAAGAACATAGCTTGATAAAGCAGTCCTAAGCCTTTTTAACTCATCCATCAAATGTTACGATCCCACTGAAGTATTTGTCTTTTTGAACAAAGAGGTCAGTCAGTCTTTGACAGGCTTAAAGAGTGATTGGTTGTGTTTGTATAAACTGATAATGCTTGATTTTATGTGATATCTGTTTTTGATACGTGATCGAGTTAAGACGAAAATTTGAAGGGATAAATTGCCAAAGTAGTCATCGAAAGAAGTTCCCATTTTGAAGTCATCGATTTTAGTCATTGCCAAATAGTAAGAGATCAAAGCTGACTAAGCTTGTTAAATTTCTCCCGGTTGCCCGCGTGGTCTCCCAAATTAATTTTTTTTTAAACTGATAATGAAAATCTAAAAGACGTTTAAATTCAAAAAAAAACAACTAAGTATTCCTAAATAAATTCGAATGTTGAACTCCCGCAACTGGTACGAAAAAAGTAAGAAAAATCTTCAAAGTAGGAAAATTTTTTGCCAGGTTGTGATGAAACCCGGGGAAGGGACGTTGGTCTTCTCCAATCTTGACCTCGAAGATGCCGGCACCTATCAGTGTAGAGTGCGTCTTTGACATGTTTTGAACTTTATATACTTTCTTAGGTTAGGTCTGTATTTGGTCTCAACCCTGCCGCGAGGCCGGAATATTTGAGGGAGAGGAAGATTATCTTTGTTGTTATTTATTGTATTTTTCTGTTGAGTTAATAATGATGAAATTTTTTTATCATTTCATTTGAAATATTTGTTTTTGAGAGATGAAAAAATTCAAAAAAAATTGAAGATATGACCGGGTTAAATAGTCATTTCAGACCTGTCCGCGGGCCTCTGTTTTTCCAAATCAAAAGGGGGGACCCTTATGTGAAACAACAAAAAAATTTCGCGGGTCTCTGTTGTTTTTTTTATTATAAGGTGGACCCTTATGTCGAAATTTTTTCCACATTTGGCGGGCGTCTGTACCTTTTTCTTGAACAATTAAAAAAACTCCTGCGAGCAATGCAAATCATTTATTGCTATTGTTGTAATAAGCCAACTATCGAGATCATATAAAATATGAGAGTAAAAGCTACAGAGGATTTGCGTTTTATCATCAAATTAATATTTTTTATCATATTATTATTAATATTTTATCATATTATTATTAATATTTTATCATATTATTATTAATATTTTATCATATTATTATTAATATTTTTTATCATATTATTATTAATATTTTTTATCATATTATTATTAATATTTTATCATATTATTATTAATATTTTATCATATTATTATTAATATTTTATCATATTATTATTAATGTTTTATCATATTATTATTAATATTTTTTATCATATTATTATTAATATTTTTTATCATATTATTATTAATATTTTATCATATTATTATTAATATTTTTTATCATATTATTATTAATATTTTTTATCATATTATTATTAATATTTTTTATCATATTATTATTAATATTTTATCATATTATTATTAATATTTTTTATCATATTATTATTAATATTTTTATCATCAAATTTGTTTTGATTTATCATGGAAAGAAAGAGTATTTGAAATTTTGCAGGCGAAGAACGACAATGGAACAGCCGTCGCAGCCCCGGTCACACTCGCTCAAACATGTCAGTTGAGAAAGCTCATACGTCATCTGCAGTTTACTACAGGATGTTTCTCTGACCCGCATTGCGGGTAAGAAATATATATGCGCTCTTCAAAAACTCCGAAAAGCATTAAAATCTATGCGCTTGGCAAAATTTTTTCTCGGATTTCTCGTAAGAAAATTCTAAGTCATTGGAAAAATTGAATGTTGAACTCTGAAATTTTCGAAAATCTATGCGCTCGAAAAAAGTTTCGCAGGTGCTAAGACACTCTGGTTTACAAAGATTTTTTTAAATCGCTCATTCACACAAGCACACAAGGGCCTAGAAAATGAAATGTGAGATTGAGGAGAAAGAGAGTTAGGACAATACATACGATAGGTCGAGACATTAAAGTCGCTTCTTACCATTGGTAGTTTTTTGCGGTAGTTTTAGATGATTAATGATAATGATTTAAAAATGATTTTTGACTAGTAAAAATAACCTTTGACTAATGCTTGCCTATCTTCCACATGATTGGAATCAGGGTTTTTTAGTGTGAAAGAAAAAGGGACAGACGCCCGAAATTTTTTCACATAAGGGTCCCCCCTTATGATTTTTCAAACAGAAACCCGCCGAAAAAATAATTCACATAAGGGTCCCCCTTACGATTTTTCAGATAAAAAAATTTTTTTTTTCATAACCGAAGGCGAAAAATTTTTTTCACATAAGGGTCCCCCTAATTTTTTTTCACATAAGGGTCCCCCCCTAAAGATTTGGAACACAGAGGCCCGCCGACAGAAGATCTGTCCTGACTAAATAACCCCTGATTGGAATACGATCAGATTTAGAAAGACGTGTTTTTCTCACACGGTATGATGATTGAAGGGTAACCAATGTTGTATTCCTGGAATTATGGATAAATCGTTACCAAAAACTATAGCAACAGATATGAAATCATAGTTTTTGTCAATGGTTTGTTTGTTCAAATCGTTACTATCAACGGAGTTTCTGCAATTTTTGAAGTATCTAGTCTTAATTCGACTATATTTTTGAAGTATCTAGTCTTAATTCGACTATATTTTTGAAGTATCTAGTCTTAATTCGACTATATTTTTGAAGTATCTAGTCTTAATTCGACTATATTTTTGCGGGGACAGATTTTCTGTCTCAAGCCAACGTTGAATATCTTTTTGTAGAAGATAAAATTTCAGCAACGGAAAATTTCACAATTTTCGGGTTATAGCCTAGAATTGGGCAGCATTCCAGCTCAGCCAGAACATTTCAGATTTTAAAACTGATTTCAAAGCAGGTTGAAAGAAACAGATCTTGGATATCAGCCAGTTCAGGATGATTTAGACAGATCTTGGATATCAGCCAGTTCAGGATGATTTAGACAGATCTTGGATATCAGCCAGTTCAGGATGATTTAGACAGATCTTGGATATCAGCCATTTCAGGATGATTTAGACAGATCTTGGATATCAGCCAGTTCAGGATGATTTAGACAGATCTTGGATATCAGCCAGTTCAGGATGATTTAGACAGATCTTGGATATCAGCCAGTTCAGGATGATTTAGACAGAAACAGATCTTGGATATCAGCCAGTTCAGGATGATTTAGACAGAAACAGATCTTGGATATCAGCCAGTTCAGGATGATTTAGACAGAAACAGATCTTGGATATCAGCCAGTTCAGGATGATTTAGACAGAAACAGATCTTGGATATCAGCCAGTTCAGGATGATTTAGACAGAAACAGATCTTGGATATCAGCCAGTTCAGGATGATTTAGACAGAAACAGATCTTGGATATCAGCCAGTTCAGGATGATTTAGACAGAAACAGATCTTGGATATCAGCCAGTTCAGGATGATTTAGACAGAAACAGATCTTGGATATCAGCCAGTTCAGGATGATTTAGACAGAAACAGATCTTGGATATCAGCCAGTTCAGGATGATTTAGACAGAAACAGATCTTGGATATCAGCCAGTTCAGGATGATTTAGACAGATCTTGGATATCAGCCAGTTCAGGATGATTTAGACAGAAACAGATCTTGGATATCAGCCAGTTCAGGATGATTTAGACAGAAACAGATCTTGGATATCAACCAGTTCAGGATGATTTAGACAGAAACAGATCTTGGATATCAGCCAGTTCAGGATGATTTAGACAGAAACAGATCTTGGATATCAGCCAGTTCAGGATGATTTAGACAGAAACAGATCTTGGATATCAGCCAGTTCAGGATGATTTAGACAGAAACAGATCTTGGATATCAGCCAGTTCAGGATGATTTAGACAGAAACAGATCTTGGATATCAGCCAGTTCAGGATGATTTAGACAGAAACAGATCTTGGATATCAGCCAGTTCAGGATGATTTAGACAGAAACAGATCTTGGATATCAGCCAGTTCAGGATGATTTAGACAGAAACAGATCTTGGATATCAGCCAGTTCAGGATGATTTAGACAGAAACAGATCTTGGATATCAGCCAGTTCAGGATGATTTAGACAGAAACAGATCTTGGATATCAGCCAGTTCAGGATGATTTAGACAGAAACAGATCTTGGATATCAGCCAGTTCAGGATGATTTAGACAGAAACAGATCTTGGATATCAGCCAGTTCAGGATGATTTAGGAACAGATCTTGGATATCAGCCAGTTCAGGATGATTTAGACAGAAACAGATCTTGGATATCAGCCAGTTCAGGATGATTTAGACAGAAACAGATCTTGGATATCAACCAGTTCAGGATGATTTAGACAGAAACAGATCTTGGATATCAGCCAGTTCAGGATGATTTAGACAGAAGATCTTGGATATCAGCCAGTTCAGGATGATTTAGACAGAAACAGATCTTGGATATCAGCCAGTTCAGGATGATTTAGACAGAAACAGATCTTGGATATCAGCCAGTTCAGGATGATTTAGACAGAAACAGATCTTGGATATCAGCCAGTTCAGGATGATTTAGACAGAAACAGATCTTGGATATCAGCCAGTTCAGGATGATTTAGACAGAAACAGATCTTGGATATCAGCCAGTTCAGGATGATTTAGACAGAACAGATCTTGGATATCAGCCAGTTCAGGATGATTTAGACAGAAACAGATCTTGGATATCAGCCAGTTCAGGATGATTTAGACAGAAACAGATCTTGGATATCAGCCAGTTCAGGATGATTTAGACAGAAACAGATCTTGGATATCAGCCAGTTCAGGATGATTTAGACAGAAACAGATCTTGGATATCAGCCAGTTCAGGATGATTTAGACAGAAACAGATCTTGGATATCAGCCAGTTCAGGATGATTTAGACAGAAACAGATCTTGGATATCAGCCAGTTCAGGATGATTTAGACAGGAAACAGATCTTGGATATCAGCCAGTTCAGGATGATTTAGACAGAAACAGATCTTGGATATCAGCCAGTTCAGGATGATTTAGACAGATCTTGGATATTCAGCCAGTTCAGGATGATTTAGACAGATCTTGGATATCAGCCAGTTCAGGATGATTTAGACACGCGATCTGTTTGAGGAGAAAAAGTTCATAATTCTGAAGAACAATTGCTTAAGTTTTCTGAAGAAAAAATTACAAATTAGAAAAAAATTATGGTTTAGTTTTTATTTTCTCCAAAATATTCGCTTTTTCATGCGTTCTGTCATTAGTTCTGAGAGAAAAGAACGTATTTTGCAGACATTGGACATTTCGTCGAAGCCGAGCCAGAGATTGTTCAGGTATGTTTTGGTTTCGAGCCGACTGTGTCTTGCCACCCGCAGATAGAGCGTGTATATTGATATGACTAAAGATGAGGAAACCGCAGGCGTTTGAGAGAGCGCAAAAGTGTGTCAAGTAAAAGAGAGGATACATTTTATGACTAGATTTCTTGAATTGCGCATAGGTTTAACCCGCAGTGCGGGTTCGAGAAACACACAGGTTTCGAGCCGACTCAGCTCACAAGAGCTTCTGTAGAATACTTTAAATATAGTTCTCTCACCACTCCCTTTTCTATTAAGATATCTCTGTTTTTTTAAATATTTTTTTAATTTCTTCGAAATTTAAGTTTTTATTAGCAATAATAAGAAGTCGAATTCATAGTGACCACAAATTGATTTTTTTGTTGTACTTTAGTGAGGTTGAATCTGGCACGCAAGTATTATATATTTTTATATGAAAAAATTTCGCTATCAAATACCCTCGAGGTATGAGCTTAGATTGTATTTTAATTACTCATTTACACTATTGCACAAATAAAATAGCAAAAGGATTTATTTCCGTTAAAAAAATTCATTCAGAGAAGAAATCACAACAAGATGAAAATTGAAAGACCTTGAAATTAAAGCAGAAAGGCTGGGGAAATAGCGGAGTGAGATGCCAAAAACTAGCATTTCATCTAAGATTAATTCCTAGAAGAGGGCAATGGTGATTTAAAGAAAAAGTTTTGTTCCTGTATCTCGTTCGCAAAGGTGAATTATGAGTAAAACCTCCCAGGAACGTTCTGGAAGTAATTTCCTATAAAAACCAAAAGTAAAATAAAAAAAGTAAGACAATAAGTATATCATAAAACAACAAATATATATATATATATATATATATATATATATATATATATATATATATATATATATATAATAGGTACTGTTTCATCTAAACTTGATGAGCGGCAAAAATCTATACGCTCTTGAAAACTTTTAAAACGTATAATCTGTTCGTATAGCATTCTCATGTTTTAAAATCAAGCTCTATTATTTTCGGTACAAAGTTAGCGGTTTCCTCGCGAATAGCGATTATTCTTGTTGATCTACACGCTTCATTGCGTGATGATGAAAATCTGCCTGAACTCTTCTATGATTTAGGTGGACCTTGGAGAGCCGTACGCAAGAAACTGCTCGCCGCCAAAATCGGCGCCTTCTCCTCGAGTTTATTGGATTTTGATGGGCAATCTGGCCGGGCAGTTCACAACGATCAACCAAAGTCACATCTCTTCGAATGAACAGGCCAGCTGTTTGAGTAATCGTCTAAGGGTCTCCGAAAACATCATCTCCTTGCCCATTTCCACTCGTACCACCCCTTTCTGACGTTCTCAGTCACCCTTCCCATCCTCACTCGTACCACCCCTCATTGCCCTTCTCATTAATCCTCCCTTCATCCTGGCCCTTCTCACCCGTACTAATCCTCCGCGCCCATCTCTTCAGCCCTACCTCGTCCTACACATCCTCACTAGTGCCACTCTTCGTTTTTATTTTTTAGGAGTACAATAATCCATCGCATACAGTACCTCCTGCGCTTCGTCTTACGAGCCCGTATATGCAAATCTTCTTTCTTCTGTTCTCATAGTATGAGGGAGACTCGGCTCTCAATACTCTTCCCTTGAGTCGCTCGCCCTTTCTTCTGACTTGGCAGCCTTTTTATAGATTGCATGTCAAGAAGTTATATACATATGTCAAGGCTTGGCTCAATTTTCCACAGTTGAGTTTTTCTTCAAGACATTTTTTTCTCTCTCTCGTTCTCCCTTTCTATTTTTTCTCTCTATATTTATCTCTCTCTTTCTCTCTTTCTCTCTTTCTTGCTCTCTCTCTCTTTCTCTCTTTCATTCTTTCTCTCTTTCTTGCTCTCTCTCTTTCTCTTTCCCTCGCAGCCTGCTTTGTGGTTCTTCCTCATGCTCATTATTCTCTCATTCACTGTGTTACTCTTATCTTTCATTATCGGTTAGTGGTCATTTTCTCTATCTCTTTCTTCTTTTCTCTCTCTTTTTCTCTCTCTTCTTCCTTTCTCTCTCTCTCCCTTTTTCTCTCTTTATTTCTCTCTCTCCCTTTATCTCTCTCTTCTTCCTTTCTCTCTCTCTCCCTTTTTCTCTCTATATTTCTCTCTCCCTTTTTCTCTATATTTCTCTCTCTTCTTTTCTCTCTCTCCCTTTATCTCTCTATTTTTCTCTCTCTTCTTCCTTTCTCTCTCTCTCCCTTTCTCTCTCTCTTTGTCACTCTCGCTCTCTCTCTCTCTATCCCTCTCTCCATACTTGATGTCTTCAGTAGCTCGTTATTGCGCATGAAAGAAGTCCAGAAGGAGAGCGGAAATTCGTTGAGATGATGAGAGTAAGATAGCATTCGTAGTAGACAAGAGCAAGCGATTCTAGACTGAGTGGGCACTTTTTTCTTCTTAAGTAACTCATCAAGTGAAGCTTCTCACAATTCTTCATCTTTCCTCATGGAGAGTTTATAATTAAGACACACTTCATTCTTAGAAGACTTCAATCAACTATTTTTTAACCATAGGTCACCTAAATTTGTCAAAAAATTTCGCGGGCGGGGGGCCGGGGGGTTATTTGTACCCCTTGGTAACCTATGGCCGGGGGGTTATTTGTACCCCTTGGTAACCTATGGCCGGGGGGTTATTTGTACCCCTTGGTAACCTATGGCCGGGGGGGCTATTTGTACCCCTTGGTAACCTATGGCCGGAGGGTTATTTGTACCCCTTGGTAACCTATGGCCGGAGGGTTATTTGTACCCCTTGGTAACCTATGGCCGGGGGTTATTTGTACCCCTTGGTAACCTATGGCCGGGGGGTTATTTGTACCCCTTGGTAACCTATGGCCGGGGGGCTATTTGTACCCCTTGGTAACCTATGGCCGGAGGGTTATTTGTACCCCTTGGTAACCTATGGCCGGAGGGTTATTTGTACCCTTTGGTAACCTATGGCCGGGGGGTTATTTGTACCCCTTGGTAACCTATGGCCGGGGGGTTATTTGTACCCCTTGGTAACCTATGGCCGGGGGTTATTTGTACCCCTTGGTAACCTATGGCCGGGGGTTATTTGTACCCCTTGGTAACCTATGGCCGGGGGTTATTTGTACCCCTTGGTAACCTATGGCCGGGGGTTATTTGTACCCCTTGGTAACCTATGGCCGGGGGTTATTTGTACCCCTTGGTAACCTATGGCCGGGGGTTATTTGTACCCCTTGGTAACCTATGACCGGGGGTTATTTGTACCCTTTGGTAACCTATGTTTTTAACATCAGGCCGCAACAAACATTCTCTTCACTCTCAGTGAGAATATAGCAAACTAAGAATTGTTTAATTTAGAAAAGTTGAAGCTCCAAGAATGTTATCTTCTGAAGATCTTCTAGGTTAACACGAATTTTCTATCAGATGCGTTTTTGGGCTTTTGACAATGGATACATGTTTTGACGACAATATAGATTTGAAACAAGATGATGGTAGAATCAGGGGTTAAATGGAGCCGCCCAATTTGGCTTCACATGTAACCGCCGCTCAAAGTTTGGAGGAAAAAAGAAGAGGGGATGAAGGAAAAGGGTAAGAAAAGAAAGGGAGTTTTTTGTCAATAGTGTGTGTACATGTATCCGCCGACGGGACCGATCTGGTCACTATTTAACCCCTGGGTAGAATGGGAAAAAAAGGAAGTAAGAGCTCGAGGCTTTTTGAAACCGCAAACATGCAATTTGCGACAAAGAGAGGTCATTTGGCTGCGCATATTACATGTGTTTCATCTCCCTTTATGCACAGTGTGTAACAAGTGTGTTGTTCTCTCTCTCCCTCTTCCTTTCTCACTCTCCCTTCCTCTCCCACTTTTCTGACTATCTCCCCCTCTTCCTCCGTCTCTTTCTTTTTAGCTTACTACCTATCTCACTCTCGGTTCCTTTCTCTAACTTTCTCTCTTTTTCTGTCTTCTCTCTCCCTCTCTAATTCTATATTTGTGATTCTCTAGTTCTGGCTCACTCCTCTCTCTATTTCTCTCTCTCTTTCTGTCTCTCTATTTCTCTGCGCTCCATTTATTGAACTCGCCGTTTAACAGCTCCGCAACACCTAGTAGTAATTGCTAAGTTGAAGGTATAGTGAATCTACTATAGCAGTTGTTTGATGATCATGATGATTGGACAGGAAGTTATAAGGGCGGGGGAGAGTAACCTATGAATAAAAGGAAACGAATTACCGACACTTTGTACCGCGTCACTTTGTATACGACACTTTGTACCCGACACTTTGTACCGCGACACTTTGTACCGCGTACGGCCTCGTTAGCTAAGCCGTAAGGCCTCGTTATCGTAAACTTTTACTAAGCCTAAGCGTTTTTTTAATGTAAAAATATGTTTTAATGTAAAAATAAAACGCGCGGCCTCACTCAAGTCTCGGTACAAAGTGACGCGGTACAAAGTGTCGCGGTACAAAGTGTCGTATACAAAGTGACGCGGTACAAAGTGTCGTGATACGAAAGGAAACTGTCTTACAAACTATTCGAGACAAGATGATCTACCCTCGACTACATTCAAATGATTAGGAATGTTCACGGACTAAAATGATGATAAAAATTTATCTATTTTGGCAGTATTCGAAAAAAATTGGAATTTCAGTTTTCGCTCATGCTAGAAATCTGATTCCTTCTCTCTTTTACTCTCTCTCTCTCTCTCTCTCTCTCTCTCTCTCTCTCTCTCTCTCTCTCTCTCTCTCTCTCTCTCTCTCTCTCTATGTTTTGCTCAACCTGTGTCTCTTCGTCTCTCCACTTAGTGAAACAAGAGATGTGATGGGCAAACAGGAAGCCAAACATAATCTCCCTGACAATGAAAACATTCGACTAGCTTTTGCTTGCTATCAGATACACAAAGAGTTCTTATCCTGAGGGGCATGGTTGGGAGAGGGAGATGAATACAGTATCTCGATTTTGAGGGTTTGAGAGGGAGGGAGGGAGGGTAAAAGGAGAGAGAGAGAAAGAAAGAGAGAGAAGGAGAAAAAAGACAAAAAAAGAAGCGTTCGAGGCAAGCCAACTCTAAATCCTCAACTAGGCGCTTTTTTGTGTAGGCAGCTATCAGTTGATTCAGATCGTAGAAACACACTTTAGTAGCGCGTAGATCAAAATAATCGGCAAAACACGCTGAATCTCTCAAAAATTGTACTGATATCTCCTATTTACGATATTGGAGGGAAATAAAATTAATCGTCACTTAGGGTAAGGTATTTAAGGTATCACTTAGGGTATATAAGGTATCATAACACAACCCCAATTACTCTTATTGAAAAAGCTATCAAGTAGTTATATGTTCAAATAGTCTTGCAAAAAGCTGAAAAATCAAGATGCGCAAATATGTATTTGGGCACTGTGAGGGAATGACGTAGTGCTATTTCTATTAAAAATTCGATATTTTAACAGAAGACGTAGCTTTCCGATGAAAAAAAACTAAGAAGCTCAATACAATTTAAAAGTTTTATTAACAATTTATAGGACATAAATCATGATCGATTCATGCTATTCCTCTTTGTTACGGGCTCTTCGGAAAATGAGTTTACTTTTCGATCCATTTGGGGGCGATTATATTAACCATACTTATCACCTTGGCCCTTTTGCAGTCAGAAATTTTTGCCATCCGTGAGTACAAAAGCCTTATACTATTCTCGAATTCCCGTACCAAACGCTGTTTGGTCTCACACAGAAAACGAAAAAGAGGTCAGGAAAAAGTTAGAGAATGTCAAAACAGGCTATGGGACCTCGAGCGGTTCAAGTTTTGCTAATAGGTGGTTTTCTATTGACTGAGTTCTTGGAAGAAAGAGCAGGAGGAACAGGTTTTTATCTCGACCACATGAACAAAACTCTGTTTTTTTCCTGTGAGATATAGAAATTTTAAAAGTAATATTCCTATTTCCATTATTCTAAAGCAATGATTTATCAATTTTTGGTTCTGTAGATGACCTGTGGACAAAGGCAAATTTTTTTATAGAAAGGTCTGCGTTTAAACTGAAAACAGGTTCCAGTCCAAGCTTGCCAACAAGCGGTTGGACGTTACCCTTGAAGACGTGGTTCGGCTACGGAGTAAAGGCCAGAAGTTACAGGCCTATTTAAGTCTCTGGGCAACACGTCGTAGGACTGAGAAGAAAATTTGGTCCGAAAACTTGCAAAGAAGTTTGACAGTTACCAATTGTTTTTGGGAACTTTTAGCGTGGGCTTGTAGAGTGTGAAGGAATAGAAGAGAACGAACGACTTTAACAACAATGGGTGAGGTAGGGTAGAGGAGTTGGGTGAGAGGGAAGAGAAGTTGAGAGGGGGGGACGGGGACTCAGAAAATGAAAGGGTAGGGAGACAAAGAAATGAGGCACTAGAGAGGATTTCAAGTGAGAAATAGCAGAGGATGTACTCATGCGTATTCTAATTTGTTTGAGTAAATTGGGTACACAAGAGGTATCTTTTCCTGCGATTGGGGAGAAAAATGTTTGAGTGGTTTTCGGTCTCACTACATTTATATAATCTCTTTTAATCGATAAACAGTCCAATCCTAAGTCAACATATGATTGAAATAGTTTTTGGATTGAACGTGAAACTCATCGCACAATGGTTGGACAGTTTACCACTATGCCCTAACAAGACAGCGTTGTTGTTGTTTGCTCATAGGTCCTGTCGAGGGGAGTCCTTTGGGATAGGTTGATGAGGATCCTTTTGAGTCCGGAGAAATTCGTCTACACTCGCACTGCAGTCGGCGATCCTCTGCGCGAGACCCACTCGTTAACCGTAGAAGGGCAAGAAGCTATTTTACTGGTGCCTCGACTCGCCAAACAAGACAGCGTGGATATGATATATATATATATATAGCATCAAATTTATCCATCGAATTCGTCCTTTTTGTAGTAATCAAGATAGATTCCCCGAAGAAGTAAGGTGCTATGGCAACTTTTATTGCTTGCTTTCTACTACGATTCCATATTTATGTTCTCGATTAATGTTTTATTGGGAAGTGATCTCTGCGGAGAAGAAAGAGAAACAGACGATGGACACTCACTGGTAATAATAAGAGAGTTGGACGAAAGAGAGAAAGAGATAGAGATAGACAGACAGACAGACAGTGAGGGGGGCCAGAGAGAGGGACCAAAGAAAGAGAGACTGATATACAGGAAATATTTCGAGAACTAGAAAAAAGACGCTAAAATATACGAAGGAGAAAAAAAAGAAGATAAAACGCAGATGAAGCATCATGCAAAAGAACAACAAGATTGCATGATTTCTGAAGAGAGAGAGATAATATGGAATGGTTGCCAAGCGGCGGAGAGACGTAGAGAAAAATAAAGAGAGAGAAAATAGGGAGATATGGACAGAGAGAAAAAGAGAGAGGGAGAGAATCATAGGGAGAGTGAAAGTAAGCTATGCGTCTAGCTCCGCCCCTTTAAGTTTCATCGCCGCGGTCTCTCCTGGAACTACGCTGAATTTCTTCTCTCATCTCCAAGTTCTCTCGCTATAAGAGCCACTCTCTCAGCCTCTCTCTTTCTCTCTCGCGCTCTCTCTCTCTCTCATATTTGTGCCATCGCGCTACCATCCTAACAGCAACTCTCTAACCACCTCCACATTCTCCTTGTTCGCACTCTCTCTCTTTCTCTCTCTCTCTCTCTCTCTCGCTCTCCTTTCAATTCACTCGCATTTTGAGCGAGAAAAGCAGAAGGACGAAAGAGGAGAGGGAGGGAGTTAGTTGGAACGTGTAACAAGAAGAAATCGCGCACGCGAATACGCTCTTCCAGCTAACTTTGAAGCCGACAACTTCTGGCCCCGGGAAGATTTCATAGATATTTCTTGTACTCTTTCCGTCCTTGAAAATCTACCGATTCAGCCGCAGTTGACTTATGAACTCCCTCCTGCCCGAAAGATAGAAAAGCCTTGAGGCGACATTTTACGGTTCCTCCACTACGTCAACGACCCCCTGCCCCGTCCTCCTCGGAGCCTTCGCATAACCCCCCTAAAAGGATGATCTCAAGGCGGATACTGTTCCAGATGTGGGCTGTGCTCCTCATGGTAAGAAGTCATGTTGAATTGCTGTGTAACCGTGTTTTGCTGCCTTTTTAGGGGACGCTCTTCTTCCACCATGTAACATCGAAGGACTTCCAGAGTGACATGCATTTCACGTGCTGCGCCGAGAACACCGAGTTGAAGGACTACAAGTTTGGCAACAAGTTCACCATCAACGTCACCAGCAACAAGAGGCGAAGCTGTGAGTCATCTGTTTTTGGTTGCCTTGTACATTTCACAATTTTGAAGGAATTGTTTTTCATAGGACCTAAGGCGACAATAAGATTTTGGTCGAACCTTTTATTAAAGTTGGTAATAGGGTTTATAATTCTTAAATTTTGGTTCTGAATGGTTCTTCATTCTTTGAGAATGCATTACACTTTTTAGTGTTAGATGTTGCGAGAAAAGGTGAATTACGTCCAGTTTGTCGTGTGCACTAATTAATTGATGTGTGCACATACGATGAACATCTTCCTATTCTCGATGGGTATTTGCGGCGTTGTTTGCTTCATTCATTTCTCGCTTCATTTATTCTTTTTCACCTCTCTCTGTGCATTTTTCTCGCTTTTAATTTTTCGGAACGAATCATGCTTTGGGTTCTTTTATTCTTTCGTTCCCTATTACACGTTCTTTCTTTCTCTCTCTCTCTTTCTCTCTCACTCTCTCTTTCTCTCTCACTCTCTCTTTCTCTCTCTTGTTCTTTTTCTTTCTCTTTCTCTTACTACTTCTTTCACTCACTATCTCTTACTCTAACTGTCTCTTTCTCCTTCTCTTTATTTCTTTCTTTCTGCCTTCCCGAATGTCTCTTCTACTCATTCATATCTTCTCATGTCTATCTCTCTCGTTTTTTCTCTTTCTATATAAGCGTCTCTCTTTGACTCATCAACCTTCGAACGCCAGAAACACATGTCGTGCAGAAAAGCTAGAAATTCGAAGAGTTCTCGGAGATCTGATCGAAAGAATTGGGAAGCACGAAGTAGAATGGAAGGCCCCATAGCTCACCAAACTTGTAAAATTTCTCCCGGTCGCCCGCCCGGAAACCCAAAGTTTTTAAAAAATGTACTGATGAAGAAAGTATAACGGAATCACGTAGCAGAAGATATATGATGGGGATAAGTTCACGGTCTAAAAATTCATGACTGGAAAATGGGTTGGTGGGAAAAGTACGATTGGGTAAGACGGAGAAAAAAATTTGTGTTGACACCCCCTCCCCCTCTATTTCACAAGGATCGCCGGTCGCCCGTCCGGAAAAAGTTTTTTTTCAGCACATCTTGGTGAGCTATGGAAGGCCCCGTTCGGGGTGGCCCTTAATGCTTGTGAGGCATTCTCATTCCGGCCTGTTAGCCTTGCAGAATCAATCTCTGACGCTTTAAGCAGGCAATTTTGAAGAAAAGGGGGTGGAGGCTAGATTGGAAAATAAGGAGGAAAAAAAGTGAAGGAAGAGAAAAGGAAATAGAGAACGTATGTAGGTGTATAAAAAGAAGTTTTTGGATGGAGGACTGGAAAAGAGGCAGAAAAAAGAAGAGAAATAGCGACGAGTAACCATGGTAGGCATGAATTCCACTCTTTAACACGGAGAAAGAATCGCTGGGCAATCGAAGATTTAACTATTTTTTTCTTTTTTCTATCTCTTTTCCTCTCTCATTTTCCTCTCTTTTCCGACACTTTTTCTTCTTATTGTTAGTAATTGCATATTTCAGGGTTTCCCAGTCTTTCAAAATTGATTCTTGAACGAAAAAAAACAACCAAAATTTGGCGTGAATACTTTTCCTTGTTTTTTCTCGAATAAAACTCCGGAAAAACATTTAAAAAACAATAACTTTAAATTGATTGTATTCCAAGTTTTATACAAGCTTTATTTTACAATCACAAAATATTTCAGTCGAGACTAGAACAACGACTCGCTTATAGAAGAGAGACAGCGAGAACGTGAGAGGTGAAAAAGATAGGAAGAACTAATTTATCAACTTTTTTGAGTGTGTATGAAAAGAACGAACAGATTCAATAGATTTTAGTGAATACATTGTTTTCTTTGAAATTTAGTTTATCTAAAAAAAAAAGTTATGAAGTTTTTTGAATGGTTTAAGTAAATTTAATAATGCTCTAATTTGCTGCGAAAAGAAGGTGGCTCTTTTGCCTACTTTTTCTTAAAAATCAAATTTCATCAAATCTTTACTTGAACTGAAACTTTGGAGTCCAAATCTAGGACTTAAACTTGAAAATCACTCGATTCTCGTTATTCTAATCGTTTCGCTCAAATAAAAGATTTTTTGTCGGTTTTTTTTACTGTGGTTCAACTATGATTTCCCGGAAAGAGAGGAGAACTGCTTGAAATTCTAGAATATTCTGATATTTAAGAGTTGTATTGCTAAATTTCCGGTAGTTTGAAAATTAGAAAATTTTAATATTACTCGGAAGCAGGAAAGGAAATGGCGTCTCAGATTGGAAATAAACAGGTTAAAGAGAGTAAATTTAAAGTTTAGGGGTGCTGCGGTCGGTCGCTATTCGCATTTTGGTGTTTTTCCAAGATTCGTTTACGATGAAAAATGTTGCTTTATATTTTTCGCTCACTCTTTTTCTCCTCTCTCTCTCTCTATCTCTCTCTCTCTCTCTCCCGCTACCACTCGCTCTCTTTATCTCCCTCTCTCTCTTTTTTCATCACTATCCCTTTTTTCTTCCACTTCCTCTCTCTCCCTCTCTCTCGTGCTCTTCAAGTTGAATCGGTATCTTTGCAGTCTATTTCCCGTGAGTAGCGCGCAGAAGGCAACAAAAAAGGATAAGAGAGAGCGCGCACTGTCTCATTGCCTGAATACTCTTGTTGTTTCGCTCTTGTGGTGGTTTCCGTTTCCTTTGATTCCTCTCCTTCTTCCATTCTCTGGGGGGCAGGGGTGAGTTCAACGTGTTAGAGGACTGGGACAATCGATGCGAGGCGGAGAGGAAGAGACAATTGAGCGGTCGTTCTCTATTTCTGTTACTTACAATGGCTGGTTGAGAGTTTGTTGCGTAGGGAAGGGAGAGCAAGGTTGGAGAGGAGAAGAGGATGAAGGCGGACATTGGAGAGGAGGCGAAGAGAGGGCTCAGAGAAACAGACAGAGAGAGAGAGAGAGAAAGAGAGAGAGAATGATTCAAGAGAACAGCAAGGGAATTTCGCCAAATTTTTCGAAGACAACGAAAGCTCATCATTTCTCGTTTCACGTTTGTCAACAGCTGTTTTCATGCTGAAGCGGTCAACAGTTGCGGCTAAGACCCTCGTCCGTTGACGTTCTTCTCGGTCAAATGTAAATATGAAACTGAAAAAAAGAAGATTCCCCCAGACAAAGTAAATCGTAGTTGCGAGAATCTGCCACAAGCTCGCGAGGAAATATCTTGGTAAGCGTTAAGATTGCCTTGACGACGCAGAGTCCAATGGAAGAGCAGGGGCTCTTCGATTGAACTGTTGCTTTTATTCCATCTGAGGAGAAGTTCTCTCTCTCTCTCTCTCTCTCTCTCTCTCTCTCTCTCTCTCTCTCTCTCTCTCTCTCTCTCTCTCTCTCTCTCTCTCTCTCTCTCTCTCTGGTAATGGGATGTTAGTTCGCGATAAGGGGGAAGGTATCAGGATATACATATGTATTAAAAGTGAGTTATTCATTGCAAGTTGAAGAAAACTAATGGTTTAATAAGGACAGGACAAGTTGATATTTTGCCTTTTTTTCGTAAGTTTGGGAGTTTTTTCTCTCAATATAAATTTTTTTCTTTTTTGATAAGTGTGTTCTATAACTGAGGTCCTGGTATGTTCTAAAAATTAGAACCATTCCTGAGGACGCTGATGAATCTTGTCGCCTTTGAAAAGGGTAACTCGGCTCTAATTAATACAGTAACAAGAAATAAGAGAAAACATACGCTTATCCGAATGGCGTGACTCAAGCACATGCACATCAAAGTATACCGTGTTGTCTAGTCGAATTGGCTAGTTTTGATATGCGACCTATTCTCGGATGCTCATTCCAAGAGTCACCTATAAGCCAAAGATTTTTTTTAGTAAAAGCTTTTTTTGCTTCAAACTGCTCGGCTGAGAGAGAAGGAGAGAGAGAAAGAGATTGGGAGGGATAGAGAGAGAGAGATAGATAGAGAGAGAGATTAGGATCAATGTTCAATGAAGAGAGACGACCGGAAAGGCGAAACAAGCAAGATTACTAGATGTATCAATCTGCTTTTTGTGTTCTGCACGCATGCGAAGAAGAAGATGGAGATTTTATTGTGCGAGTTGAGTAAAGTTGTGCTTTGGATGTTGCCCGGGAAGAAAAAGAAAGAGTTGCTTTGTATGTCTCTACCGGAAGCCTTGCGTCTCCACTATCCATATCCTAGAGAGAGAGAGAGTAAAAAAGAAGAAGATAGAGA
>OZ057405.1:12071518-12113097 GCA_964056735.1 Allodiplogaster pararmata
ACCCTTAATCTGAATCGAAAATGATCATTATCAGAGTCAACATTTTACTACAATATTTTTCTCAATGATTCTCGGAATTTCAATGTCTAGGAAAGCTTTTAAATTTGTCTTGTGTAAGAGTGTATCGTTGACCTGATGTATTCCTAGTATACTGTATTACAGTGACTACGGTAGCGCCAGCGGAACAGTACGTCAATCAATCCGCTCCAGTCGCCTTGCAGGGGACTTACCATAAGCTGCACTGCTTCTTCTCCGGATAGTCGGTTTTTTCTTGTTTTTTTCCAAGATTTTTTTCCAAAGAGGTTCTAAAACACACCATAATGTTCTTGATACTTGGATGATACTTACGCTCCATTCATGACGCAATCGCTTGATAAGCATGCGTGACTAGGAGAACAAGGCATTTGAGCCTTTCATATAACACTATCGCACGGAATAGCAATGTGTCCCCGTGGTGTAATGGTAACACGCGCTCCTGGTTTGAGTCGAGATGGTCTGGGTTCGATCCCGCCCGGTGGACTAGCTTTTTTCTGTGCGATAGTTCAATCAATCGTTCTTGATACTCGTGAAGTTGAACATATTTTTCGCATATAGAAAAAGGTTTATTTAATTGAACGCTACCATTTTGTTGGCGGGTGTCTTTTTCGAACCTCTGTGGATTTCCATTTCTATTTTGAAGGCAGAACTATACATAAAACTTCTTTTTTTTCTTCTTAATAACAGACCTTTCATCGCAATTTTCGTGTCTTTTTTAACCGAATTTTCTCTTTCGGCGTTTCTCTGTAATTTTTTCAGACTTCGTATAGCACACCTGAATAGGAAGCATGCCCTGTTTCTTATCTTTCGTTTGGTTTTGGTTCGAGTACTAAGTTTCCATTTACTACTCATTTAAACTGACTCAAACTCATTTAGCAAAAAGTTTTTTGACAACGTTTTGCTTGTAAAGTCGAGAAGTCTTTTAACTTGAGTGAGCCGGTAATCAATATAAAGAGGAATCTCTGTGAGCTTTGAAGACTCCCAAGCTTTTGATCACTATGATTCTTGGTTGACTAGGAAGTAAGCGTTGGGGCAAGCAACAAATCATCAGCCTGCTGGAAGGGAAGGGATGGGAAGGGGTCGTGGGTGTTCCTGGTGGGAAGGCTCGACGTTGTGTTCCTGGTCGTGGGATGAAGACGCAAATAACGCAAACCGAGGGATGAATAAACAAAGAGATGAGGTACAACAGAAAAGACAGAGACTAAGCTGAATGAATGATATCCCTCATTCTCTCACTCGACGTTGTGTTCGTGCTTTTTTCTCTCTCCGTTCTTCAAATTCTTCGAATTCCCACCGAATGGAAGCCGTGAAAGATGGGATTGCCAAATAAGTAGAGAATATGGGGAGAATTAGACAGAGAGAGCTTGATAGAGAGGAGGGGAAGATAGAGATAGAGAGAAAAAGTCAAAAGTATAGAGGGAGAGGACATATGGAAAACGGACAACAGTTTGACAGGCTTTGACATGCGACATTAATCATGGGGCTGTCTTATTTATGGGCGAAATACAAGATTCTCCTATTTCGAATTTTGAGAATGGAGAAAGTCGTTTTTATAATACTCTAAAAACAACAAGTAAGTTTTTTTGTTGTTGAAATTTTGGGAAATATCTTGTAATGAGGTTTCGAAGTTATACATGTGATGAATACATACAGTGAATGTTATTATATAGAAACATTGCGACTGGTACTCAGTTATAGTTTCTGTTGACATTACACGAACTGAGAAGCTGATTGATAGATATAAACATACCTTATAAAAATCTTCCGCTTTCAGACTTATAACACCTGAAAATATTCAATTTTTTTGGCGCTTTTGGTTTTTGAAATTTATATAAAGCGTTTGAGTTGAATGAATATAAGATGTAGAGGGATCATGCAAGCTCTCTCACTTGGAGGGAAAGATTACAAATCATACAGAAGATATTTTCCTGACCAGCCATGGCGATGGGTTTATCAATGATGTTCGGTTTTGGCACTGTTTTCGTTTATGCCTTCCCCCCTACCAGAGGTTCCATGGGCCAGATGAGAGTGGGATTTTTTTATACGGTCTCGTTAGCCTAAGCCGGGCACTGTTTATGCCCCCCCTACCAGAGGTTCCATGGGTCAGATGAGAGTGGGATTTTTTGATACGGTCTCGTTAGCCTAAGCCGGGCACTGTTTATGCCCCCCCCCTACCAGAGGTTCCATGGGTCAGATGAGAGTGGGATTTTTTGATACGGTCTCGTTAGCCTAAGCCGGGCACTGTTTATGCCCCCCCCCTACCAGAGGTTCCATGGGTCAGATGAGAGTGGGATTTTTTGATACGGTCTCGTTAGCCTAAGCCGGGCACTGTTTATGCCCCCCCCCCCTACCAGAGGTTCCATGGGTCAGATGAGAGTGGGATTTTTTGATACGGTCTCGTTAGCCTAAGCCGGGCACTGTTTATGCCCCCCCCTACCAGAGGTTCCATGGGTCAGAGGAGAGTGGGATTTTTTGATACGGTCTCGTTAGCCTAAGCCGGGCACTGTTTATGCCCCCCCCTACCAGAGGTTCCATGGGTCAGATGAGAGTGGGATTTTATGATACGGTCTCGTTAGCCTAAGCCGTACGGCCTCGTTAGCGCAAACTTTTGCCTAAGCGTTTTTAAATGTAAATTTTTTTTATAGTAAAAAATATTTTTTTGGTTAATGTAAATGTTAATTTTGGTTAATGTAAATGTTAATCTAGAAGAACTGAACCTTCTCACAGTCGTCGACCTACCGGATTATCTTAAAACGGATTGAAGAGTGGATCCCCAAATGTCAAGATTTTATCCCGTTCTTCCTGACCAATTTTATGCCCCGTATAATCGGTAACTCAACAAGTTACCCTTCGGTGATAATAAAGATGTATATATGTATATAAATAAGTCGGACGTATGACCCATAGAACATCTGGTAGGGAGGGGGGGGGCATAAACGCAAACAGTGCCTCGGTTTTTAGTATTTTTAGGTATACCTGTTTATTTGACTAACTTTGTGTTCTCAGCGGTCAGCGCAGGCAGATAAGTCACTTCCGTTTCATTTCTCTGTAACTCTCGTCGATACTTGAGACGAGGAAGGTTTCGTTCCCATTACTACTCATCTTTCAGTGAGTTTATAGCAGCTGTAGCCAGCAGAGGTCAGGGTGTTCACCATTGTAAGAGAGGCAGAGTATGCAAGCAGTCAGAAAAGTGATATGAGTTGAGGGGGATACAGAGAGAGAGAGAGTGAGAGAGAGAGAGAGAGAGAGAGCGGAGAGAACAGAGGTAAAGTAGGAAAGAAGAGTGTTAGAGCAAGAGGAATGTCTATGACTGACTTGCCAGGTTCAAAGTATTGGATGATGAGGAAAGAGGGACAAGTGATTGAACTATCGAAAAACACCGAAAAAAGCAAGTCCACCGGGCGGGATCGAACCCAACCATTTCCTTGTCAAACAGGAGCGCCCGTTACCATTACACCACAGACACGTGGCTATTCCGTGCGCTAGTGTTATATGAAAGACTCATATGCCTTCCTCGTCGATACTCAAGGCGTCACTGCCTTTCAAATGTGTAACTTATAATTTGAAGATGAGACAAAGATCTGAGCTCATGTCAATGAGAAGGGGTCATGACGATTTACTTTGTTTATCAGGACAGAGCACCGTGCTCAGCGTGTTTATGCCATAGGTAAACTACCAACTGGCAAAATTTTTTAGGGCCACCGACCTACCGACTCTCCCTCACTCGAAATCAATTTTCACATCAGCGTTTTCACAGCTGAAATTGAACGAAAACATTTTCATTACTCTGCATAAAAGGAGCGTTTCATTAGCCATAACTCAGCCTCAACCGGTTTCGTAAAGTTTTTTCTTTTCATAAAGTTTCGTAAAGGTTTCGTAAAAGTGAAAATTTTAACCTTCTTGAGCAATCGACCTATTGAAAAATCAAGACATGTTTTACCTATGGTTTATGCGCTCTATCTCAAGAATTCAATGATCTAACTTTGGTGTATCAAATTTCACGAGATAACAAAAATGTTCACAGTATACATGAAATCCTTGAATTATTGAAAGTCGCTGACTTCTCATGATGGCAAAAAACTATCTCTGATTGTGAAATTTTTTTTTATGAAAAAAGAGAAACATTAAATGACGATGAATGTTTTTCTTTCAGTCCGCAGCCCAAGCCGACATGGTATCACAATGGGAACGAAATCAACGAAGATACAAATCCAAACTATCGATTTGAAGCTTTTGGAAAAGTATGTTCTTGTTTCAAAGTGTCCAATAAGCAAAAAAAAATTTTTTGAGCACTGGGTATGGAATATCATGGTAAAATTTTTGAGACCACTCTTGAAATATTTAGACAGGGATTTTTTTTTTGTTGAGAATTCAGAGATTAGAATTCAGAATTCAGGCTTTAGTTACTTGAACAAGAAGTCTCGATTTGAGCAAGTGTTACGATGAAAGAGAAGTTCCAGTGTTTATTTATTGATTAAAAGAGAGTCCGGAAGAACTTGAGTTTATGGGAGGGTGTTTATTACCACCCGCATAATTTTTCTCGAGCGCATAGATTTCCAGAATTTGAGAGTTTGGAATTTTTTTCTTCAAAGATTTGGACATTTCCTAGGTAAAAATCGAAAATTTCTTCTTTTGTGTGCATAGATTTGAATGTTATTCGGGCTTTTGGAAAAGCGCATGGGTTTTTTCACCCGCACTGCGGGGGAAAGAAACACCCTCTTTGATGGGAGGTTGCCATTGCAGACACTCGTATTCAATGTTAGTCTGGAACGACAAGGACGATATGACTGTCGATTTCCAATGTACCAGGACTTGGATCGATCATTCAATGTGCAGGTGGAGGGTGAGTTCCATTTATTTTTCGCCATTTATAGGAGAAAGGGTAGATCAAAAATACAATCTTGAGGAGCGGCTAGCGTTGGAGAGACCAAGAGCGAAAAGTAGCATAGAGAATTCCATACGAACCGAATTTGTGTTATCAGTTTTTGTTGTTGGTTAAGTCATAGATTTCGTTCCAGAGAAATTTCCTAGTCAGTGCTTTGACGACTTTCTATTTCTTTGTAAAATTTTCCATCGTCTACGAATTCTAATTCTAAAAAAATTTCAAGCACTTTCTACTGCGAAATATCTTATTTCTCCTCAAACTCTAATTTTGCTCACTTCTTTTATGAAAAAGTGAAATGTCTGTGTAATTTTTTCAAATGTGATCAATCTTATTCATGTATTTACGCTATTCGCACTGTGCGATAAAGTATCTTAACGAGTCCGCTTTCAAAGACGGCTGAAAGCAGTTTTGAGGAACCAAACCAGTTTTGTATTAGAAAAAAGTAAACTAAACCAGTTTTGTATTAGAAAAAAGTAAACTAAACATGAAGCAGGTAAAATTTCGTATAAACCGATGGAAAATTAGTGAAAACTTGTGAAATAATGAAGGATATTTCCCGCGCTCATTTTCGCATCGCAGCGAAGTGCGCGATCTACTAGGATGAAACACAGATCTTTCCTGGTCGAAACAATTGATGCTACCCTGAAAAACTGCTAGTGTGTGTAGCAGAAAGATAGAATGTCTAGTGTTTTTTTTCACATTTGTTGTCCAAAATCATGCACTTCTATTCTAATTAGTACTGTAGTAAACAAACTGAAACATAGTTTTGCAAAAATGAGAAATAAATCATTTGTTTTTTTAGCACTTATTTAATAATACTTTATAGCATAAGCAATGAATATTATCTTCACAAGTGCTCCTTATAAGTGATAACTTAATAAGTTGTCTTTCGGTGATAATAAAGAATTCATATTTGGAATATTAAAAATGCTCTTTTGAATGTGAATTGGATCATCTCAATTTTAAAACAAGTTCTGTTTCGTAGCTGCGCCATACTGGCCAGATGGGCCGCCTCCTAACACGAACACCTCCGAGGGCGAGACGGTCGTCTTCAATTGCCGCACCAATGGCAAGCCGACGCCCACGGTGACGTTCTACAAGAATGGAGTCGGTGAGTGGGCAGCATCTTGAGAATAAATTCTAAAGTCTATAAGAGTAAGAGAATGGAAGAGAAAGCCATGTTACAACAGTCGAATAAAAAAAGAGATACAAAAGAATGGCGGTTAAATGTAGTTGGCTGAGGTAAAGATGTTAAATAATTGAGAGATTAAAAAAAAATTTGAAGCGTTTTATAATTATAAGGATCAAGCAAGAACTTTTGAAGGTTTTAGAATATTGAGGATCAAGCAAGAGGGGATGGTCGTAAAAGGGAAAAAATAGAAAAATATAAGAAGTCAAGCTTCGAAGGAGGCTTTCACTTCCCACTCGCAGAAAGAGCTTGTATATCAAAATAACTAATGATGAGGGAACGGCAGGCTTATGAGAGAGCCGAGAACATGTGATGTAAAAGAGAGAATGCAGACAAACAGAGTATTTATATCACTAGCTCTCCTGGATAGCGCATAGATGTGCGCATAGATTTTGACCGCATTGCGGAAACATACTGATGCGAAGGATCTCATTGGTTCACGCATCTGCTTGTAGCTATTTTATAACTCTTTTTTTAACAATGCAGGTGACCTATGGTGGGCGAAATTTGATATATGTTTGAATGCAGAGATGCCCCGAGTGCCGCCTGCGGGGAGCAAGGAGCACTACTCCATCAGCAACTCCGAGCTTACCATATTCGACGTCAAGAAGGTAACCGAAACTGTTCTATTGATCGAATTGTATTCAACATTGATTTTCTTAAATACATTTTACTGCAAGTTGCTAAAAAGGTGAGGGCTTACAAGTCTACTTTTGTAATCAAGAAATCAACTTGCTTTTTCTTTCTCTCTCTCTTTCTCTTGTACGCTCTCTAGTTCTGAATGTTTTTGCAGTTGCATCAAGAATTCATCAGCAAGTAAAAGAGATGGTTCAAGTAAGTATAGTACTGAGAACTTGGTTCAGGGCATTCACGGTAGCGGTGACAATGCCGTGTATCAGTGCAAAGCAGAGAATAAGCATGGCTACATCTGGACCAACTTCTATCTCAACCTTCTAGGTAAGACCAACTTCTATCTAAACCTTTTTGGTAAGATCAACTTCTATCTAAACCTTTTTTGGAAAGACCAACTTATATCTAAACCTTCTTGGAAAGACCAACTTATATCTAAAGCTTCTTGGTAAGACCAACTTCTATCTAAACCTTCTTGGTAAGACCAACTTCTATCTAAACCTTCTTGGTTAGACCTACTTCTATCTAAACCTTCTTGGTAAGACCAACTTCTATCTAAACCTTCTTGGTAAGACCAACTTCTATCTAAACCTTCTTGGTAAGACCAACTTCTATTTAAACCTTCTTGGTAAGACCAACTTCTATCTAAACCTTCTTGGTAAGACCAACTTCTATCTAAACCTTCTTAGTAAGACCAACTTCTATCTAAACCTTCTTGGTAAGACCAACTTCTATCTAAACCTTCTTAGTAAGACCAACTTCTATCTAAACCTTCTTGGTAAGACCAACTTATATCTAAACCTTCTTGGAAAGACCAACTTATATCTAAACCTTCTTGGTAAGACCAACTTCTATCTAAACCTTCTTGGTAAGACCAACTTCTATCTAAACCTTCTTGGTAAGACCAACTTCTATCTAAACCTTCTTGGTAAGACCAACTTCTATCTAAACCTTCTTGTTAAGACCAACTTCTATCTAAACCTTCTTGGTAAGACCAACTTCTATCTAAACCTTCTTGGTAAGACCAACTTCTATCTAAACCTTCTTGGTAAGACCAACTTCTATCTAAACCTTCTTGTTAAGACCAACTTCTATCTAAACCTTCTTGTTAAGACCAACTTCTATCTAAACCTTCTTGGTAAGACCAACTTCTATCTAAACCTTCTTGGTAAGACCAACTTCTATCTAAACCTTCTTGGTAAGACCAACTTCTATCTAAACCTTCTTGTTAAGACCAACTTCTATCTAAACCTTCTTGGTAAGACCAACTTCTATCTAAACCTTCTTGGTGGGATTCTTTCTTGCATTCAAAGTTTGTTTATAACACAGATTTCGTTGACGAATTCGGCTGTATGTCGAGCTGTTTCTTACAAGCGAAGCAGTAGCGTGTAGATCAAAAGACTAATCATGAGGGAAACGGAACTTTTTGGAAAAAGACCAGTGCGCGCTATGAAAATATGGATTTCAATACAAAAAATAACTCGTATTACTAGCTTTTGTGGATAGTGTATAGATTTTACATGCAGTACGGGTTAGAGAAATATTTGGACGACACTAGGGATTGTAAAGGGGTCTGATAAGAAGATTAGGGGTCTGATAAGAAGATTAGGGGTCTGATAAGAAGATTAGGGGTCAGACTGTGTTTTGAAATCGAAATGCTGGTGAAATATATGCGCTATTCTAAGAAGCTAGTCATTCAATTTCATCGTTCAAATGTCAGTCTATACTTCATTGCGCGTACTCTTTAGCTGTATAAAGTCGCCATTTCCTGATGAAGTGTTTTTGAACTACACGCTTGTGTATTGCGTGGTGAGTAACAGTGCTAATACACGCTTGTGTATTGCGTGGTGAGTAACAGTGCTAATACACGCTTGTGTATTGCGTGGTGAGTAACAGTGCTAATACACGCTTGTGTATTGCGTGGTGAGTAACAGTGCTAATACACGCTTGTGTATTGCGTGGTGAGTAACAGTGCTAATACACGCTTGTGTATTGCGTGGTGAGTAACAGTGCTAATACACGCTTGTGTATTGCGTGGTGAGTAACAGTGCTAATACACGCTTGTGTATTGCGTGGTGAGTAACAGTGCTAATACACGCTTGTGTATTGCGTGGTGAGTAACAGTGCTAATACACGCTTGTGTATTGCGTGGTGAGTAACAGTGCTAATACACGCTTGTGTATTGCGTGGTGAGTAACAGTGCTAATACACGCTTGTGTATTGCGTGGTGAGTAACAGTGCTAATACACGCTTGTGTATTGCGTGGTGAGTAACAGTGCTAATACACGCTTGTGTATTGCGTGGTGAGTAACAGTGCTAATACACGCTTGTGTATTGCGTGGTGAGTAACAGTGCTAATACACGCTTGTGTATTGCGTGGTGAGTAACAGTGCTAATACACGCTTGTGTATTGCGTGGTGAGTAACAGTGCTAATACACGCTTGTGTATTGCGTGGTGAGTAACAGTGCTAATACACGCTTGTGTATTGCGTGGTGAGTAACAGTGCTAATACACGCTTGTGTATTGCGTGGTGAGTAACAGTGCTAATACACGCTTGTGTATTGCGTGGTGAGTAACAGTGCTAATACACGCTTGTGTATTGCGTGGTGAGTAACAGTGCTAATACACGCTTGTGTATTGCGTGGTGAGTAACAGTGCTAATACACGCTTGTGTATTGCGTGGTGAGTAACAGTGCTAATACACGCTTGTGTATTGCGTGGTGAGTAACAGTGCTAATACACGCTTGTGTATTGCGTGGTGAGTAACAGTGCTAATACACGCTTGTGTATTGCGTGGTGAGTAACAGTGCTAATACACGCTTGTGTATTGCGTGGTGAGTAACAGTGCTAATACACGCTTGTGTATTGCGTGGTGAGTAACAGTGCTAATACACGCTTGTGTATTGCGTGGTGAGTAACAGTGCTAATACACGCTTGTGTATTGCGTGGTGAGTAACAGTGCTAATACACGCTTGTGTATTGCGTGGTGAGTAACAGTGCTAATACACGCTTGTGTATTGCGTGGTGAGTAACAGTGCTAATACACGCTTGTGTATTGCGTGGTGAGTAACAGTGCTAATACACGCTTGTGTATTGCGTGGTGAGTAACAGTGCTAATACACGCTTGTGTATTGCGTGGTGAGTAACAGTGCTAATACACGCTTGTGTATTGCGTGGTGAGTAACAGTGCTAATACACGCTTGTGTATTGCGTGGTGAGTAACAGTGCTAATACACGCTTGTGTATTGCGTGGTGAGTAACAGTGCTAATACACGCTTGTGTATTGCGTGGTGAGTAACAGTGCTAATACACGCTTGTGTATTACGTGGTGAGTAACAGTGCTAATACACGCTTGTGTATTGCGTGGTGAGTAACAGTGCTAATACACGCTTGTGTATTGCGTGGTGAGTAACAGTGCTAATACACGCTTGTGTATTGCGTGGTGAGTAACAGTGCTAATACACGCTTGTGTATTGCGTGGTGAGTAACAGTGCTAATACACGCTTGTGTATTGCGTGGTGAGTAACAGTGCTAATACACGCTTGTGTATTGCGTGGTGAGTAACAGTGCTAATACACGCTTGTGTATTGCGTGGTGAGTAACAGTGCTAATACATAGGGCTCTGATTGAAGTAGGTATGCATGTATAAATATAAATGATTGAACTATCGCACAGAAAAAACACTATCGTACGGAATAGCAATGTGTCCCCGTGATGTAATGGTAACACGCGCTCCCGGTTTCAGTCGAGATGGTTAGGTTCGATCCCGCCCGGTGGACTAGCTTTTTTTCTGTGCGATAGTTCAATCATTTGTCATCTTAACCAGGCGTCACTGCCTTTAAACTATGTAACTTAGAATTTGAAGATGTAGAAATATATGTGTGAGGTCGTAACAACAAGGACTTGAGACCAGTCAAAGAGGTGTTAGTACCGAGCGAATTGGAGAAAGGATGGAAAAGACTACACAGAATGGGGTCGGAAGTAGAGGAGAAGTGAAATATTTCGGCGTGAACATGTCTGCGCCAAGAAAGCCCTTTGTTTTACTATTCAAGCACTCGTTGCAGCATTTGTCCTTTGGTTGCAGCATTTAAGCCGCAGCTGCTGACTGATCCGGGAGAAGTGGAGCAGGTCACGGGCAGGGATGTCACCCTTGAGTGCAAGTTCTTCGGCTCTCCCAATGCTAAGGTTGCCTTTCAAGTTCGCATCTAAAGCAGAGGTCATCTAAAAAAGTCAAAGAATTTTTCAATGAATGTTGATTCGAATGACGCGAAAGACTAAAGAAATTGGGATGTGATTGTTATCAGAAGGTGTTGAATGTGTAGTTAGCCTGAAGATCAGTCGAGGCATCTCTGTCTCGACTGATGAACATGGTTTCTTTAGTCTTCGGTGGGTTTGTCTTACATAGAAATGCCCTCGGCAGGCTTCTGTGTTGTTTTTTAATGGACTAAGAATGTACGGTTGCCAGGTGGAATGGACGGGTGCACCCCTGCAAGGAGCCAAGTACGACATCATTCCTACCAATGCACACGGAGTCGGCAAGCTCATTCTCAAAAATGTCCGTTCTATTCTCTTGTGGGAACCCCAATTCATAGATAAAATATGTCTCAATTCTTGAATAGGTCGATCGCCCGATTAGGTTGAAGATTTCTTTTTCAACTTGTAAAAAGCTGTCGAGGCTAAGTCATGGCTTTTTAGTTACATGAAGAAGTTTTTTCTTCACTTCTTCACTAAATTTTTTTCAATTTGAGTTCAGTGAGCTAGTTTTGTCAGTAAATTAAGGGTTCAGAAGGTTGATCGCTCTATAAAACTTTTCTGCCAGTATGCAGTTAACCTATTTATACTTATTATTCATGTGCAACTTTTGTTATTGTGCGAAGAGTCCGGAGTTCGACTCCCACCCTGGACAGATCCACCCAAACCAAGGGGGTTAAGAAATGTTGGTAGTGCTCAAGTACGAATATGACTCTCCCCACTGCTGCTATTCACCCTAGCAGTGATCTAGTGGGCAGCCACTGGTTCTACCAGGATAGGTCTGACCTGCATCTCAGGGGAGCGCGTACCCTGCCGCGAGGCGGAACAAGCGCGAAAAAGATTATTATTCATGTGCTTATTCATCAGCGTGTTTCTTAGCACCCGCACAACTTTTTTGAACCGCATAGATTTTCAAAATTTCAGGTTTCAAAATCAATTTCTCCAATTATTTGAACTTTCCCAGCGAAAAATCCGATAAAAAAAATTTTCCAAGCGCATAGATTTATATGTTTTCCGGGGTTTTTGAAGAGTGCATAGATTTTTTTACCCGCAGTGTGGGTCAGAGAAACACCCGCTCCGCATTCTTTCAATGTTCAGTACTGAAGTGAAGGTTTTTAATTTAATTAGAAGGTCACTCTTCGTCCTTGATTTCGATCGATATTGTATAGGTTTCGTCAGCGTCCGAAGGAGAGTATATGTGCACTGGCAAGAACAAATACGGTACTGCAAGTGGAACCGCGAAGCTGCAAGTTCGAAGTCAGTTGGGAGAAGGGGGGGGCAAGCTGTTGCTTACCATCCGCAAAATAATAATCATAAGGGGAAATCAGAGTTCGAGGAAAGACAAATAGTGGGCAATGAAAAAAAATGCCATTCATACGTAGAAATTAATCTCACCTTTCCGCTTTTTTATATAACGATACGCATAGATATGCATAGATTTTACCCACGGGATGGGTTTTGTGTTGGATGAAACCCTTGAATGAGGGGTAAAAAGGAAAGGGCAAGAAAGCCTATCAAAAGAAGTTGGGAGTTTTCGGAAGTCAATTCGATCGGGCTAAGAAAACAAAATTGTTTTGTACTCTTTGATATTTCAGCTCTCGTTAATTTTTTCCTACAAGAGTTGACAACAGTTTCCAAGCAGTGTGTTTCTCTAACACGCAGTGCGGGTAAAATCTATGCTCAAATCTATGCGCTATCCAAAAAAGCCAGTGAAACAAATGCTCTGATCGTTTGCATCCTCTCTTACGTCACACGCTCTCGCGCTCACTCGAAGGCCTACCGTTTCCCTCATCTTGAACACATTTTTTCTGCGCGTGGGAAGAAACAGCCCGTTTCCAAGCCTTCTTGCTCTTCACCAGGGTTTAAATGGAGCCGCCCAATTTTGGTTTACATGTATCCGCCGCTCAAAGTTTGGAGGAAAAAAGAAGAGGGGATGAAAGAAAAGGGTAAGAAAAAAGGAGTTTTTTGTCAATAGTGTGTACATGTATCCGCCGACGGGACCGATCCGGTCACTATTTAACCCCTGATAACCGACCCGGTCACTATTTAACCCCTGATAACCGATCCGGTCACTATTTAACCCCTGATAACCGATCCGGTCACTATTTAACCCCTGCTCTTCACTCTCTAATTCGCTTCGTTTTTGTTGATCTTAGCTCTTTTTTTCTGACGGGAAATTATTACTTTCTTTGTTTTGCGCTAAAAAATTAATGAGAGGTTAAAAGTAGATTAAACAGCAGCAATATAATTATAATTATATATATAATTATAATTATATATATAATTAAGACGGGTTTTAATCTATCATAATGACGTGTTCATTAAGAAGCAACAGTGATGATTCCATTCGAGTCAGCCCGGCAAACTCACGTGGCCGGCGGAGTGATTGAGTTGCCCTGTGAGGCGCAGACAGACGATAGGTTGATTATTTAATCATTCACTAGTTCGAATATTTATATATTTATTTTTTGTTGCTTTTAAACTTTTTTTTAAAATGTTGAAACCTTTATCAACTCAATTTTGACATTGAAAACGAGTTTTTTTTGCATAAAAAACCTGATTAACAGCGGATTTTCCATGAGAATTGTTGTGGAGTGTAGGCTATAGAGGCGTGACTTTGCATTTGACTATAGGCTATAGAGGCGTGACTTTGCATTTGACTATAGGCTATAGAGGCGTGACTTTGCATTTGACTATAGGCTATAGAGGCGTGACTTTGCATTTGACTGTAGGCTATGGAGGCGTGACTTTGCATTTCACTATAGGCTATAGAGGCGTGACTTTGCATTTGACTATAGGCTATAGAGGCGTGACTTTGCATTTGACTATAGGCTATAGAGGCGTGACTTTGCATTCGATGCACTCCTCAAGGTTTTGCCAGATTTCTATCGAAGCATTGTTGGAAGAATAAATGTAGCTCAACTAACAGGACACTCTTCCAGGACATCAAAACATGGTTTTATATGGCAGCGATATCGAGAAATTGCTCATGTAGGAGGAACTTTTTTGGTGTCAAGACGGTATTGTAGGATTGTTCCAAAACGTAAACACTCTTTGATATTAGGTGGTCCTTTTTGTCCTCTCAGCAATTTGTGAGTGTCTTTTGCTCGACAATGATTTAAACCAACGCTCAGACTGTAATTGGCGATGTACCTACTATAGAAATGATGGCCGCTTTCATGATAGAAGACATTGTTTTGTAAAGGTTCGAGTTTTTTTGTGAAGTGAACCAAGGATAAAAAGGCAATTGACAAAAGAAGGTGAGGGGACTACGAAGTTCAGGGTAAATGGTATACTGGACCACACACTCAACACATAGTGGTCTCGTTCCTAAGCCGTACGGCCTCGTCAACCTAACCTTTACTTAAGCCTAATTGGAAAAAAACAGTAAAAAAAATACTACAATAGAATGTGAATTGCTCTACATAAAAAATTCCAAAAAATGCTTGAATTTTGTAATCCCCTCACCTTATTTTGTTAATTTCCGGTTGCAAGGGGTGCCACTTTGAGATGAGTAATGCAACTCTTATTCTTTGGCAGACTGGACGTGTCGTATGAGTGGAGAAGAGATGGCCGACCCCTCGACCAGTACCAACTCGATAGCGGTCACTATGTGGTCCGTTACCAGATTAATTTGATATGTTTTTGAACTCTTCCGATAAAACCAACAGAGTCTGGCTTCTGTAGAAAGAACGCAAAAAAGGTGTTCGAAACTGGCCTACAGTAGTGAGTAGAAAAGAGTCGTTTCGGTTGGAGCATATTTAAGGCCTGTAAAGAAAAATTTATTTTTAAAAAAGTAGCTTTTAGCTAGCTAATGCTTTCTTACTCTTTAGCTAATGCTTTCTCACTCTTTAGTCAACTTCTTGTTCGGAAATAGTATGTTCCGTTTGCCATTGTCGAGGTTCAAAAAAGAACCAAGAACTACAGTGTTGACCACGGTTTTTCCTCGAACCCGCACTGCGGGTGAAAGTTATTTTCCATTCAAAAAAATTATAATGTAAATGAACTGATGATAACAATTTTTTGCATGCATTTCTTTATTTTTCATCGCACGCACATGGCCTCCTCTATGTTTCTCCAAAGCTTGACATTTCCTAAAGATTAGTTTTTTTGATAAAGACGCTTCTTTTGCGATAAGAAAAGAAACTAATTTTTTATGATCTAGATATCCGGCTTAAATGTGTCCGAAAAATGTCAGGGCGTGGCATAATGTTAGTGTGTTCGACTATTGTGCGAAGAATCCAGAGTTTGAATCCCACCCCGGACAGATCCATCCAAACCAAGGGGGTTAAGAAATGTTGGTAGTGCTCATGTACGAATCTGACTCATCCTACTGCTGCTGCTAATCACACTAGCAGTGATCTAGCAGGCAGCCACTGGTTCTACCAGGATAGGTCTGTCCTGCATCTCAGGGGAGCGCGTACCCTGCCGCGAGGCGGGAACAAGCGCGAGGAAGATTCTATTCTTTGTAGCTACTTTTAGCGGGCAGCCACTGGTTCTACCAGGATAGGTCTGTCCTGCATCTCAGGGGAGCGCGTACCCTGCCGCGAGGCGGGAACAAGCGCGAGGAAGATTATTATATCCCGCTAAAATGAGATTCTCAGGTAGAGGATGGCGGGCACAAGCTGAAAGTCAACCAGCCCCTGGACTATGACAGCGGGAAGTACACTTGCATTGCGAAGACGAAGCTGGATGAGGTCGAGCAGAGTGTCAACGTCATTGTCAGAGGTTGACTGCTCAATAAGTACTTCTTCAATTAGATTATAGTCTTGTTCTCTCAATCTTGCACGCTCAAAACTTGTGATATACGATATATGAGTTTGAGTTTATTACGCATGGAAAATGCGTGGTAAGGTACATATAAGGGAGGGTTTCATGTGAGGGGAAACATGAGGTCGAAGCAGTTGATAACGTATGAGGTCGAAGGGGTCCACGTTGATTTTGGAAAGAACTTTCGAGTGATTGGGCGGTGGGAGGGCGGTGAGGGACTAGGACAATACAGCTTCAAGGTGTCCAATACCTCTTTGAAGCCGGATTTCATCTTGTCCACTGGACGAAATGAATAGAGCATAGAGTGGATGGAAAGTCGACCACTCCACTCACGGCGAACAAGATAGAATGTCGTTTGGTCGTTTATCGTTGTCGTTTAGAATATATATATTTTATCTACATTTCGAAAAATGCAATTGTAGGGTAGTTTGGGAGCTAGGGAGCCTTGGCTGCCCAACGGTTTCCAGAGTTCAAGATCGATGAGAGAACATGCGGGTGACGAATCCGCGTGTTTGAGTTTTTTGATAGCGGTGGACCAGGCCGTGATTGGATCGGGAGGAGTACAGAAGGATATCTTTGGCGAGTGATTTGAGTTGTTGTTGTTGTCTTGCCCATAGTGATTTGAGAGCGGCTACCTTGAGCGGTACTTGGTTTGACTGAGTAGGCAATAGGTCGTTTGATAGTAGGCAATAGTAGGCAATAATATGAGGTCGTTTGTTTATTGATTGTTTGTGCAGTAGGAGGTGCATAGAAAGAATGTCGGAAAAATGAAATGAGCGCCAGTGCAGATGTGCCTCCGGCGCCGCATGCAGCGGGAGTCTCTAGTTGCTCGCCCGACCAACTCACGGCCGAGGTCACTTTTGAGCACCTCGAAGACTCCGAGACAACGGCGCCTGTCAAGGAGTTCTGGTAGGCGCTGTGGATTCAAATTTGGTATTCCAGATTTAGAGGGGATTAGATTTGGATCAGGGTGTTTCTTACCACCCGCATAACTTTTCTCAAGTGCATAGATTACCAGAATTTAGAAGAGTTTGGAATTGTTTACTTCAAAGATTTGGAATTTTCATTGGTAAAAAATCGAAAATTTCTTCTTTCGACTGCATAGATTTTAATGTTTTTCGGACTTTTTGAAGAGCGCATAGATTTTTTCACCCGCAGTGCGGGTGATAGAAACACCCTGATTCGGATAAGGAACAACTGGTCACGATTGTTTCTTCTTCAATGTAATAACGCTTCTTTTATCGTAGGTCATTGGAGCGACGACAGTTACTGCATGAGAGTGCTCAGATTGACCCATTCTGATTACACTCGATGCCAACTTGATGGGGAAGGGGTTAAAAATAGGGTTTTGATGGGGAAGGGGTTAAAAATAGGGGTTTTCTTCACCCACAGTTTGCGTTTAAATTATGTGTTATTTTCGTATGAGATTTTCTATATATCATCGCACGATTTTGATATCTCATTAACGTCTACCGTACCCTAATTATCAGGTTTTTTGATCTACGCGCTTCTCTGGCGGGTGGTAAAAAACAATCCGGTAACAGGAATGACTTACAAGAATAGAATTGCGTAGACTACTGTTCAGGGTGGAATACCAAATCGACGGTCAACGGGAAGGAGGCCAATGGAGGACGAATCCGGTTGCAGTAGAGGCTAAGGTTCGTTTAGGAGTCTACTTGTTTCACGCCTGATGACTCCAGACCAGTGGGCTTCTCTAACTCACAGGGCGTGTAAAATCTATGCGCAAGTCTATGCGATATCCGAGAAAGCTAGGGTCTGATCATCTGCATTTCTCTTTTACATCACACGCTATCGGGCTCGCCATTCCCTCATCATCGGTAATTTTGATATACATACACATTTTTCCGTGGATGGGAAGAAGCAGACTGCTCTATTCATTCTATTAAACTTAATCCGATTCCTCACTTTGTGTTATGTTGTAAAAAAAAAGAGAAGTAGTTTTGGAATCCACTATTGCCAAAATTTCTAATAAAAACTTTATATCCGATTAGTGAACCCCTTATTAGGAATCTCTCTTTCTTCTGTCTTTCACCTCTCTGTTGCTACAGATTATTCTAGACCCACCGTTAGAATAAGCAAAAATTTTGGAAGTTTTTTTACATGTGCTCTTTAGCTATGGTTTTTTCCTCGTACGTATAGTTTTCTTCAATGGGGAGGTTCATGTGGCTGTTTCGGTGATGTTCTCCGTTTATTTAATGTATCGATTTCAGGAGGAGATCATAGAGAATTCACATAGGAAGACGACAGGAAAGGCTACGATCTCACTTCAACCGTTCGGACAGGTTTGAATCTATAACAGAGATACGCAGTCGGTTTTATGGTGAAATTTTCTGCCAAAAGCGAAATTTTAGAGGAAGAGGGTACGCAACAGTGGCCATTCATCGAAACACAGTGGCCATTCATGACTCTACAGCCTTAAGATCCTGTCACGGATGGAGCCGGATCATCCAGTCCAGAATCGAGCGCGACCTCAGGTGGCGGATAGAGGGACGCCTCCCTACGAAGAATTCGTGCTGGGAGGTAGCGGGAGAAATCTCGCCGCGGACCAAAACTGGGTAGGATAGCTCGTCAAAGGAGGGCGATGCCGGACTGGCCTGGCCAAGCCACTGTACAAAACATCAACCGATACTCGCTATACTTTTCAATGGCGAGTCGAGGCGCCAGTCAAATAGCCTCTTGCCTATCTCCGGTCAACGACAGGCGAGACGTCTTTTCACTCACCCAAAACGATGTTAGGCCGGGTTGACCACCCACTCACAAGGCCTATAGCATGAACAGGTTTCTACAACGATGTCCGCCTTCACAAGGTGCAGCATGACAGTCTCAGGACTGCAAAGGACATCAAAACCCTTCTCCGGACGCATCTCGTCCGAAGAACATGAGAACCTCTCTCATTAATTAGAGTGTTCATAACCAAAAGTCTTTGACGCGGGCTGCTTGCCGGAAACAACAAACAGGAAGGGGATATGAAGAGAATTTCCTTTGAATTTCCTTTGAAAATTACAGTTATTGAAGTTTTTGAGTGTGATTAGTCCCTGTTCAGAGATGTAGGCCGTATCTAGCCTAGTCCGTATCTAGCCTAGTCTGGTCTATCCCGAACTTTGCCTTGATGAGCTTTGAATTATATCAATTTTTGATCATATATGTAGTGATAATAGCCAAGTGTTGTTATTATTGCATTCCAAGTGTATATATTTCATATATTCACGATATATTGATTGCAGTACGCGTTTCGAGTGTTCGCACGAAATCTGATTGGCAACTCGGCTCCTACCATTGCCAAGAGTGGCTGCGCTACGCCGGCAAAGCTGCCATACGGCAATCCTTCAAATGTTAGTTGCAACCTCCTCATTTTAACAAAGAAGAAGCTGCATAAATTGAATAGCACCGCAAGCCTCGACTTAAGATCATTTTAATGTATTCGTAGTGATAAGTTTTTGTCCAGGCGTGGCATAATGGTAGTGTGTTCGACTATTGTGCGAAGAGTCCCGAGTTCGACTCCCACCCCGGACAGATCCTTCCAACCCAAGGGGGTCAAGAAATGATGGTAGTGCTCACGCACGAATCTGACTGTCCCCACTGCTGCTATTCACACTAACTTTGATCTAGCGCGCCGCCACTGGTTCTACCAGGATAGTTCTGACCTGCATCTCAGGGGAGCGCGTACCCTACCGCGAGACGGGACCAAGCGCAAGGAAGATTATTATCATTATTTATTACTTTGCTAAAAGCGGCTTTCTTATGGAATCATATTGAGAGACTGTAGATTTCAAAGCCGCATTTTAGCCACAGAATTTCAATTATTGTTAGCCAATATCTTTCAGTAGTGATCTTCCTCGCGCTAATCCCCGCGGCTTCGTTTACTTATCAGATATCTTGCTCAAACGAGACCTGTTCCAGTTGTTGAGGTATTAAAGATCAAAAATGATGAGTTATTGATTGGTATCCAGATGATGATGATGATTGTTGCCCGTGCGGTTCCTTTGACGTTGAAAGGGGGTCCACGAGCTCTCGGTAAAAGCTCAAGCACACAGTCACACTCACTCACTTCTCTCTTTCTCTCTCTTTCTCTCTCTCATTCACTTTTTTTGCCTCTTTTCTTTTCGCCTTTTTTTGGTTTCGGGCTCTGGCTTTTTTTTTAAATAACTGATTCCATCCTTCCATCCATATTATTCAACAATCCAACCTACACAGACAACAGCAAGAACAGCAAATACTTATTTAGACTGGCAATGAAAAATAACATTCATTGGGCTAAGAAATCTGCAACATCGACAGGTCTATACCATAGGTCTAGAGGTTTAAGTCTAGTGGGGTTACAACGGCAGTTAAACAAGTGTACACTAGTATGATCTACCTCTCTACATAAAGGACAGAGAGGAGAATCAGTGGCACCTATCCTATGAAGGTAACTATTTAACGTGCTCGAGTAACCACTCCTAAGTTGCGATAGGGTAACCTGTTGTTCCCTGTCAAGTAACCTAGTAGACTTATGGACCATGGGTGGTTTGAATCCTAGGACTGTGTTTGGTTCACAGTTTCTAAGAAATTTCCTAACGGCTTCTGTGTGCAGATTTCTAAGAGTTGTCTTACAGTCACTATCCCCCAGACTGAGGTCCATGTTCATCACGTGTCCGCGGATGGCTCTTGGTAGTCGTTGTCGGAGGTTGAGGTTATGCGATGGGTGATCCTCTTGCATTCTGGCCTTGGCTAGGTATTGGTTGGTCAGCAGCTCATTGTGCTCCTTTACTGGCAGGAGTTTGGATTCGAGAGCGAGGTGCTGTGTTCCGGCCATTTGAAGGTTACCCGTGGCTGCCCTGATTGCTTTGTTTTGGCAGGCCTGTAGTCGTGTCCAGTGCGTGTTTGCGAGTGGTAGGGTGTATACGGGTGCTGCGTAGTTGATGGATCTCGTCGTGGCTTTATATGTCGCGATGAGTGTTGTCGGACTCTGACCCCATCTTCTGCCTGCTAATGCTGTGATGATGTTGAGGCGTTTGGAAGCCTTCGTTCTGATGGCCTCTGCGTGGTGTCGGAAGGTTACTAATTGGTCCAAAACCACACCCAAGATCTTTGGTGTTTTGGTGATTGCGAGAAGATCGCCACTGAGTTTGATTTCAGGTTTTTTGTTGCATTCCGCTGTGCATGTTGTGAAGAGGGTCACCGAAGATTTTTCTTTGGAAATCTGCATCTTTAGGTTGTCCAGTTCATTAACTAATCTGGGGAGGTACTCATTCATTTTGTCCTCGCATTCGTTGATCTTTGCACTCGATGACATTATTGAGATGTCGTCCGCATATGCAACAATTTTGGTGCTTCCCGTGGGTACTGGGAGATTGTTTAGGTAGACATTGAAGAGAATGGGACTTAGCACACCGCCCTGTGAAACGCCAGCCCGACTGGTGAAATAGCTGCTAGTCGTGTTTTGGAAGGTCACACTCACGGATCTTCCCCGAAGATAGTTAGACAACCATCTCACGACGCCTCTGGGAATATTGGTCTCTGCCAATTTTCTGCAAAGTGTCGGGATGTGGACTAGATCGTACGCCGAGGTCATGTCCAAAGCAACCATTATCGTTCTCTTAGGGGGAGCTTTTTGGTTGAAACCTTCAGTGATCTGGCCAGTTATTTCCAGGAGAGCTGATGTTGTGGACTTGCCTTTTGTAAATCCGTGTTGCCATTTGGCCAATTCGATCCCATCTGCGATGAGAGGGAGTAGGCTTCTTTCGAAAAGTTTGGCAATGGGAGATAGGATTGAGATTGGGCGATATCCTTTAATCGTCGACGGGTCCTTTCCTATCTTTGGCAGCATAATAACTCTGGCTGTTTTCCAAGCATGTGGTATGATACCGGATTGGAGAGTACTGTTGTAGAGAAAAGCCAAGCATCTTTTGAATGAGCTTCCTGCGTTTTTGATCATGAGAGGGCAGATACCTTCGCTGTCGATTGCCTTCGAGCCTCTGGTTGCTTCGCAAGCTTTTTCAACGTCATCAATCGAAAAAACGGGAATGTCTTCTCTGGAAAACCCTTTTATCCATCGGGTTGTCTGTCGATTTGTTTTGTCCGGTGTTTTAGGGGCTTGTTTGGCCAGGTTTTTGGCAAAGGCGTTTGCAGCTTCCAGGGAGGATAGTTGTTTTCCGTTTTGATTGATGACATTGTGAGATCGGTTGTGTCCTCTACCATCAATTGCTTTGATAGTTTTCCATAGCCGATTGGTTGGTTCATTATGTCGAAGTCCATTTACGTATTCCTCCCAGGCTTTTTGCTTATCCTTGCGAATTTGAGTTGTGATTTCGGCCATGATTGTAGGGAGATCAGGATTCAGAGGATCATTGGTCCTCATGTAGTCTCTTTGTTTAATCAGGGCTTTCGCTTTTTCGCTAAGGTTGGGAGTGTAGTTGAGCTTTCTGCCTTTAGGGATGTTGTTCTTCGACGCTGCAAGAATGACTCGTACCAGGAAATCGTGCATTTCATTGGTTTTTCCTGTGAAAGGAAAAGCACAAATTCTTTTGTTTATCTCCTTCTCGAAACCGCTCCAATTTGCTTTGTTGTAGTTCATGAAGCACTTCTCATTCGATATGTTAGACGGTTGAAGATCTACTTCGATGATGATGGGGAGGTGGTCGGAGTTGATTCTGTGATCGGTGTCCATCTGCATTCTGTTGACACGTCGGAGGATATGAGTGTTATGTCAGGCGAGGCGTCCTTTCTTGTGTGTTGGCGGGCGTTGTTAAGGCAGACCAGGTTTCTTTCTTCTATGGCTTCGCAAAGATCGTCTCCTCTTTTGTCTTCGACTCCATCACTCCAGAGCGCGTTGTGTGCGTTGAAATCTCCCGCAATGATACATGGGCCCTGTCTGTCTAACAGTCTTTCAAAGTTAGTACTATAACCGAGTGAGCATGAGGACCTGGGAGGTATGTATACATTGGAGATGGAGAAGTTGCCTCGTTTGGTGGGGACATTTATGCACATAGTTTCCGCGACCTTATCCGTTGAGGGAAGGGTTATATTAGTGAACTGAGTGTCTTCCCTTATTAGTATGGCCACACCACCGCCAGAATTGTTACGATCTTTTCTGAGCATGGTGTAGCCGGGGATAGTAACTCTAGCGTCTCCTTCCATCTTGGTCTCTTGTTGTTGTTGTTGCCGGATGTAGCCGGCTTCGAAGAACGTCTGTGTACTTCGTTTCTTGTTCTTCTTTTTTTTTTTTTTCTTATATCTTCAAGAACGCTGCGACATCCAGCGGCTTGGTCCAGAGGTCGATTGGAGACAGCGCGGTCGGGTGGCATGGGCAGTTGAAGAGATGCGCAACGTCGTGAGGTCCGGAAGAGCAATCGGGACACACGTCGGGGATGGATTCGTCAATGCGGTGGAGGTAGTTGTTGATGAATCTGCTGAATCCCGAGCGGAGCTGGCTGAGCGTGCATCTAGTCTTGCGGGGTAACTCCTTCTCTTCTTCCTGGATAAGGGGTGGAGGTCTGCCTCCCAGGATGACGGCACCCTTCAACGATTGGAGTTCGTTCGAGACCATCATCGAGTGTACGGTGTTTGCGACTGATTTCCCATTGTTCGGATCCTTTGACATCTGTTTCGCGGCTTCGACAGTCTTCTTGCAGCTCAACACGAGGTTGTTCTTCATTGCGCGAGGGGGCGCCGGGCAGTCGAGGAGGCCGTGGTGGATGTGTTCTGGGTCCAACGATCTCGCGAGGTACTGCGCGGCGAGCATGTTCAGATGGGATTTGGTGCGCATGACCTTTGATTCGCGATGAATATGGTCAGTGTCGGCCATTTGATGATTCCCTGTCACGACGCGGAGTCCGGAGTTCTGAGAACGTTGGATTTTGGCGTGAGCGGAGTCCGAGAGGAAGGTGGACCAGGCGGGTGCGGCGTAGTTGCAGATCGCTTGCGAGATGGCTTTGAACGTGAGGCGGAGGGTTTCTTTTTGGTTGCCCCAGGTGCTTCCGGCTAAGGCTTTCAGTACGTTATTGCGCTGCGACATCCGTCTCGCGATGTCTTTGGCATGATGGCTGAATGTGAACATCGAGTCGTACGTGACGCCGAGTAGCTTGGCCTGGTTGACGGTGGGGACGGGTGATCCGCAGATTGATATGTCCAGAGTAGACTTGAATTCACGACTGAACGGGGCGAAAAGCATGAGCTGGCTCTTGGTCGGGGAAATGATGAGTGACCGTTCTTTGAGGAAGGTTTCAATTTTCGTGATGGCCCTGCGTAGATTTTCGGAGGCGACGTTGATGTCGGGATCTGACGCCCAGATCGTGATGTCATCAGCATACGAGATGACGTTCGTGTGGGCATCGTCTGTGGGAAGATCGCGGAGGTAAAGGTTGAAAAGCGTGGGCGAGAGGGCGCTGCCTTGTGGGACTCCGTTTCTGAAGAGTCTGGAACTTGATACCGAGTCGCGGAAGCTTGTGCGTCCTGTTCTTCCTCTAAGGTAAGAGGCGAGCCATTTTTTAATGTAGTTCGGCGCGGTTGTTGTCTCAATGAGGTCGATGAGCTTGACGATGTCGATACTTTCGAATGCCTTGGACATATCAATTGCCATGAGGACCGTTCGACTAGCGGGACGTTTCTGGTTAAAACCGTCTGCGATGCTCTTCGAGAGAGTTACGAGGGCCGAGGTTGTAGAGCGTCTTGCCGTGAAGCCATGTTGGTGGTCTGCCGGGGGAATGTGCCTCTGTAGGGAGCCGAGTAATAGCCGTTCAATCACTTTGGCGACGGGCGAGAGTAGAGATATCGGACGGTAGCTGGAGCCTTCGGATGCTGGTTTGCCTGCTTTCAGGAGGGGTAGTATGATCGACGATTTCCATATCATGGGGATCCTGCCTGTGCGTAGGGAGCTGTTGATCAGGGAAGTCAGGGCGCTGATTCCTTTCGGACCTAAATGATGGAGAATTATAGGAGCGATGCCATCTGGACCAAGCGCGGTGGACTTCTTCGTGGATCTGATGGCGGCTGCTACGTCTGTGGTAGTGAAGTCCTCGAAGTCATCTGCGGACAGGCGGTGTATTTTCCTCATAGTCTTCCCGTTTTCCTTTGAAGTTGTATACTGGACTGGACAAGTGTAGGCTTTGTTGAAGCGGTTCGCGATATCGGAGGCGGTCGTGATCGTCTCATTTCTGAAGGATATGGCGCAGTTCGGCGGTGGTCTTCCTTTGTTGTTGAGGATTTTGATGGTCTTCCAGAGCTTGTTGACATCTTTCTTTGGATCGAAGGACTCCATCAGTGCGCGCCAGATATCCCGTTTGTTTTTGTCGGTAGCTCTCCTTATGTTCGTGTTGAGATCGTTCAAAAGGTCGCTTGTCGGATTCGATTCTCTGAGTGTGTCGCGATGATGCATCCATTCTCGTATCTCTGTCGTTAGGGCGACTTCTCTCTTCTTGATCCGGCCGCGTGGGATTGTTTTTGCTGCAGCTGATACGAGTATTCTTCGGAAGAGAGGTTCTGCTTGAACGGCTGGTAGATTGGGAAGAGGATTTTTGGACAGGCTTTCTTCGACGTGTTGCTGGAACGCTTCCCAGTCCGCTTTCCAGTAATTTGTGAAGGTTGCGTCTCTGTGAGTGTGGTTGAAATTGCTGCCTTCTAGTTCGATGATTATCGGAAGATGATCGGAGCTGCCTTCAGTGATAGTTTTCCATGACGCTTTTTGAAGGAGATCCTGAGAGCAGATGGAAATGTCTGGCGAGGAAGGGCGACCGTTTGAGGGAACTCGTGTGGGCATGTCGCGGTTGAGAGTGGCGTGTTCCGAGTCGTCAATAGCACTGGAGATGACGTTTCCTCTGTTGTCTGTCGAGTGAGAGAACCAGCTGGAGTCGTGGGCGTTAAGGTCGCCTAGTATGATGGAATTCTCGCGGTTGCGTAGAAGGGGGGATAGATCCGGTTGGTAGCCTGTGTTGCAGGAGGTCATCGGAGGAATGTAGACATTAGTGATGTCCAGAGAGAGGCCGTTGTTGTCCGAGATGCGAACAGTCAGTGATTCCAGGTGAGGATCTGTGGTAGACGGGACGACGGAGTAGATTAAAGAATGGGTGATGCCTGTGAGTAGGCCGCCACCTGTGTCGGTTCCGCGGTCTTTTCTAGCAATGGAGTATCCGGGGAATGAAGGAGTTTTAGCGCGATCCGTCAGCTTCGTTTCTTGTATTAGGAATATGTCGATCTTCAGGCGAGTTAGGAGGTCGAGGATCTCTGTTGTCTTGCCATTTATCCCATTACAATTGTATTGTAGCAGTCTCAGGTTCTTGTTGCCTTTGCGTCTGTTTCGAGCGATTGGAGCGAGAGCTGCGTCTGCAGATGGCGAGGGTGTGTCTTGGCGGGTCTGACATGGAGGGCATCGGTAGGTTGCAGGGACGTAGTCCTTGAGCGATGGAATACCGCTGCACTTCGCTTTGATGTGTGTCCATTCGGAGCAGAGAGAGCACTGGATGCAGTTCGTGTTCGCTGTCTTTCGGCAAGTAGAGCAGAGCCAGGTGGTGGGAGGTCCTGGGTTGCGTTCGATGTCTCCGACTTGTAGAAGTAGAGATTGAGACAGACTGGCCGGGTCAGTCTGCCTCACATTGCAAAAAACGGAAGAATTGTGTGCTCCGGAGGGAGCGTGTCAATTCAATTCAATTCAATTTTATTACGTGAAAACATTACATGCAGCAACGCATAAATTAATCACGTGGTACGAGATTAAACAATTGAATTGTTTGAAATACATAAATAGGTGAAACAATGCAGATTACATCCAGGCAAACATATATCATTCATCAATACTATTAATTTCGGTGAATATACGAGCTGATCGTATAGAGAAGGCATTTCTTCTGCAAATAGTTCTCGGAGCAGGGTGGATTATTTTGAAAAATGCGCCTCTAGTGTTGGACGCTCTTATTTCAAAGTTGTGGTGCGTCCTGTCAGAGAGTACTTTTTTCCCAAATATCAGTTTCAAGAGTAGTTTGAGGTCGTTAGATTCTCTAACAGAGAGAAGAGATACTAGGCCTAGTTGATTGTTTCTCGTCTGACTACTTGGCATATTATTAAACGAACAACCAAAGCACCGGCGAAAAACGCGACGCGTAAAATAATTTTGAACCTTCTCTAGTACAGCTATGTCCTTAGCGAAATGTGGGGAGTAAACAGTTGAGTAAACAGTGTCTTCGTGTCTTCGGAGCTGGTCTGCTTCCGGAGAAGATTGGTGATGTCCTTTGCAGTCCTGAGACTGACGTGCTGCACCGCGAGTAGGCGGACATCGTTGTAGCACATCTTGGTCTCTTGAATGAGAGCTATGTGAATGTTCAGTTCGTGTAGGAGGCCCTCTAGTTCTGACGCTCTAGCCCTTAAACCATTCGCGTTCCATTGAAAGATTTTTAGGTTCTCTGAGGGCTTAGTTCTCGTGACAGGTGGTCTACTACAATCGAGACATCTCCAATTCGGGGACCATTCATTGAACGATGACAAATTCGAGCACTTGAGGTGTACCCATGAGGAGCATCTACCACATCTTATACTGTTTGATGCAGCACTTTTAGAGCAAACGGGACACGGCCATCTTGGCGGACCGGGGTTGGATTCAATACCAGCTCTAAGTAAGAGAGTTCGGACCAGGGAGGCTGGTAACGCCTGGTCCTCTAATGAAAAAACAAAGAGAGTGGGTTGTGACTGCGTACGAGCAATGCTCGTGTAGGCCCTTTGAAGGGTTTCTTTCCTTTGGGATAGTATGTTTGGAGGTCCATTGGGGCCGATGCTGGAAGGCAGCATCGTCCACAGTCGCACCGCGTGTAGGTGACCTCCTTCGCGACGGTATCCAGATCATTAACCGATCACCGGGAAAGTACGAGTGAAGGATGAGATGTGCTAGGGAAGAAAGTGTTTGCTGCAGGTGTCGGCGAAGGGCGCAAGTCCGGAGAATTTGGTAGTGAGCTGGCAGCCTATGCCACGCGAAGACTGGAATGGACCGAACTTTCATTACAAGATCAAGTTAGTTTTTTCTCTTCAATATTTACATTACGACAGTTCTTAGCGGGTCTTTAGTTTTCATCTCAAGAAAGAACTTCTATCTTTATATAACTAATTCATCTTCCCATGGGCGGTTTTCTGTTTGGAATGATTATCTCTTCTTACGAACCTCTTTGTCGTTCTTGCATGTGTTGATGCACTATAAACACGAAACTTCTTAGAGCTCTGGAAAGGTCTAACGGATGATAAAAATTGCTTTATAGACGTCATAACCAAGCTGTTTCTTACCGCCCAGAGAGAAAAATATCTATATCAGTATCACTTATTATGAGTAAACGACAGGCAGCAGAGCGCGCGAGAGTGTGTGATGTAAAAAGAGGATGCAGACAAACAGAGCCTTCTTATCACTAGCTTTTCTGGATGGCGCGTAGATTTGCGCATAGAGTTTACAGCACCGCGGTTTGGAGAAATTTACAGGTCACTGAAATCTAAATATTACATATATCGTTTTTATAGCAGCATTTATAGATTCCGGCTGATTCTCATGTGTAACTGTGACTCGCTTTATTTTTAGCCATGACTTTTCCTTCCTAGTAAACTTTACTACCTATGACATGTAGGCACCCTGAAATGAAAATTGATTATAGATATCGTCCCAAAGACTCTGCAGACGAAGAATGGAAAGAAGTCGATGTGAAGGATCCTTACGCCAGCAAGTACACTATCACCCTGGACGAAGACGGGGAGGCCAAGCCGTACCAGCCCTACCTAGTACAGGTATAGATAGCCGTACCAGCCCTACCTAGTACAGGTATAGATAGCCGTATCAGCCCTACCTAGTACAGGTATAGATAGCCGTATCAGCCCTACCTAGTACAGGTATAGATAGCCGTACCAGCCCTACCTAGTACAGGTATAGATAGCCGTATCAGCCCTACCTAGTACAGGTATAGATAGCCGTATCAGCCCTACCTAGTACAGGTACAGATAGCCGTATCAGCCCTACCTAGTACAGGTATAGATAGCCGTATCAGCCCTACCTAGTACAGGTATAGACGTATCAGCTCTACCTAGTACAGGTACAGCCGTATCAGCCCTACCTAGTACAGGTAGAGCCGTATCAGCCCTACCTAGTACAGGTATAGACGTATCAGCCCTACCTAGTACAGGTACAGCCGTATCAGCCCTACCTAGTACAGGTATAGCCGTATCAGCCCTACCTAGTACAGGTACAACAGTATCAGCCCTACCTATTACACGTATAACAGTATCAGTCCTACCTGTTGTTGTTGTTGTCTTGCCCATAGGTCCTGTCGAGGGGAGTCCTTTTGGGATAGGTTGGTGGTGAGGATCCTTTTGAGTCCAGAGATATTTTCTCCGTCTACACTCGCACCGCAGTCGGCGATCCTCTTGGCAAGACCCATTCGTTAACCGGAGAAGGGCAAGAGGTTATTTTGCTGGCGCCTCGAATCGCCATTGAAAAGTATAGCGGAGTATCGGCTGATGTTTTGTCCGGTGGCATGCCCAGGCCGGTCCGGCATCGCCCTCCTTTGACGAGCTATACTACCCAGTTTTGGTCCACGGCGGGATTTCTCCCGCTACCTCCCAGCACGAATTCTTCGTAGGGAGGCGTCCCTCTATCCGCCACCTGAGGTCGCGCTCGATTCTGGACTGGATGATCCGGCTCCATCCGTGACAGGCTCTTAAGGCTGTAGAGTCACGAATGGCCACTGTTGCCAGTGTGTTTCGAGATCAGTCCTACCTAGTACAGGTATAACCGTATCAGTCCTACCTAGTAAGGTATAGACGTATCAGCCCTACCTAGTACAGGTATAACCGTATCAGTCCTACCTAGTACAGGTACAACCGTATCAGCCCCACCTAGTACAGGTATAACCGTATCAGCCCTACCTAGTACAGGTATAACCGTATCAGTCCTACCTAGTACAGGTTTAGTCGTATCAGCCCTACCTAGTACAGGTAAAACCGTATCAGCCCTACCTAGTACAGGTATCACCGTATCAGTCCTACCTAGTACAGTTATAACCGTATCAGCCCTACATATTACAGGTGTGGAACCAGGCGTTAAATGAAACCGTTCTAGTACATGTTTGTGCGCGCGGAGCGAGTTGGAAAAGGGATTTGGAAAGGCGAAAAGAGAAGAAAGGTTTAATAAGTGCTGGTAGTTTTTATGCACGAATCCGACTCTTGTTTTTGCTGCTATTCACATAAGGAGGGATCTAGCGGGCAGCCACTGGTTCTACCAGGATAGGTCTGTCCTGCATCTTAGGGGAGTGCGTACCCCACCGCAAGGCGGGAACAAGCTCATGAAGATTATTTTTATATAGTGGCAGCGGTAAAACGAAGTAAACGGAGAGAACCATTGTAGTAGGTCATTCGAATGACCATTTGTACACAATGTCAGAGGTTCAAGTTATACATCCATGATTCTAACAAAAAGAGAAAGAAAGTTTCTGGAGCGAGTTTTGATCGGAGTCAAAGCTTTCTTTGAAAGTTTTTGACAAGTTCTCTTTGCGAGTTATAGGAAAGCTCGAGTTGAGAAAGATGCAAGTTTAAAGAGAGAAACAATTTGAACAGAGCAACGAAAGCAAAAATTGCTCTACATGTATTTTGAGCTCGAATGTTTAAGGTGCAAGCTGTGAACGATGAAGGAATCTCTTCGGTAACGCCTGAGATTCTGGAAGGATTCTCCGGAGAAGGCATTCCGACGGCCAAAGTGGAAGGATTCAGACTCAAGGTACCGTATTTTGAGAAACATTTTCCATTAAAGACCTTTTAGCTAAAAAGGTTTTGTCGAGAAGCCCTCGAGCACTGTAGAAAAGAGTAACAGTTCGACAGAATGAGAAGCAGAAAAAAGAAGGTGGGTTCAAGAGAAAATGCTCTGGTCCGGGTGACAGTACCCTCAATAAGACCAATTTCGGCGGTTTTTCTTTTAAACATAATTCTCATTTGTGAAGTTTAAATATTATTTACAACTTGAAAAAAATAAGGGGAGGTGTACAGGGTGGCCCATATATTCGCAAACGCGTTTACAAACGTGTATCTCAGTGCATAAGTGAGCAAGAGTGTTCAAATTTGTACATTTATCAGCACACATTAATAAAAACATTGGGTCAAAAAATCATTCAATTCGGTCCCCTTTGGCACGAACGACAGCCCGGAGTCGCTTTGGGAACGCTTCGATCACTGGACGAAGGTACTTTTCGTCGATCTTCGACCACTCCTCCTGCAGGGATTTTTTTTTACAGACTACAGATTCAAGTGAGGATGAGCATTGACTTTGCTCTCAAGGTAGGACCACACGGAATAGTCCAGCGGATTGAGGTCGGGCGATGAGGAGGGCCATTCTGCGCTGGAGATGAAGTCGGGAAAATGAGCGTTGCAACATGCCTTTGTTGCGATAGCCTTGTGAGCAGGCGCAGAATCTTGCTGTAAGACCCAAGGTGTATTACGGTACTGGGAAGCAGACCAAGGAAGCAATACTTTTCGAAGAATCTGATGGCGGTAGTATTCCTGATCAATTTTGGCTCCTCGTTCGAACAAAACGAGGGGAGATTTGCCGGTGGCGGACACTCCGTCCCAAACCATGACTTTTGCAGGATGGGAAGCTCTATGCAGGAATCCACCGGTATGATTAGCTGCCTGTGAGTCCCGAGCAAGCACTCGCACATTTTGAGGGTTGTAGGCCTCTTCCACAGTGAACAGCTTTTCATCCGAGAAGACTGTCCTGAGGTGAGCACTGTCGCGCGTCCAGAGGATAAGGGCGCGGCAATTTTTGAGTCTTTTCTCCTTGTTCTTTAGAGTTAGGATGGCAGCCTTTTTAGTACGATATGGGGGGAGACTCAAGTCCTCTTCAACGATTCTTTGAAGAGTGTTGCGTGATAAGTTCATCTCGGAGGCCATTTTTTTCAAGCTATGCCTAGCATTTCGACCGACTCGCTTCTTCATGGCCTCAATCTTGTTAGGGGTGCGCACTAATCGAGGATCACCTCTTCGGGGCAAGTCAGCAAGTGTACCGATCTGTTCAAACCGTTTGATTGCTTTTCAGACAAGATTGCGAGGCGTTGAGATCTTTAGCGATGCGCGTATTTGATCGACCAAGTTTGTGCAAGTCCACAATGATAGAGCGTGCTCTATGAGAGAACACCATTCTTTTGAGAATTGATCAAATGATATGAAATTTGAACCATGTAATAAAAAAACATATGAAAAGAACATGTGTAAAAATTGGAGCTCAGCGTGCACTACAAATTGAATTATAAACGCCGAAATAATGGTTTGCGAATATGTAAATGGGCCACCCTGTATTTTATATTTTGATCCTAGGTAGTAGTTGACAATCATAGAAAAAGAAAAGCGAGAAAAAAAGGTTGACGTTTCTGAGATCCGATTTGCTATCGACTGGATAGAAGTAGGTTCTTTCCGGTTTTCCTTTGAATGATGGTTTTGACCTACAAACTTGCTGCAAAAATTATAAAAATCTGATATAAAAGCTTCTCAAAAACTCTTCCTATTCTACTAAAAATCGATATTCAATACTTGAAGTTACCAAAATGTACTATTTGCGTTCTATAGTTGAATCTTTGAGTTTGCGAGAATATTCAATGCTTGTTTTGTTTTAATTAGGAAGGACTGCAAATACTGCAGTAGAGGTAAAGAAAGAAGTTAATAAAAAATTTGCAGTCCAAAAGTGGCAGCTCTGCTTCTTTCGAATGGTCTCCGGTGGATGAATCTACCGTCAACGGTCGATTCAAGGGATATAAGGTTTAATATCAGGGTGTTTTTCTCGCCCCCATTTTGGGTAAATTCTATGCGCTTTCAAAAAAAGAAGCTAAATATAAGAATTTTCTGATCGTATGTGGTCTTCATTTTATCACACGCTTACGGCAGGATGTTTCTCTGACCCGCACTGCGGGTAGAAAAATCTTAGCGCTCTCTAAAAATTCCGAAAAAAACATTGAAATTCATGCGCTTGGAAAAAGTTTTTTCTCGGATTTTCGTAGGAAAAGTCCAAATCAATGGAAAAATTGAATGTTGAACTATGAAATTTTAAAAATCTATGCGCTCGAAAAAAGTTGTGTGAGTGCTAAAAAACACCCTGGCTTTCGGTCTCTTTTCTAAGTCGGCCGTTCCCTCATGATTTGTTTTTTGATCTACTAGCTTCTTTGACGTTAAGAAGAGCTTTTTCGTGATGCCAAGCGAAAGACAGAACGAGAGGACATCAACATCGAATAAAGAGATTATTCATTGCTAAGAATGATACTAGTTATAAAAAAAGTAAAAATACTAGTTATGGTTGCGAGTAAAAATACTAGTTATGGTTGCGAGTTTCAAAAATTAACGAACGAAAATTTAGATTCAAATGCTTGGAAAACATCTTTCAACATAAAATTAATGTTCAAATGTTAGGAAAAAGGCATTTATTGTGAAATTTCAATTGTTTAGGTAGGGCAATAGCGATCTCCATTCATAAGCTAGCTTTTACTTTCTCCTATCCATTTTCAAATTTTTGTCATGTCTTTTTTTTCAGCTCCTAGGTATTCATAATCGCTTACTCTAATCAGATCACTTACTGGGCGACCGACGATAGCGAAGAAGAGGACGATGAAGACGAGAAGACGTATAGGTGGAAGAGGGACGCCGGAGTTGAGGTGGACCAAGATATTGATTATTTTTGCTGAGGTGGGATATTGATTAGTTATAGTAAGGTAGGAGAAGTGAGTTATAAGCAGGGTGTTTCTCTCAACCGCACTGCGGGTGAAAAAAAATTTATGCGCTATCCAAAAAAAAAACCGGAAAACTTTCAGATGTATGCGCTCGGAAATTTATTTTTCGATTCTTACCTCAGGAAATCATTGCGAAAAAACTTCGAACTTTTGGAAATTTTGAAAATCTATGCGCTCGAAAAAAATTGTGCGGTTGGTAAGAAACGCGCTGCTTATGAGTCACCAAGAAAAAATTCACACTCTTTCTCACTCCTGTTTTTCTCTTTATATTTCTATGCCTTCTTTATCTTCGTTTTTTCTCTTTTCCTCTCTCTACCACAAACCAAAGATTTTTCGCCAAAGACATTACAGTTGTTGCTTTCAGTTATTGCGTCGATCTCGTCGGGAAGAAAACCCTACACCCATCGGAGAGAAGAAAACTCTCATTGTGGGCTCAGAGGAAAATATGGCAGAAGTTGGTTCTAAACTATTTATCATCATCAAAGGAGAACAGTGTTGATCAATGAATTATCTCTATTAGCCCTAAGCCCTCAGTAAATTTTTTTTGATCTTTCCGGTTTTAAAAAAAAACATTCGAAAAGATTTGCCATGTTTCAAAAGAAGACTTTTAAATAGGCTATAAAAATTTAAAACCTTCGATTGGTTTGGTAAAAATTTAGATGGGTAAAAATTTATTTATCGTGAACTAGGACTTGTTTGTCATTTTTGTATATGTCTTGACTTTAGTAAATTTCTTTTACCAGGTATACGATCTCACTCCGGATACGGTAAATCATGCTTATGTTACGGTCATTAACGGTGCTCATGAAGGGCCGAAGAGCGATGAGATCGAGTTCCGTACGGATGAAGGAGGTGAGTGGAAAATAAGAAGGGTGAGAACTAGGAGGAAGGGGGATGATAAAGAGAGAGAGAGAGAGAAAGAGAGGGAGAGAGAGAGAGAGAGAGAGGGAGGGAAAAAAGAGAAATAGAGAGACAGAAGAAGAAAATAAAGAGAGAAGTAGAAAGGAAGAGTTTAGAAAAAGAGAAAAATAGAGAGAGAAACTAATTTAGGTTATTTTTTTCCAGACTCTCAAAAAAGCATGTTACTGAGCTTACAGAGAGTTTGAAAACTTCTCACTTCAAAAGTTCTGATTCTTGCTAGAGTTAGTGATGCCATTGAGTGTGTATTTTAGTGCCGACACCGGTGCGCTCTTTGGCAGCTTATCCCATGAATGGTCGCACTTCAAAGGAGAAGGGAGTCGTCCACGTGCGATGGAGCTCGCCCAAGCAGTCTAATGGCAGGTTTGATCTTTTTTAATACTGGTAGTTCATTTTCAATTCGTGAATTACACTGCTCTAATAGATAGATTACCTGCACTATTGAAAATTTTAAGAAGCAACAAACTACCGCTGTGCAAGGGGAGGTGTCTGGAAGAATGAGAAGCAAATGAATCTTAACAACCTGAATTCTTATATTGCCCGATCTCTCCTCTATGCTAGCTTTATCACGTTTTCAGCCTTGGTAGGATGGAAATGGGCGCAAATTTGGTTGGAAGGGTTTTAAGTTCGATCACCAGCACTGTTGAAAATTTTGAAAAACAACTGTTCGCTGAGCGATGGAGTCTGAAATAATGACTAGCTATCCTTTTTCCGCTCTTTACCTTAAGCTCGCTTCTCATTATTCCAGACTCGCTTCTCATTATTCCAGACTCCCCCGCTCGAAGAGAGGTCGTTCTTTTAAAATTTTCAACAGTTACACTAGACCTTTGGTGTAGTATAGCTCGTCAAAGGAGGGTGATGCCGGACCGGCCTGGGCATGCCACCGGACAAAACATCAGCCGATACTCCGTTATACTTTTCAATTGCGAGTCGAGGCGCCAGTCAAATAGCCTCTTGCCTATCTCCGGTCAACGACAGGCGAGACGTCTCTACTCCCACCCAAAACGATGCTAGGCCGGCTTGACCACCCACTCACAAGGCCTATAGCATGAACAGGTTGCTACAACGATGTCCGCCTTCACAAGGTGCAGCATGACAGTCTCAGGACTGCAAAGGACATCAAAACCCTTCTCCGGACGCATCTTGTCCGAAGAACACGAGAACTTCTCTCATTAAAGAGAGTGTTCATAACCAAGTCTTCGATGCGGGATGCTTGCCGGCAACAACAACAACAACAACAACCTTTGGTGAATTAAGAGTTAGACCCTCAGCCGAGACAAGGGGTTGAGAAATGGGAAATCGACTCTTCCATCTGCTGCCATGTAAACAAGCAGGGACGCCATTATAAATTACTCAGAAGAGCGCATATCCTACTTCCAGGCGGAAATGAGCCTAAAGAAGAAAATACAACTATGAACATACAAAACATCTCCCTTTTTAGATTAACTGGCTACCAAGTGGAGTACTGTCGGACAGAGGCAGATGGAAGGAGGACCAGTTCCGACTGTCGCAAGCAAATTCTACCCTTGAAGCAGAAAGAGGTTGGGTATTAGTCACAAACTGGTAGTTCTGGTCTGGTCTCAAATTGGTGAAGAGCCTGAGGCAAAGTTAAAAACTCCCATATGAGTAATGAAAATACGGATGGAAATCGAGCGTGGTTCGAAATAAAAACAAGTTACAAACGCTTCGTCTATATTTTCAAGAAACATGAAGGTAATATATACGCAACAGGGTTTAAATAGTTACGGGCCCAGCCATGATGGCGCATACATGTTACCGTACCAGATATGTTGGCGCATACATGTTCGCGTCGAAAATGATCTACATTCTCTTCTCCTTCAGTTCTATTTTACTTTCCCTCTACTTCTCTTTTCACTCTATTTGCCTTTCCCCATTCCTTTTTCCACTCGCTCGGCGCGTACAAACATGCCTTAGACCGGTCTCATTTAACGCCTGATACGCAATCGTTCTTTGTTATAAGAGATAGTGGACCATGGTTTCAACACACAGTTTCAAGGCGTCAAAGTTCTGCTAGAGACCGGATTCCTAAATTTTAATCGATATAAATGTGTGAGACAGGGGAGGACCATTTTCCGTCTCGGCAAAAGGAAAGAATGGACAAATTCACTTATTGGAGCGTCATTTGTTGTTCAGCTGAGAATCACGAATCTGGAGCATGAAGCGAAATATCGCTTCATCGTGCGAGCTTCGACAACGGCGGGCGTGGGCGATCCCAACTCACAGGATGCCACGACCCTGCCGGAAGTCACCGCTGCCGGAGGTTCGATATTTCAGATGTACCTAGTTTTTTTTGCAGAGTTTTGCAGAACCTCAATGTATGCATTCTATCGGAATCCAGTTAGGAATTCTTCAGAACTTTTTTTCCAAAATTTAGCATACTGCACTGCACCAGGGTGTTTATTTCACCTGCACTGCAGGTGAAAAAAAACTATGCGCTCTTTAAAAAATCCGAAAAAAACCTTCAAATCTATGCACTAGGAAACCTTTTTTTTAAATTCTTACCGGGGTGATTTCATGAGTCATTGCAGAAAATTTTTTCTAACTTCCAGAAATTTATAAAATCTATGCACTCGAAAAAAGTGTGCGGGTAGTAAGAAACGCCCTGCACTCGATTTATGAATTTTTTTCGTTTCTTACTCTTTCTAATGTTTTTTTTTCTTAAATTTTAAACCACTACTATTTTTCGAAAGACTCATGGCTTAATTTCAAGTTCAGAAGAACAACGTACGACTTTCACCAATGTTTCGTTTCAATATAATTGTGTAATTTATGTGCACTTTCCCGTTTTCCTCTTTCTTTTTAATGGCTCTCTTCTTTTTTTTGCATTTTTTTGTCCTGGGGAGAGAACAGTTGAAAGAGAGAGACTTCGCCGAGTCTCATAATTATGCTAAACAACGGGACTATTTCTGTGTTTCGTGCCCTAGTGGTGAAGAAAAACCGAGGAGTTGAGTGTATTTGGGTATGAGCTAGGAATTTTTGATTATGACAAATTATATTGACCATGTTGTAGGAGTGTATTTGGATTTTAGTGGGGGATTCGGATATAAAAATTGGGTGTCTATGTGTATGAGTAAGAGATGTTCGATTTTGGAAAACATGTTAAACATGAAATGATATTGTCGCACCAGAAGCGGTACAATTAATATTGGCTAAGTGAAGTAAGAGGAATGCGGAAATAACCGGAAAGCTAAAGCAGACCGCTTCTACACGATGTTTCTGCTTAATGACTATAAGTGCACGATTGAGTGACTTTGTGTATGAGGATGAATCTTTGGAAATGGATTATTAGTGCATTCTGGTCACGAATTACATGAGCTTCTACATATCGTGATAGAAACTGCGGGAAAACTTCTGGATGGGTTAGTGAGGCCGGTAGAATTGTTGAGTCGGCTGCTGCCCGCTGGGAGAGGAATCTAATTGGAGTGGCCTCCCCTTTTATGGCTATTCTTATTCGTTCTCTCTCTCTCTCTCTCTCTCTCTCTCTCTCTCTCTCTCTCTCTCTCTCTCTCTCTCTCTCTCTCTCTCTCTCTCTCTCCTGTCTTTAATACATTTTCGCTCTTCTCTTGTCCTGTAGTATCCATCTCCTTGTATTCTGTTCCGGTAAAACCCAATATGGTTTCCATTCCTCATATTAGTTTCTCTCTAGGAATGTTTCCAAATATGCACGTAAAAACTAAAAAGCAGAATCTTATGTAAAAGTAGCGGAAGTTTGTAAGGCCACGATGCTTGATGTCGACATTAGAATGTATCATGTTTACACAGTGAAAAACATTGCCTCTCTAAGAAATATCAGGTTTCTTCAACAAAACTGGAAAACAGAAAAAAAGACGAAAGATCAATTCGGGAAAGGTTCCCTGGTGTGTGTGTGTTGAAGCGCCTCTCTCTCTCTCTCTTTCTCTCTCTCTCTCTCTCTCTCTCTCTCTCTCTCTCTCTCTCTCTCTCTCTCTCTCTCTCTCTCTCTTTCTCTCTCTATCTATCTTACACTCTTTATCTCTTTCTCTTTCTATCATATACGCTATAACCTCTTTTTCTCCAACTCTGTTCCATCATCTTGGTCTTTTGCAGTGATTCTGCGAGAAATTTCGGAATTGAGAAACCTGGATATCCGAGATCTTAGAGATGCCTAATCTGGAGAATCCATACGACAGGAAAGTGTTGAAAAGACTGAAATTTGTGTAACTTTAGGAAAATATTGCCCTTCTCCCTGAATGTATCTTCGTTATACTGCTGCATGAACTAGGGCAAAGCAACGGATGCATTTTACGTGAAAAAACGTAAAATTCAATGTCACAATTGTAGTCATTCTTATTTAGTATGATATAGCCATATAGTGGCATATTGTAAAAAGAGTCACATAGTTACTTATTTTCATAACTTTATTCAAACTCTTACTTATATATAGTCACAGCGGAAGTCAAATTACCAGGTTACATATAGTAACAGCTTTAGCTATAATGAATAAGGAGGATATGTACCGTATTCTTCTTAAGGAGGAAATGTACCGTATTGACCGTATTCTTCTTCTTACACAGTCTGCGTTTTTAGTCCAATCGATTTCGTTCATCGGATTAATCTCAAGTCGCTATAGAAACATATATTGTATTTTGAACTCACCCCCCCCCCCTTCCCCCTGAAGGAAAGTTTCGACTTTAGCAAACTCGTATTGAAATATATTGATTAAGTCTTATCGTAATCAACATTTTCTCTATTAGACGTGTTTCCAAAGGAACGAGAAAAGAGGCGGAGCTTTGGGACTCAATGGAGGGAACCCAGCTGGGTGTCTCAGGGACATGAGTATGTTAGTGAGAGCAGGCAAGCCTATTCTCTCTCTTTCTCTGTCTTCCCCTCTCTACCTCGCGTCTCCCTTTCAAACTCTCTCTCTCTTAGCGGTGTTTTCTCTCTCTCTCTCTCTGGCTCTCTCTCTCTCTTTCCTACGCTCACCTCGGACTTGGTGACTCCCTGCATTCATTCTTCTGCTCCATCGGGCAAACTCGAGTCGTGTAAGAAGGCCGAGTAAAGCAGCCTCCATCTTTCTCCTGACGCGATTGCCTGCTCAAGTTGTAGTAGATGAGGGGAGTAATGAACGGTCATCCTTTCCTAGCAGTTATCGTACTGTCATCCGTCTGTGTAGCAGCTCCGACAGAGACGCGAGGTTGGTGGGGTGGAAGAGCTAGTTCTGCGACGATGAAGAATTCAGGCCCATGCTTTCTTCTCTCAACCACTTTCTCTACCTATCTCTTTCTCTCTCTCTCTCTCTCTCTCTCTCTCTCTCTCTCTCTCTCTCTCTCTCTCTCTCTCTCTCTCTCTCTCTCTCTCTCTTCACCTCCAACTATCTCTTGCTCTCAAACAAGTTCCGAACGGTCATTCATCAAGTTAGTTAGTTTTGAAGTCCTTCCGGCTTGGAAAGAAATCTTCACGAGTGTATTCCGGTTTTCTCATTCGCTCCACCTTTAAGCGACACCGTCCGGCCAGCACTCTTCTCTTCTCTCTACATATGTACTTATAAGTCTTTAACCTCAACTGAGTTGCATCATTGTTGTTCTATTTACTTCTAGAAATTGTTTCATATACCTTGGAGGACTGGCTTGGTCATGATGAGACACAAGGCTTATAGAAATCTATGTGAATTCAGGGGTTAAATAGTCATGTGAGACCTTCTATCGGCGGGTCTCTGTTTTTCCAAATCATAAGGGGGGACCCTTATGTGAAATTTTTTTTCCGTTTTTCGCGGGCCTCTGTACCGTTTTCTAGCACACTAAAAAAATCCTGTGTGCAGTTCCTACTTCTTTCTTGTAGAGTGACCGACAAAAGATGAGCATTTGTAGCCGTTTCTTGAGTTTAAAATGAATTTCTGAGCTACAAAGAGGACTCCAGCTATTTTTTGACTGAGTACTAGGTGGAAAAAGAGGAAAGCACATGAAAAGAGGGAGTAGCATTACAGCGATTGAGAGGGAAAGGGGAGGAATGGGAAGAGAGCTGATAGAATACATGGGAGGAGCAGAGAAGGTTGCTCACATTCTTTCATGCAGGGGGAAACTGCCAGATAATACTGAATACTATTATTTATGATATGCTTCATGATGGTTTATAAGGGGAAAGAGTGCAAAAGGGTGATTGGGAAGTTTGAGGGGCGATCAACGAAATTTTAGTGTGCCAAACAGCACTTCTGAATCTGTTCTTCTTAGCCCTTTCTGCCATCTCATTCGCTGAACTTCGTTTTATATTCTTCGTTTTCTCTCTCTCTCTCTCTCTCTCTCTCTCTCTCTCGCTCTCTCTCTCTCTCTCAATTATCTATCTCTTTATCTTTGTTTCTCTCTGTTTTTCTTTCTCTTTTTCTTACTCTCACCTTTCTTGTCTTTTAGTCCGAATACTCGTAAGCCGTGTTTTTGTCCGAATCCTGAGCAGGCCTTTTCTCCCATTATAAGATGCGGTTAGTTAACGCAGTTGAAAGCTTCGAATTCTTCCTCTCCATTAGTACATCCGTTATGTGTATGGAAGTCAGACATTTTCGAATTGCGATTAGTGAAGGGGAAGATGATACTGCATATTTTGAAAGGCGTATTGATTACAAAGACGAAGGGAAGTTGGAAGATTAGAGAGAATTTGCCCTATGGGATTAGTGAGGAGAGGAGAGGTTCAATGAAGGAGAGAGAGAGAGAGAGAGAGATGAACAAAAAAGATAGAAAAAACAAGCGAAAGTCGAGAACGGAAAGCAAGGATTTTTGCGACAAGAGAGGTGCCAGGAGCTTTGTTTCTATTTTCAGACGAGTAAAAAGGAGAAGGGGAAGTATGAGTTGGTGGACCCCAAACAGGAATAATTATTTTTAAGACTAACCTCGTCACAAATTTTTTAGAGTAACCTCGTCGCAAAACCAATTCGTCAAAATTGAAGAAAGTACGAAGATGCCGCAAGACTCCACTGAATTAACATTTAGATAAGAAAAATCAAGTCTTTGAATGCCGGAAATTAGATATTTTTCTCAGGGTCATTGGGTCTCACATATCTGCACCGGAATATAAACATTTTAATAATGCCTCTCTTACCGAATTCATAATTAACCTTTAACTCAACTAATCTTTTCTCTCTTGATGTCTAACTAACTGTTATTTTGTAAATAAACTAGCAATATTAATTTACAGGCATCGATGAGCTTTAAA
>OZ057405.1:12113297-12188297 GCA_964056735.1 Allodiplogaster pararmata
GCTTCTTTTGTTTCTAATGTACTTTACTTTCACTCTTGTGATTCGCGACGTAGTCGCTTTGACCGTCCCTAAGACACGACTATAAGCCTTGTATTCTTGCTTAACTCCAGCCGCGAATGGATATAAATGTCACTCATATCATGCAGCCATTGTAACTCCGATCCCACATTCCAACGCTTCTTCGTACATTTTCTGTAAGCCATAAACTACCTAAGACATCGGAGTCTGCTGCTCTCCGCGATTGCTCCTGGCGCGACTCCCTAAGGTGAAGTACCTTCTTAGGTGTCAGCCATCTCTCAATACTCTAGCGTTCTCCTCCTTCATCTTGATTTGGGTGGGTACTACTTAAAGCATCTTGCTTTAACGCACGATAAACGTAGAGTGAGTTACTTCCCTCTCTCTTCTCCCCGTATGCTACGCATACGCAACGCCCCTACAGTACACTCCCTAAGGCGCGTATTCAAACATCAATTATCATGCTTGTTGGAAAAAAAGTTTGTTGATTTAAAGTGTTCATTACATTCCATATAAAAACGCAATTTTTGTTTAAGAAATTGGAAGAAGAAAAAAATTAAGAAAAAGAAAAAAGGAAGAAAATCTCGCAAGTTATCGGCGAGGTTTAATACAGCACTCTTTTTTCCAAGTGAACAATATTATTGACCACAACTGAACAGTTTCGCAGTTCGCGAATAAGCGCTAGGTGGGGCGAGTTTTACTACAGACTGAACAATATAAAGGGGACTAACTCCATCGTCCCCTTTATATTGTTCAGAAAATGTATCAAAACTGATCAATTTTTCTCTGTGTGTGGGTACCAATTCTTAACACAGCACATTTTGGTAGAGATAAAGGCAATTGCCAAGCGTCGCACCACTCCACTATGGTATCAATCGAGTGTTGCAGTGTTGTATGAGAGTCTGTTTTAGAAAAAGACTTATAAACTTTCATGTCGTCTGCAAAAACTTTAATTTTACAAGTAGAAGAAGTTATCATATTCACTATCTCAGATGTATAAATGATGAATAATAATGGGCCTAAGACACTGCCTTGGGGAACACCACTGGTAACCATGAAACTATTAGAAAGTGATTGATTAACTCGAACTTGGTAGGTTCTATTACCTAAATAAGCTTCGATCCACGAAATAATTCTGGGAGGGAGTTGAATGGACTTTAGTTTATAAATAAGTTTAGAGTGAGAAACTTTATCGGAGGCTTTCTCAAAAACGAAATAAATGATATATGTGAACTTTTTCTGGTCTACGGCTACAGAACAGTCTTCAAGGAACAGTAACATCTACTGTTCTATTGATCTTTTATGGCGAAACCCGAATTGATCATCTGGCAAAATCTGGTTTATCTCACAATGTTTCTCTATTTCTTTACTCAACACTTTCTCGAATATACGGGAAAATTGTGATAATATACTGATGGGACGGTAATTGGAAGGACTACTGTAAGGAGGCTTCTTCTTAACTGATGTGACTATGGAATGTTTCCATCTGTTCGGGATTTCAGATGAAAGGAAAGATTGGTTATAAATTATTTCTGAAATAGAAAAATGAATCAACCAACCTTGGGTAACGCTCTGCATGATAGTGAGCTACTACTTCAGATTTTATCCCTATAGGTTTTTCCTTTTCTAGAGAGTGTTTGGAAGAGAGGAAATATGATCACTTCCACGAAGTGTCATTTTGGATAGCGTACGATTTGCAGTACGGTCTATACATACAGTACCGTGCAGAAGTATACCAAAGAGTATATTTGAGTATATTTTGTCGTATAACTTTTCTGTTTTTGCGCCCACTGGCGCAATTTATTTATATGTTGTGTAGCTCGTGACTCACATCATACTGTTACAAAATGGAGCCGTTTCTGGAAAAGCAGAACAGCTCAGCAATTTTTTTCTGAAAACAGTTTTTTTCGAGATTTCTGAAATATGTTCTTGTTTACTTGTTTCTTTTTATTGCAATGATCTTGGTGGCCTATATACCACAAAGATGCCAGACAGTCACTCACTGATGATGATCAGAAAGATGCAAGACATTCACAAAGATCACAAAGATGCAAGAAACACTGTAAAATATACTTTTTGGTATACTTCTGCACGGTACTGTACATTCTTAGAGCAAAAAAAGCAGAGTTAGCTTATCATTTCTGAAATCATTCACTGAGAAAACTTGTCTTACTGTTTATGATTGTTAATGTTCTCTGGAAAACTTCCCGTTTAGCCTTTTGGGGGATTAGACGAGAGTTTTCAATTTTGAGGAAAAAACATATTGCAGTTCTTCACAAAGGTAATTTCTAAATTTCAGTAAACTGTTTCTCCTGGCTGATCATGTTTTGGCTATTCCCAGTACAGGATGATATGTCCGTCAGCTGACCGAATTCGCTTTACACTTTTTTTCTGTAGTTTCTCCTTAGAGGTATTCAACCTTTCCCCGCAGTGAACAAACCATGAGGTGTATGTAACGTTTTATTCGTGTACATAAACGAAAACAGCAGTGAAAAAACCATGAGTTCATTCTGTAAAACTGAAAAGAAACAAGCTATTTATAACAGAAATTCTCAAATTCTTACTTAAGTTATTTTTGCTTATACAATACTCTTACAAAATGCATTTGTCTAAACAATACTTGTTCTTAATACATGCATTCACATATAACATCACAAATTTTGTTCCTCGAGATTCTGATACGCTATTGTGACACTTTAAGACGCTAAAAGCTATAAACCTGAACATCGTACTTCCAAATTAATATTAATGATCTATTACATATAAGCAGCGCTCCTTCCCGTGTCAATTTCAGTTCAACTTCTGTTAATCGAGTGATCAAAAGACACTTCATACGCGCTTTCCTTCTATCAAGCAGGTGTTTCCTTTGCCCATTACATGTTGTATCAGGTTCGTGTTTTTGAATCACGGGAAAATTTTTTATGACAATTGACTCTAAACAGATTTGATGAAATTGTCTACATTAGTGGCCTTTGTCTACATTTTATCATAACTTTTTGTTCAATTAAGAAATCTACTTCAAATTTTCGGAGCAGGTAGGTCGTAGTGTTTCATTTAATTTTCTACTGTTCGTGGTAAATCGCTTATCGTCGACTAGTTTATACTACAGGGTGTACAGAAAGTCCAGGTGTGTAGTATTTTTCCGATAAAAACTTAACGGATTGAGCAAATCAAATAAAATTTTCATCAAAGTTTATTCAAATAGTTTGGGATATAACTGCTTTTTCAACTTTCAAACAGCCCTCCTTTCTCCTTGACACAGGCGCAGAGTCGCTTGTGGAAGGCACCCACCGTGGTGGACAGGTAAGCGACGTCAAGATCATCCCACGCCTTCTGTAGGGCGCGCTTCAAACTTTCCAAATTCTTGTGTTGGGAAGCACAGGCCTTGCTCTCAAGGACCGACCACACAGAGAAGTCCAGAGGATTCAAATCAGGTGGGTACGGAGGCCATTCGGCGGATGTGATCATGGAGGGGAAATTGCTCTTGCACCAGTCTTGCACCACTTTAGCCTTGTGGGCGGGCGCAGAGTCCTGCTGGAACGTCCATTTGCGTCCTGCGAAGTGAGCCTGGCTCCAGGGAAGTACTTCCTTCATAAGAATGTCGTTCAGGTAGTTATTGGCATTCACTTTGACTCCCTGCTCGACGAAAACGAGTGGAGTCTTGCCAGTCGCGCAAATCCCGGCCCAGACCATGACAGAAGCAGGATGGCCCTTTCTCGAGACGTAACGGCCACTCTTATTGGCATCTTTGATCGATTTCGACCAAATCCTATCGTTCTGGTGATTGAAGGACTGCTCAATATTGAACAACTTCTCATCGGTGAAGAGAATATCCAAACAGTCCACCGGCTTGAACCGGTTTGACAGTTCACGACATCTCCGAAGACGGGTCGCCTTCATCTGGTCCGTCAATGCGTGAGTCTTCTGCAGCTTGATGGGGCGAAGTCCCATGCGAGATTTGACGATCCTACGAACAGATCTATGCAAGATATTCAGCTCCTTTGCGACTTTTCTGAGACTCCGCTTGGGGTTATAACGAACCTTGTCTCGGATGCTTCTCACGTTGAAGGAAGTGGTCCCGGTCATTGGTCTACCGCTCCTGGGACGGTCAGCCGTTGTACCAGTCTCACGGAAGCGACGTATTGTGTTTTGAATGGTCCTGCGCGAGAATCCGGTGATTCTGGCGCTGTGCTTCTGAGTGTGCCCGGACTCGCTAAAGCGCAGAATACACCCTCGGTCAATGTCAGAGACCATATCTAAGAACGAAAAGAGACATCACTCTGATTTTCTCAGGGTGTGATGTTAACGTTATGACTGAGATACACGCAAAAAATCACAGTACCGCTACACCAAACAAAAAAGATACAAAGTGACAAAGTCAGACACCTGGACTTTCTGTACACCCTGTATAATTTTCGTACAAAGACCAAATTTCCAAGTTTCCTTTGCTGTAATTCAAATAATTTTTTTAGGTTTTGAGTTAATATTTTTGTGTTAAACATTGGAAATATTTTCAGAGGTTATATCTGCTAGGCTTGTTGGTAAGCGAATTCTTATCAAAATTATTATATCTAAAAAAATCCAAAATGCTTCATTCAATAGAAATGCACGAAATCAAAGTGACTCGAAAAAACACTCGAAAAGCGCAATGTGAAAAGCCCTTTTGTATGGTAGAAAATGCAACTGTTCGACAGCCGAACAAAGTTTTCATCACAGGAATACGCAAAACTTGATTCGAAAAGCTGCCTGACATCCTTGAAAACGCTCATTCCGTACAAAAAGGCAAACGTAATACGAATCACTGAATATTAAATCAACCTTAACATAAAAAGAGCCCAATGGCTCGAAACCCATTGAACCGCTGACTTACTAGCCTTATATTACTTTATCTCATGAGACATGCGGAAACCAATCGATGAACACTTTAAAAATCTGACAAATAAATTCCGGTTGGTTCAAAAGTTAAACGAACGGTGCTTGGCAGCCTAAAACACACAATTCAATACGATTTTTACATAATCTCGCGATAAGCTGCTGCTTAACTATCCCGAACAGTCTAGAATGGAATTCCCTCCATTTCTTCTCCCAAGCGAACGCGTCAACCGCGACTCGTCTGCTCTGACGCGTCACAACCAATTCCTCATGGAACCATGTTTAAATCGAACAATTTTAAGGCCCATACAATAATACTCTGAGCACCGAAAAGATTTTTATCGTCGAACTTCTGCATCTACAGTTTGCTGAACCTGTAACTTTTTCGATAAGCGCATACACAAGCGATTTGCTCAGTACACGATTATTATTCGAACTCAGTTTAGCGTTTTAACTGATAGCCGACTCCTTTTTTCGTAACATGAAATTTAATAATAACAGGTAATTAAAATTGAGACAAAGAACTAACGACTGAAGATGTCCACTACATGGTCCAAGCTTGAGATGCTGCGGTCGCTCGGTTTCAGCTTTAGATAAACGCTCGACGTTGAAGTAGCAGCGCGACTTGAGATGCTGCGGTCGCTCGGTTTCAGCTTCAGATAAACGCTCGACGTTGAAGTAGCAGCGCGACTTAGGATGCTGCGGTCGCTCGGTTTCAGCTTCAGATAAACGCTCGACTTTGAAGTAGCAGCGTGGCTTGAGATGCTGCGGTCGCTCGGTTTCAGCTTCAGATAAACGCTCGATGTTGAAGTAGCTTGAGATGCTGTGGTCGCTCGGTTTCAGCTTCAGATAAACGCTCGACGCTGAAGTAGCAGCGCGACTTGAGATGCTGCGGTCGCTCGGTTTCAGCTTCAGATAAACGCTCGACTTTGAAGTAGCAGCGCGGCTTGATATGCTGCGGTCGCTCGGTTTCAGCTTCAGATAAACGCTCGACGTTGAAGTAGCTTGAGATGCTGCGGTCGCTCGGTTTCAGCTTCAGATAAACGCTCGACTCTGAAGTAGCAGCGCGGCTTGAGATGCTGCGGTCGCTCGGTTTCAGCTTCAGATAAACGCTCGACGTTGAAGTAGCAGCGCGACTTGAGATGCTGCGGTCGCTCGGTTTCAGCTTCAGATAAACGCTCGACGTTGAAGTAGCAGCGCGACTTGAGATGCTGCGGTCGCTCGGTTTCAGCTTCAGAAAAACGCTCGACTTTGAAGTAGCAGCGCGTCTTGAGATGCTGCGGTCGCTCGGTTTCAGCTTCAGATAAATGCTCGACGTTGAAGTAGCTTGAGATGCTGCGGTCGCTCGGTTTCAGCTTCAGATAAACGCTCGACTCTGAAGTAGCAGCGCGGCTTGAGATGCTGCGGTCGCTCGGTTTAGGCTTCAGATAAACGCTCGACGTTGAAGTTGCTTGAGATGCTGCGGTCGCTCGGTTTCAGATTCAGATAAATGCTCGACGTTGAAGTAGCAGCGCGGCTTGAGATGCTGCGGTCACTCGGTTTCAGATTCAGACAAACGCTCGACGTTGAAGTAGCAGCGCGGCTTGAGATGCTGCGGTCGCTCGGTTTCAGCTTCAGATAAACGCTTGAAGTTGAAGTAGCAGCGCGGACCTACAACAATTTCAAGGCGTGAAATTGATGAAAAAATTAGCCATGTGAGAAGAACATACCGACATCCATTGTTGCGAAGTCGTAGAAGGTGTAGTTAGAGAACCTGAGACAATTAATAATACAACGCCACGGAAAAAGTGTGAACACAAAACACATGAGCAAATTATAGTTTTCAAAGCTTTCCGAACTGTGATAAACGAGAACTTTAATTTCTAAAAGCTAAGAAATTGCAAATTTAGCGAATAAAGTATCAATTTTAGAGTAATTTTCACAATCTGAGAAGAAAAACCATTATCTTATGTGATTTTATCTGAATAATGAAATATTCCCGCTGTTATAAAACTTTATATTTCGATAGAATAACTAAACGTCGTATTTGGCAGTACATAGAAGCGACAGCGAGAGAATCGAGAGCGCACACGTGCGCGGAATTGTGCCACTCGAAACGACGTATCTCGAGTTTGCCTAAGTTGTTTGAAAAATGGGTAACACGACACCTTGCAGAGCGACACCTTGCAGAGCGACACCTTGCACCGGACACCTTGCAGAGCGACACCTTGCAGAGCGACACCTTGCAGAGCGACACCTTGCACCGGACACCTTGCAGAGCGACACCTTGCAGAGCGACACCTTACACCGGACACTTTGCAGAGAGACACCTTGCAGAGCGTTATTTTGCAGAGCTTTATTTTGTATATTGTCTCTAGTGCACTTTCCGTTTAGTAGTTTGAGTTCGCAGGTTATTTCAATTATGTATGTATTGAATTGGTTTTTCTCTCGGCTTTTTTTTTCTTTCGGAGTTTTCTCTCTCGATGATTGGTGATTTTTCCGATAGTTTCTTTTTTTCCACTCTTTCATTCGTTTCCACTCTTTCATTCGTTTCCCTCCGTAAGCGGTTGCTCCTGCACCGTCTCTTCCCTCGTCTGTGAGAGTCCTTTCCCGAGAAGATTTGGCGCTCAGGGATCGTAGCGCCCTAATGAGCGACAGAAGAAGAGTAACACTTCGACCGCTACTGCTCGCCTCGCTCAACCTCCAGTCGTTAACGACCGACGCAAGATTGGACGAATTGGAGGAGGCACTCGACAGAAGGCGGCGATGTACTGGCAGTGCAAGAAGTACGAAGAAAGGAGGAGGGAACCATGACGCTGAGAACAGGTCGGACCTTTTATCATACGGGGCGTACTGATAGTCGCACAGCAGGCGTGGGTTTCATTTTGGGCAGCGCGTGTACATTGTCTGTGGTCCGTTTCGTTTCGGTCTCCCCGCGCATAGCCTACCTTGACCTAAAGACAGGCCACGTTCTGTTGCGTCTGTTTTCTGTTTACGCGCCCGCTTCGTCTCGCCCGCAGGTCGAGTTTGACGAGTTCCTCATGGACTTGGAGGCGGCTTTTGTCGAACCTGTGCCACAGTCTAGGTTGTTCAAAAAAGTCCACAGGGTAATTTTGGGTGACTTTAACAGTAAGGTCGGCTCAAAACAGGGTTCCGAGACTAGCGTGGGGAACTATGGCGTTGGGGTCAGAAATTCCAAGGGACAAATGGTGGTTAATTTCTGTGACACGTATGGTTTAAGTCTTGGTAATACCTTCTTCAAAAAACGACCTGGGCGCAAATACACATGGGAGGGACCGAATGGAACGGTTCGTAACGAAATCGACTTTTTCATCTACCCAAAAGGGCTTCAAGTCCTCAATGTCGGTGTTACGAATTGTTTTGATTTTGTCTCTGATCACAGGCTCCTTATAGCTGTGGTCAGAATCCCAGCCAATCCACTGCCCCGCCGGTTCACTGGTCGTATAAACTTCAAAATGAATCGCCCACTCTATCATTATGCACTAGAGAGAGAAATGGAAGCGGTTGGCTCCATACCTTCTTATTGCACGCTAATAAATTCCATTACTCGCGCTGCTGAGATTGCGAGAGAGATTGTTCCAACAACGCAGCGTTTTTCTCAACGTACGCAAAGACTCCTACAAGAAAGACGCCGACTAAAAACAAATGGCATAGGAGTCTCGCGAGTGCAATGGGTCCTGACCAACCGAGCCTTACGGCAAAGTTGGAGGAATGATAGAGTGGAGCGATTCAACAAAACGGTTGGTGAGGCCGTGCGGGTAGGGCGGGGATGGAAAAAAGCGGTCCAATCCCAGAGTGTGGCCAGGCAGTTGATTACTCGGATCAAGGATTCGGGTGGTCAAATTGTTTGTCAACAGACTCAGGTCATGAAGGTGTTCCAGGACTTTTACAATGAACTGTATCGGGGTGATAGTGGTGATGGGTATACCGAGTTATACACTGAGGAGGATTGGATGCCCATCCAAAACGATGAGGTGTTCGCTTCACTCCGGTGTCTCACTTCTGGTAAATCGCCAGGGAAGGACGGAATCACTGGGGAAATGCTTCGCTGTGGTGCGGACATTCTCACCCCTGCCCTAACCAACATCTTTAATAGATGTCTGGAGGGACAAATTCCATCAGGATTTGGGAATGGCCGCATCATACTTCTGCCAAAAGGAGGAGATGCAACTCTCACAAAAAACTATAGGCCTATCACTCTTTTACCGGTGGTTCAAAAAACCTTCACGGGGTTCTTAACCGGAGAGTGGCTCAAATTATTGACCCAGAAAGAAGCACGAACCAGATGGGTTTTCGTTCTCAGTATTCAGCTCTAAATGGCATCTTCACGCTGAATCTCATCATTTCCAACTGCAAGGAGTATCGGCTACCGTTGTGCTTATTGTTTTTGGACATTCAAAAAGCGTTTGATAGTGTCAACTCCAGAGTGGTGTACGAGTCCCTGCAAGCCCAAAGGGTGCATCCTAAACTTGTGAACTGCCTGTATAGGTTGGGAAAAGAGAGCTTCAACTCTCTAGTGGTCAAAGACAAGGAGGTTCCGATAGAGATTGGCAGGGGAGTTAGACAAGGGGACTGTCTGTCTCCGCGTCTTTTCACTGCTGCTCTTGAAGAAGCTTTCAAGTCTCTCAACTGGTGCGGGAAAGGGATCAATGTTAATGGGAGGTACTTAAACCACTTGCTGTACGCTGATGATGCAGTTCTCATCAGTCACGACAGTAGGCAGAATCAATCTATGGTTGATCAGCTTATTGTCGCACTGGGGAAAGTCGGTTTGTCACTCAATCCTTCAAAAACTGTGGCAATCTCGACCAACCCTATGTGTAGAGATGTAACCATCAGGGGTACCAAGGTTCGTGTGGTGAACAGATGCGTGTATTTAGGGCAGGATGTCTCCCTCGATGACAGCCGTTTCACGGTTGAAGTTGATAGGAGAATCCGGTCCGCAAATTTCACTTTCAATAGATACCGTAGCCTGTTCGCGGCAAGAATGGTCCCAATGTCTCTCAAGAGGCGCCTTTTCGAAGGTGCTGTCTTGCCCGCTCTAATCTATGCCTCGGAGACCTGGACCCTTTCAAAAAGACTTGAGAACAAATTGGCTGTGGCACAGCGTAGATGGGAGCGCTCTATGCTGGGGTGCTCGCTACTCGACAGGCGGACTAACGAGTGGGTGCGCGGTCAGACGGGCATAATGGACGTGGTCAGAATCTGCCGTGAAAGGAGGTGGCGTTGGGTAGGCCGAATTGCGAGGCTCGACCCCAGTCGGTGGGCGCGGGCTGTTCTAGAGTGGCACCCGCGTGGGCCAAAGCGAACGAAAGGTCGCCCTGTTATGAGATGGAGGGACGACTTTGTCAAAGCCGTTGGTCCCCAATTCCTAAGGAAGGCAGAGAACGCTGAGGAGTGGAGTCGTCTCATGTCGCTACAGATCCCATAATCGATGATGTTATATCCCCGATGTGGCTTGTTGATCTTGATAAAGCGTTTAAATTGAAAAAAAAATTCAGTCTGACGCAAAGCTTTTTAGTTGTTGTAGATTTTACTGATGTCAAAATGTGAGTCCGTGTTGAATTGTTTTTTTTAAAATTCTGGTTTACAAGAGTCCCCTTCCAAAAATGGACTTAGAAGGACGTGGTAGACATCGTAGTGGACAACAGATCTGCGGTCAGTGATCTTTATGACTCTCAAGTCCTTATTTTTCGCTATGATAATTGTTTTTTTAAAAAGCTTCTTGATGAAACTCGTAAGGAAATGCAGGGCGCAATTTTACTTAGGGGGGCCGCACTTTACTTGGAAGGTCGCTGACAAAAATTGCTAATATGAGAAATTTTCTAATGCGGTCTCGTTTGTCTAAGTCGTACGGCCTCGTTAGCGTAAACTTTGACTAAGCCTAAGCGGAAAAAAACATTGAATATTAGCTGAAAACAGCTAAATCAGTTTCCTCAATTAGACTAGATAAAACTAAAATTTTGTGGCTAATATTTCTATACGGCCTCGTAAGCATACATGGTACCTAAGCCTAAGCTTAAAAAAACAGTGAAAAGTGACCTGACCCCCATGTAATGTGCCCCCCCCCCCCCAAGTAGCAAAGCGCCGAAAAGCAATTCATTCTGGAAAAGTATTTTAGAAAAACGGTTCTTTTCAACTTGGGAGGGCGCGCTTTACTTGAAGGGGTTTTTGAAATAACTTTTTTCAAATAATTTTTTTACATTAAAAAAACGCTTTGGCTTAGGAAAAAATTTCGCTAACGAGGCCGTACGGCTTAGGCGAACGAAACCGCATAAGAAATTGTATATTTTTTGTATTTTTTTAAAACATGTTTTGAACGCTTCGATAAGAGCCCACCAAATAAAGCGCCCCCAAGTTAAATTGTGCCTAGAAAGACTAAAATAGGCTGGTAAATAAGCGCCAGTTTTTCTGTATTTATCTATGTGAATGTCGATGCGACAACGGGGAATGCGATCGCTAAACACCATCCACATCATGCAAAGCACTACTTACCTTTTTTCAAACTTTACGAAAAACTTGATTTGAAATGATCATTTCAATATTAGAATCATGAGAAGGGATCAGTGTCGTCCACATACCTCAATCATGCAGAGCGCGCAAAGAAACAAATAACCATCCACAACAAAATGCACACTTTGTTAGGATGACGGCATCAATCCCACACCCCTCTCGTAGCTCATGTTTCTCGCCCATTCACTGTGTCCCCAGTCATTTCGTGATTTCTAGCCCCGAGTGCTCACTCACATTCGCAATTGCGTTCGAATCTTTCAAAGCTCTGAATCCGTATTACTTTGTTAGAGTTGGAAAAAAACGGAAGGTCGCGCATGTATGACCAAGACTTTTTCGGTCAGCTCTAGTTATTCATGCAAAAAGAACGCGCAACGAATAACAGGAACAAGTGCGAGGCCAAGTGTATTCTTCGCCTTTCGCCGTATTCTCCCCCTCGCCCAACACGGAATCCTCCGCTGCCTCCGGGTGACCGGCCGCGAAAACCACACAGCAATCGATGAGGTGCTTCGTCCGTGGGAACACGTATTTTTTTTGCGCGTAGGAAGAAATAGCATCTCAACAGTGAAATAAAAGAACATGAATACTCATTTGAAGCATAGCTCACTCGAACTCAAACATTTTGGCAGGCGTTAAATGAAACCGCTCTAAGGCATGTTTGTACGCGACGAACGAGTTGAAAAAGGAGTGGGGAAGGCAGAAAGAGTGAAAAGAGAAGTAAAATAGGAAAAGTAGAATAGAACGGAAATAGGAGAGATTTTAGATGATTTTCGCAAAATGCAGGGGAGAGGAGCATGCAGAACGGAAGGAGGAGAGAATGTAGATGATTTTCGCAAAATGCAGTGGAGAGGAGCATACAACGAAGTAAAGAAGTTTCGAAAACATAATAAATCAATGGAAAGAAGATTGAAGGTGTTATCAACAGCAATAAAAAAATATCCATCAGCAACAGGTACTATGAGAACATGCAGAAAGTTGCATAAGGCTATTTTCAAATTCGAATGTGAACGAGAGAGTCTGTTAAGTTTTCCAAAGATTTTCATGCAATTCTACCGTACCATTGCAAACCGCACTAAACCTAACAACACAATTTCGTCTTTGATTGTTAACGATGTTCCATTAACATGTCCTCTTGAGATTTCTAACACATTCGCCAAATTTTTTGCTTCTGTAACCTCAAATCCAGTTCAAGGTCCATTATCATTGAGCTGTTATTCAACTCCTATTGTATACAACTCCATTCTATCTCCGATAGACATTCACAATCTCATCAAGGGTATTGTTCCCAAAATTAACACGTCTCCTGATGGTTTACCTAACATTTTCATCAAGAACTGCAAAGACACTTTGTCACTGCCACTAGCCATAATATTTTCTAAGTGCTTAACACTTGGTTACTACCCAGCGGCATGGAAAACAGGTTTGAGTAAACCGATTCACAAGAAAGCTAGCAAAAGTGATGTTAACAATTATCGTCCTATCACTCTCGTCAGTTCGTTGTCTAAGTTATTCGAGAAGCATTTGTACAATGTAATTTACCAGCATCTTGAGATGAATACCATTTTACACTCCAATCAGTCTGCCGCCGCTTTAAAGTCTCAAAAAAAGATGAGAGATGCGCGATGTATCTGGAAAGATGACATCATTGCTCGATGGATGAGATCATCGAGTCAGTGTTAATATAACTGAAATATTTCACGATGAGATCATCGCTCTCGCACCTTTTAGGCAAAAAAAGATAGATCAGCGAGGTACGAGATGATCTTGCGAGAGCACGCGAAATAGTATATAAAAGTACGAGAAGAAGAGATTTCAAATGCCGTCTTGCTCTCCAAATGAACCTTAAAATACTAACTAATCGCAATCTAGTTTGTTTCCGTACTTAAAAATCATTTCTTTTTTTTGTTGAACATTTCATTAAAATTTTTGTTTTTTTTGTATTCTCGACACTTCGTACCGCGAAATTTCGTACCCCGAAACTTTGTACCCAAAAATTTTTTTCCTGAGCCTAAGCTTCTTTTTTTTCCCGAGCCTAAACTTTTTCCTGAGCCTAAGCGTTTTCAAAGTAAACATAATTTATTTGATGTAAAAATACTTTTTTAATGTAAAAATTATTTTTTTGTAAATGTATGTAAGACAGAGGTATGACACATCGAACCTCTAGGAGGGGAGGGGCCTAAAGTGCGAAAGTGCCGGTTTTTAAAAATGTGATTCTAGCGTTGAATAATTTGCCGTTTTAGAAGAACAATTTGGGTTCTTTTCAACTTAAGGGGGGCGCACTTCACTTGGGGAGCTCCGCTTCACTTGGGGTGGGGGGTTTAAAAAAATTATTTTAAAAAGATTTTTTTACATTAAAAAACGCTTAGGCTTAGGAAAAAGTTTACGCTGACGAGGCCGCACGGCTTAGGCGAACGAGACCGCGTAACACAGCTCACCAGGAAGTGTTGTAAAAAAAAAATTTTGGGCGGGTAACCGGGCGACCCTTGCGAACGGAAAGCGGGGAGGATCAACAAAAATTTGTTAATGACTGTTTTCTGTGTTCAATTGATCTTTTGTTTCTCGTAGCACGGGTCGAAGTTCAATATTCGACATTTTGTTCACTTAAGAACGTTTAGCTTTTGGAAAAAATCGTTTTTATGTTATATTTTCTTCACCATAAAGAATTTTTCTGGGGAACCGGGTTGACGACCGTGAGAAATTTAAAAAGTTTGGTGAGCTATGCGCGTAAGAAAATTCAAAATTTTTGTATTTTTTTAAAAACATTTTTTTGAATGCACCGCAAAGGAGGCTTTTGATACGAGTTCTATTTGCGTTTGATACGAGCTTACAAAATGCCTCACAAAAGCTACATTTGAACTGTGCGTGCGAAAACCCTCGTCAAGTAAAAACCCTCTTCAAGTAATGGGATAATATGGATGCTGACTACTTGCGGGCGGTCGTGGACAGCTACTCGTTCCTCTCATTTTCGGTCCCCTTACCCTCCCTCTGTTGGTCTACTCTCACTATCCACTAGCCTGATGTGTCATCTGTACAATATATTCAAATGCTCTAAGAAATGCCATAAAAAGGCTTCCCGATTTTTGAATTTACTTTCTTCCGTGTTTTCGAACAAGAATTCATCCCACTCTGTTGAAGTTCATTCAGAAATCGGAAGATATGCAAGTCACCAACAAAACAAAGAGCCTTTACCAGAAATAATGATTCCTATTTTTTTTAAAAACGACCTTCCTATTTTGTTATCTGAAAACTCTTTAATTATGAAAAACCAAAAAAACGATTTCCTAAGAATTGCGAACCGCAGATTTCCAAATAAGCTATCAAAAGAATTATCGCTTCTTTTTGAAATAAAAAGCTTCTTTAGGTTTTTAGTTGTTGTTGTTGATGAAGTGGATGTTCACCAACTCCCCAACCTTCGTGATCATATCTCTCGGTGGAATTTTGTTGCTCGATGCCTGTGATTGTCAGAATCTATTTGCATGCTTGAGGAAAAACTGTAGCTCTATGAATTGAATCATTTATCAAATTTCGAGAAAAATAAATAAAATGAAAAGTAGAAAGATGCCAGAGCCTTTTTTTAGACCTGAAGAAGAGGAGAATGAGATCTCTCTGTTTGAGTAAGTTGGGTAAGAACTCAATGAAAATACGAGAAAATTATTGAATACTAGGTTTATTTATACAGCAACAGGGGGGAAGGATCCATTCTATGCATTATGCACAAACTTAACGCTCATCAAAGGAACCCAACCAAGTTTCTTCAACCATATAGTATATGTCCTTTTTTTTCTCAATCCATTCCATTGTTTCGTTTCAACGGTCTCTATAAAGCAACTTGATGGATGATCTCAATTGTACTGGCTATACCAGGGTCTTCAGTCAATACCTGCTAAGTCAATGGTGACAGTGACACGAGTAGAGGTATACCAATGGAACAGTTGACGTTCTCGAAAAAAACAAAACGATGGAAGCAACATGAAATAGCTCTAACTTTTTGCAACTAATCGATACATGTTATTACGATACGTGGAAGGAGAGGAGCACTGAAATTGCCACAAAACCTATACATTTTCAAGGTGCGCATATGTAGCATGGAAAAGAAAACCATGGCTGGGAAGATATCCCACTTACTTATTAGATAAAAAAAAACCTCGATAGAACCAAAAAATACATCCTACTACCAATGAAAAAGAAAATTAGGGTGTTCGATCAAGCCCCTAAAACATCAAAATTGTTTTTCTTTTGGGGAAAAACAAGAGGTAGGACAAAGTTTATACAACTTGAAGATATTAAATAAATAGCTAAGAAGAAACCCTTCTGACCACTACTCGACGAGACGAGGCACTAGAGGAAAACCCTAAAACTGAGATCTAGTTCACGCCTCGCAGTTAAAAAGACCTTGAGGTAGCAATCTACAGCTTCAAGAAATCTATTCTCGTTGCAAATAGAACGGAAAAGAAGTATGCTCCTGCTACTTCATTGGGAACCTCAAAAAATCAGGAGAATTCTCTGTGATTGCAGAAAAGAAGGACGACGTTAGCAAAAACGAGTAAGAAATTCAAAAATAATAATAATAATAAAAATATATAAAAATAATAATAAAAATATTCACATACTTCCATATAGAATCATTCAGCTAGTGCATGTCTTGAAACAATAACATGAGTAGCCTAATTATTACCCCGGTCATAGCAACAAACGGGGGTTAGGAGAATGTGACAGATGAGGAAGGCTGCTGCTGAGAGGAGGCAGCCGTACTCCCTGCTGCATCTGATGAGGTCGCAGCAGCAGGCCGCACTGCAGCTTGTCGCTCACTCTGTCCACTAATAACCGCAAGATCACTCTCGCTCTGCAATCAGAAAGAGATGCTCAGAGAGAGAAGATTTGAATGTTTTTTTACCGTCTGTTGGCAAAATTTTACCGTCTGTTGGCAAACATTTCTTAAAAACTCCTGTTTACAAAAACAAAAAAATGAGTTTCAAAATATGAGCAATAATAATATTATTACTCATCTTTTGATGAAGATGAGTATCTCCATAAAATTACTTTAGACTACCTGATTTCGCTTTGATATATAAATAAGTTTTTATTTTTCATGCGGGCCTGCCTGACACTGATAATCAATCAGGTGTTAAATAGTCATGTCAGACTTTCTGTCGGCGGGCCTCTGTTTTACTAAATCATAAGGGGGGACCCTCATGTTAACAATAAATTTTTGTTCGCGGGCCTATGTTTTTTTATCATAAGGGGGACCGTTATGTGCAAAGTTTTTTCCGTATTTGGCGGACGTCTGTACCTTTTTCTTGCACACTGAAAACCCCTGCTGATAAAGCATTAAATCCTTCAGAAAATCAGTTTTGAATTTCTTAATCCTAATTTTCCAACTTGTGATTGACTCTGTTTTATAGTGTACTCTTGATAGTATTGTCTATGGCGGATGACTCTCCCCACTGCTGCTACACACATTTACTGCTTTCACCAGGATAGATCTGTTTCGCATTTCAGAGGAGCGCGTACCCTGCCGCAAGGCGGCAAAAAGCGCGAGGAAGATTATTATTAGTGTATGCTTGCAATACAGAACTGTCTGACTTTTTGTAGTATGTAAAGCGGGCAAATTTTTATTCTATAGCGAATAAAGGATGAATTTTTAATTATGATGATATGATGGCGACGATAATGATTTTCACCAGAAACTTTTTTGTTCTGCTCACGGATCTAACAAGGTGTTTCTCTCCCTCAGAGTTCGGGTGAGAAGAAAACCAAGCGCTCTCCGAAACGCCGAAAAACCTTCAAATCTTAGTAAGTAAAACGTAAATAAAAGTTGAAAAGGTTAAAAAAGCGTCTTATTTGGAAATAATCAAACCGTTAAGCACGCACAATTACTTTTTCTGCGAAATTTTTTTACTTTGACTAAACAATTCACCAACTATAAGTTAATTTAGAACAGATCTTTCTATCCTTCAGAAATACTATTTCAAGGCAAAAAGTTCGCTGCGTGTACCAATATACTGCCTCAGGTCTCTATACCCTCACAACCTTCGAGTGAGGCAGCAAACGCTACAAAGAATGAGGATAATGTCGGGTACAACAATAAATAGCTGAGGAGAAAAACGAAGATAAAAACAGGGCGACTTATTGAAGAAAAACAAAGCCCCAAGAAAGAGAAATAGAAAAAAGAGAGAAATTACGGAAGAACAGAAGAAGAAAAAGAGCGATAAAAAAATTGATATACAAAAAAAAAGATAATACAATTATCAGGAAATTTAATTACTATGAAAAATAAAAGTACAAGTGCGATTAATATAAAACTCGAGTCCGTGTAATAAGAAAAGGTGAGAGCGCAGGCATTGACTCTGTCAATTACGCGCGTAAGTTCTAAGAATGGAATTCCGTGCAGGACCTTTTTTTTCAAAAAAAAAATTATTCCAGGACAGATCATCTCACAACATCTTCGCCTAATTTGATTGACATGAGGTCATCGCGCCGATGATCTCATCTTTTAGACTTTAACGCGGCGGCTGGTTTTCGTCAAAATCGGTCGACTACTTCATCTCTTGTTGAGTCCCACGCTTTGTATCTTTTTTTCCTATACAGGAAAATCCCTTTTGACATCTGCCTGATTGACTTCTCAAAGGCATTCTACATGGTCGATCATCGACTCCTTCTTTACAAGCTTGAATGTGCAGGTATCCACTCGTCTCTATTGTGTCTTGTTTCTTCGTTTCTCATAGCGATCTTTTCGTGTGAATGTTGATGAAAATCTTTCTGATGAACAAAGAGTGGCCACCGGTGTTCCTCATGGAAGTTGTTTAGGCCCCCTGTTCTTCTCGATTTTCATAAAAGATATTGTTGACAAGATTCCAGAGAATTTAAATTGTTTTTTTTATGTCGATGATGTTAAGATTTTCTCCAATGATCCTATTGCTCTACAAATAGCTTTGAATTCAATAGCCGACTACGCCTTCAAATGGTCTCTCTCCATCTCATTCGCAAAGTGTCTGATCATTCATCGTGGTCCTAACAACTCAGGTATACAATACCATATTAACCATAACAAACTACCGACCCAGTCTCACGCTCGAGACCTTGGAATTTTATTTGAAAGCTCACTATCATTTTCCACTCATATTTAAAGTACTATCTGCAAAGCTAGTAAGTGCATGAATATCATCTTACGATCTCTGAAAACATCATCAATACCAGTACTACTCAAAGCTTACAAGACTTATGTGCTACCACTCCTAGAACATGGATCTGAGATCTGGTCCACAACTTCTATAGGCCTCATAAATGCCTTAGAACGCGTTCAAAGATCTTTTACCAGAAGGCTTCTAGCTCGAGCCGGCCTCCCCAACTTGAACTACCTTCGTCGTCTGAGTTTTCTATCTCTTAACACACTAGAATATCGGCGATCGATAGCTGATCTGTGTTTCGTTCACAAAGTTGTTCATGATGCAATTAGGCTTGATAAGAGCACGCTGTTCCGCATTCTTCCTTCTCCTTATGGAAACCGCAAAACACATTCATTGCGGTTCGTACTCCCCTTCAAATTTCCTCAGTCTCACAGTACGTGTGTATCTAGATCCATTAATGTATGGAACTCGTTGCCTTCTAATGCTGTATCTTGTAAGTCACCAAGTGCTTTCAAACGATTTCTTCTCCAACTCCCCGATTCTGTGATTGTCGTTTCCTCGAAACTTCGCCTTAATTGACTTTTCCTCCTGTGAACATGTCATATTTTCGTTGTTAATTTATTTATTTATTTTTTACTTCCCTCGAACATTCGGTGTTAGTTTGTATCACCAAAACTGAGCTCACTTAAGTGACAGTGATCCGTTTTGTATACCCATTCATCAACATAATTGTATACAACCTGGAATAAATAATGAATAGAAAGAAGAAAATTATTTTTACATTAGAAAAACATTAAATGATTTACATTAAATGATGAAATTGCATACATGATGAAATTGCATACCTTCAATGCAAACTCTTTTCGAATTCCCAAATCACCGAAACTCTTCTGCACACATAATTGAAATAACCTGCGAACTCAAACTACTAAACGGAAAGTGCACTAGAGACAATATACAAAATAAAGCTCTGCAAAATAACGTTCTGCAAGGTGTCGCTCTGCAAGGTGTCGCTCTGCAAAGTGTCCGGTGTAAGGTGTCGCTCTGCAAGGTGTCGCTCTGCAAGGTGTCGCTCTGCAAGGTATCGCTCTGCAAAGTGTCGCTCTGCAAAGTGTCCGGTGCAAGGTGTCGCTCTGCAAGGTGTCGCTCTGCAAAGTGCGCGGTGCAAGGTGTCGCTCTGCAAGGTGTCATGGAACTGAAAAATGATGTATACGAAAGTTGTAGCAAAAACTCAGGGCTATAACATATTGACTGGAATCACGGATCTTTTTCCTGACTCCGAGAAAAATCATTTTTTTCATCTTTTCATGAAATTTCTGTTTTGAAATTTGTATTCGTGAAAACCGTGAAAGTTGAATAAGCTAAAAATAAAACATAGGTACACGAAGAAACATCATTCGACTACATCGAGTCGGAATTTAGTGGATCTAGCTATCAATCTGAGTGACATATGCCTCTTAGAACAGTGCGGCACCCTCATGTACTTTCGGCGAAACAAGCTTTTTTCAACCCTCTCATGCTTTTCGGAGAGCTGGAATCAGGAAAAATCAAGTTGACCATCGTTCTCGCCATGCTTGAAATAGTTGACCATCGTTCTCGCCATGCTTGAAATACATATATAAAATATAATAGGTGAAATTTTCAGCGAAATCGGAGACATATAATTTCTATTGCCCAATGTATTCAGAGCTAGGTGCACTCTATCACGTTCTGCGTCATATATGTATATACATTATATACATTACATAAAAACTAAACTTTTGTCAATTTGTTGTTATAAACTGGTGCGTTAATAACTTGCATCGAGTCATCATTAAAAGTGATCATTAAAAGTGATCATTAAAAGCGGTCGCATTGAGCAGTCATTTTTAACTTAATGTGTCACTGCATTTCACGCACACTCTGTAGACTTAGACGAATTTGCGCTCCATATTCAATAATTTTTGAAGCTGAAAGTTATTTCACGAATCATCATCTACTTTCCAAAGCAATTGAACAAATTTGGTGTTCTTCTCTCTACAATAACTTTTCTTGGAAATTATTGGATCTTTGTTCTCGAGTTAACATCTTTTTTGAATAGTACTACACTGATGCAACTTCCAAGAAAAGGATAAGAGCAGAAAGAAAGGCACACGACCTACCGAATTACTTGCTGAAGTATACAGAAAAGAATTACCATACAAGGAATGAGGGGACATCTCAAGTACGGGATTACTTACTATTACATAACGAGCTTTCTCTCGCTGTTTTTTCTTCTAATCTCTCAGTAACACAGAGAGAAAAGAGATTAAGAGGGCAAGAGAAAGAGGGGCAGAGAGGAAGAGAGAGAGAAAAAGAGAGAGAAAGAGATGGAGGGCGAGAGAAAAAGGAGTTGAGAGGAAGAGAGTGAGAAAGAAAGAGAGAAAGACGGAGAGAAAGAGAGAGACATAACGAGATAGAGAGAGAGGATGAGAAAAATATTTTCCACTTGTTCCATTCGTTATTTCGCTTTTGTACCTGGATGATCTATTCCTCCGCTGCACTTAGCTGTTCCCTCTCCAGAATTCCTCCCTACAGTCCACAGCTCATCTTAGGCCAAGGCTGCGAAAAATTGACCATACATCAAATAAAAATAGTTTGCTTCCATTCTCGGCCGTACCCTCCGAGCTTTCTGCTATCTGCTATTATATAACCTATTCCTTTGTCTGTCCTACTCGCGGTTCTCTATTTTTACTTCTTGTAACTAACTAACTCTCTCTTTCTCTCTTTCTCTCTTTCTCTCTTTCTCTCTTTCTCTCTTTCTCTCTCTCTTTCTCTCTCTCTTACTCTCTCTCTCTTTCTCTCTATCTATCTCTCTATATCTCTCTCTATCTCTATCTTTCTCTTTCTCTCTCTCTCGCTCTCTCTCTCTCTCTCTCTCTCTCTCTCTCTCTCTCTCTCTCTCTCTCTCTCTCTCTCCGAGTTTCTTGTACTTGTTTTTTTTCTCTCCCTTTCTACTTGTCTCTGTTCATCTTAATTTCTATCTTTCTCTCCTTCTCTTTCTTTCGCTTTCTCTCTTTCTGTTTTTAAATCTTTATTACCTCATCTCTTTCTTACTCCAAACTATCTTTCTCTCTCTTTCTTTCTTAATATATCTTTCTCTCTCTCTTTTTGAGTCCCGTAGATTTTGCTCTCGAAGGCTGCCACATAAATCTCCTTCAACTACCGGATGAAGTGTATGTGACTTAGGTTTGTCCGTCGCCGAGCTGTTCTCATTGACCTTATTCCACTTCTCCTTAATAGCCTTGGGCATCATTTCCCATTTTTCCCCATTTTTCTTTCTCATAATTTTTTTTATTTACTTCTGATCTTTCTTTTTTTCTTCTGTTTTTCTCTTTTTTATATACTCAACTTTGACTGCGTTTTTTGCAGTTCGTTGATTATTATATCTGCATTATCATGTTGATGCGGAACTTTCCTCGGTATATTAACGGAAATAGTTGCACGATGTTTTTTATCCTGCGCAATATAAGTTCGAAGTTTTGCCTACTCAATCATCTCAGAAAACCAATAAGAGAGGATGAGAAAGAGAAAGATAGGAATGACTAGGGGGTAGAAAGTAAATGAAAGAGGAAAATACAGAGTAAGAGAGAGAAAACTTTTTCCTTACAAAAAATCAGTTCCATCGTTTTGTGATTTCCAATGTCTCCGTCCAGTCCGCCCCCTTTTTGTGTTCATTTTTTGTTCGATATGCTCATTATGTTTTCCAGCTCTATCGAGCGCTTAATTCATTTTCATCTCGTTTGCTCTTCGGTGTGTCCCTAAATCTTCTCTGGGAGTTTCTTCAGATTTCAAAATTCTTTGTTTCCTTCGAATTTATTCGCTTGGATCTGAATTTATTCGCTTAGATCTGAAGGAGTAGGTCATGTTATTTTCCATAATATCAAGCGAAGTTAAATATATCATTACATTTATTAGTAATAATTATAACATCAGTGATGTTCGACAACTCAATATGGTACAGTCTAAGTAAATGCAAACCAAAAAAGAGAAGGATGATACCATTTTCCATTAGTCATGATACAAATATCTACCCAATAATTGTTGAAAATGTGTAAAGAGTGGGTCTCATGATTGGCGACTCGTTTAAACATCCATGAGGATGTCATTGTCAAAACACCAGAGCTAAAGTGACCATTCATAGGAAAGTTGGGTTTTAACTCAAAAAGTTCAGACGATATGTAGTTTTTAAAGAGTTAAATAGATTTTCGTAAACGAGTTAAGTGTTTCGAGAGAGAAACAAGAAAAAGAAAAAAACTTCAATACCTGTGAATTTACACAATTAACATTTTAAGCTGCTTCTTTTCATTTTTACTTTTTAATGATCCTAAATATTATCTATCTCATTGATCCTCATTGATATATTGTGGTCTCTCCGCATTTCCTTTCTTTCTTTCTCCCGGTCTCTCACTCTTTATTTTTAACTATCTCTCTCTTTCTCTCTCTATATACACTTCCTTTTCTCTCGCTGCTGATTACTCCTTCCTTTCTCCCTATCCCTCTGCTTCAACCGACCTTTTGAAAACCTTAATCTTCAGTCTTAATATGTCATTGAGATTCATTCTATATATTCCTCAACAGCAGTTGGTGTTCTTCTAAAAACCTCTTCTAAAAATTCTATTCGTCACCTTCTCATTCCATTATTTTTACTTTTGAGTACTGAGTGACGCGCATCGTGGAGGTTAATTAGACAGTTAAAGTCTTTGTCGTGCCAGTTGTTGTTGTTGTTGTTGCCGGCAAACGTCTCGCGTCGAAGAGAGTTGGCTATGGAGGGCCGCTCTCTCCCTCTCTCTCTCTCCTCTCTTTTTTTTATTTTTCAAATACATCTCTTCTTCTTTCCTTCACAATAGTCTCAGAAATGAGGCTACTTCTTTTGGTTTCATCCAGAGATCTTCCAACGTGAGTCTTGTTGGACGTCTAGCGCATTTGAAGAGATGGGCCACGTCGTGAGGTCCATTGAGACAGTCTGGGCAGTAGTCAGGTATCGAGTCATCGATCCGGTGTAAGTAGTAGTTGGTGTACCTGCTGTAGCCTGAGCGGAGTTGGCTCAGCGTGCAGCGGGCGTTTCTGGAGAGGTCCACTTCTTCTTCATTTATGTCCGGTGGTGGTCGGCCGCCCAGTATGACTGGACCTTGGATGGTTTCCTTTTCTTCTGAGACCATGTTTGTGTGGACTCGGTTGGCGACGCTTTTCCCGTTGTTCTTCTCTGCTGTTTCCGACAGGGCTCTTTCAACAGTGCTTCTGCATGCGATGTAAAGATCAGCTTTCATGTTGCGTGGTGGGGGTCCTTGGAGAAATAATCCGTGATGGAAGTGAGTTTGGCTCAAGGTCCTTGCTAGTTGAATCATTTCCTCAGATTCTCTTATCTCTCTTCCCAGTCTTTGAATTAACTCGCTTTGTAACGCGAGATTTACCATATTTCGCTTCTTTCTCTCACTAAATATCTTTTTATCTTCTTTAGGAGATTTCCTCTCTTGTATTGAGATAACTTTCATGTGAATTATGCTTTTTCGCTTTGTTTTTTTAACCAATTTCGTTCTGCTTTAGGGTAATTGCATATCGCTGATGATGCTTTAAATAAAGCGAAACGTCCGAACTCTTTGCACGAAACCACACCGCCACACCGCATCTCTTCACTGGCACGACAAAGACTTTAACTGTCTAATTCTTTTTACTTTTCTTATTACTTCCGCTAATATTCTCACCCATTCTTGCATCGAATAAAATAAGACTTTTGTGCCCAAACTTGTCTTTATCCTGAGATCTTTGAATTTTTAAGACCTTGACTTATCAAGTAATAAAAACTGGAGTTTACCGACTTGAAGTTCATAGTCGCCAAAGAGTCATTGGAATTTGAAAAATACAAATCCCTTCTTTTTAAAAAAATAGATTTTGAACAATTTCAAATTCTTATAGTTTCTGCAAAAAATACAGGGTGGCCCATATATTCGCAAACCAATCTTTCGGCGTTTATAATTCAATTTGTAGTGCACGCTGAGCTCCAATTTTTACACATGTTCTTTTCATATGTTTTTTTATCACATGGTTTAAATTTCATATCATTTGATCAATTCTCAAAAGAATGGTGGTCTCTCATAGAGCACGCTCTATCATTGTGCACTTGCACAATGATCGATCAAATACGCGCATCGCTAAAGATCTCAACGCCTCGCAATCTTGTCTGAAAAGCAATCAAACGGTTTGAACAGATTGGTACACTTGCTGACTTGCCCCGAAGAGGTCATCATCGATTAGTGCGCACCCCTAACAAGATTGAGGCCATGAGGAAGCGAGTCGGTCGAAATGCTAGGCGTAGCTTGAAAAAAATGGCCTCCGAGATTAACTTATCACGCAACACTCTTCAAAGAATCGTTGAAGAGGACTTGAGTCTCCCCCCATATCTTACTAAAAAGGCTGCCAAAACTCTGAAGAACAAGGAGAAAAGACTCAAAAGGTGCCGCGCCCTAATCCTCTGGACGCGCGACAGTGCTCACCTCAGGACAGTCTTCTCGGATGAGAAGCTGTTCACTGTGGAAGAGGCCTACAACCCCCAAAATGTGCGAGTGCTTGCTCGGGACTCACAGGCAGCTAATGAAGCAGATAGAATCGTTCATAGAGCTTCCCATCCTGCACAAGTCATGGTTTGGGACGGAGTGTCCGCCACCGACAAAACTCCCCTTGTTTCGTTCGAACCAGGAGCCAAAATTAATCAGGAATACTACCGCCAGTAGATTCTTCGAAAAGTATTGCTTCCTTGGTCTGCTTCCCACTACCGTAATACACCTTGGGTCTTACAGCAAGATTCTGCGCCTGCTCACAAGGCTATCGGAACACAGGCATGTTGCAACGCTCGACTTCATCGCCGACTTCATCTCCAGCGCAGAATGGCCCTCCTCATCGCCCGACCTCAATCCGCTGGACTATTCCGTGTGGTCCTCTACCTTGAGAGTAAAGTCAATGCTCATCCTCATTTGAATCTGGAGTCTCTAAAAAAATCCCTGCAGGAGGAGTGATCGAAGATCGACGAAAAGTACCTTCGTCCAGTGATCGAAGCGTTCCCAAAGCGACTCTGGGCTGTCGTTCGTGCCAAAGGGGACCGAATTGAATGATTTTTTGACCCAATGTTTTTATTAATGTGTGCTGATAAATGTACAAATTTGAACACTCTTGCTCACTTATGCACTGAGATCCACGTTTGTAAACGCGTTTGCGAATATATGGGCCACCCCATATATGGGCCACCCATATAACTTTGGTTATTGTCTCTGAACAATCTAAATCCCGCAAGATTTCAAGAAGATTCGATAAAAATTCGGGTTTTAGATAGTAGAGTGGAGAAGGTTCAGAGCGAGTGAGTCATAAAAGTATACATACATAAATAGAGAGAAATTGATCAATTTGGCAGAGAAACAAGAAGACTTGGAAGAGGAAATAGAGCTTACTGCAGTCTTTTTGGTATTTATCTCTTCATCTCAGTACATAATTCACACTCTATTTATTCGATCTCTTTTTGTCTTTCTAACTTTCTCTTTTTCTTTATCTTGCTCGCTGTCTTTCTATCTTTTTCCTCTCAGTCTCTTTGTATTCTTCTCTTATTTTCTCCCATGTCTCGCTCCATCATCTTCTCTCTTCTTTCTTCTCTCTTCTCTCTTCTTTCTTCTCACTTCCTCCTTCATGATTTTCCTGTCCCTATCTTTAGCTCAAGCATACAGTCACCCGCAGCGCGACTCCATCACCAACTCTGCCTGACTTGAAACAAGCGCGGAACTACAGAGGAGATGAAAGATGGAAGAAAAAACAATTTACTCTTACCGATAAAAACCTGAAAAGCAGAACAAGGGGAACAAAGAGAGAGTGAGTAAAAGGTAAAAGAGAGAGAGGGGAGGGAGAGAGAGGTAGAGAGAAAGAGATAGGAAAAGAGAGAGAAAAAGATAAAGAGAGACAGAGAAAAAGAAGAGAAAGAAAGAACGGTCTCGTTAATGGAGTAAGAGAGGAAGAGACCGACAAGGGGAGCTGTGTGACGGCTGAAGATCTTGATGACACAACACCGTTTTTGACCACAGAAACATCTGTATATTTACTTGCTTGATGACTTTGTAGCCTTGTCTTTCTCATCTTATCTCTCTCAATCTCATTTCTCTCTCTCTTTCTCAGTCAATCTCTTTTTTCCCTCTCTCTTTTCTCTCTTACTCTTTTCCTCTCCTCTCTATTTTGCTTCTTCTTCTATCTCTCTCTCTCTTTCTATATTTCTCTGTTTTTTATCTTTTCTCTTTCCTTTTTCCTCTTCTCCTCAACCTTTTTCTCTTTCACTTTTTTGCTTTCTTCAACTTTTTGTTCTTCATCTCTTCCATTTCCTGTCTATCTACAACTCTCCCTCTTAAATGTTCTTTTCTTGTTGCTCTAACTATTCATCTTAATCACATAGCTACCACCTGTGAGAGTGCAACAGTTTGTTACTAGAATAATTTTTCTATGCTAAACTGAAATAAAATGGAAGAATGAATAAATAAATAAATGAATGAACCAATGAAAAAAACTGATTATGTTCCATTTAACATCATCGTTCTCCTTGATCGATTAGTAGGGAAATGGTCTATCAGTTTATGCTTTCGAAAAAACATACATTTTAATATGTACCGAATTTCGGGTTGATTCTAACAAAATTTCACAAAAAAAATTCATCGGAACATAAGAGATTTATTAATATACCTCTGTATTTGAACATCGGTTTGGGCTCAAGGAAAAGCAGTTCCTCTGAGACAAACTGCCGCCTGACCACGTACAATGTTTTCTCTCTTCTCCAGTCTCTTCCCCCAGTGAAAGTCCAGATCGTACGGCTTACCGTCAACCAAATAGTAGTCGCCATTGGGAAGAGGGCGATTGCAAGCAGAGCCAGTGCCAGTGTTTGTCCAGGGCCAGCAGACAAGATTCCACTAGTATCTCCAGACAGCCAGCACATTTTGGATTGAACTTTTCAGCGAAGCATAGAACACAATAGGCGTGGTTTTCCGCTGTTTGATAGTTTTGCTTGATAGGGCGTTTGCACTGATTGCATGTGAAATGGATGCCACACTCGAGTCATTGCCATAACAGCCTCGTCTCCATTGCCGCTTTTTGGTCAGTCAACAGGAAACCGAACCGGCTACATGATAAGCTGCCAGGTAATTGGCTACCGATTAGAAGATCTCCGCGCATATAAAAAAAGTTTTGTAAAGTGTTTTGATTTCCATATTAAAACAACAAGCACTCGTTTAATAACTGTGTTGTTGTTGCTAACAGTGAAAAAAAACGAAAATGTTGTTATCAGTGCAATTTTTGTTGGGAAAAAAGGCAATTTTTTGTTGTTGTTGGAAACATAGAACAACACTAGCGGTTTGGTGGCTCTCGAGCTCTGGCTTTGGTTTTTGTTCTAACTGAGCGGTTGCTTTTTCACTTTCACTCTATTTTTCCGACTCATCAGCATTGTTTAAACGGTTTGGAACAGGATTGGGGCAACTTTTTACCGTACCTGTTAAACCATTGCTCTGCATCTGTGGTCTACGTTCTCGCTCTTACCACATCAAGAACTCAAATACACAGTTGAAGCGGGCGAAGAAAGTTCAGGTGGACAACTTTGTAACTTTGTATTTTGTTGTTGTAGCGGTTGCACAGATTTTTACTCGTATCTTATTCATAACGTTGCAAAGATGTCCTAAAAAATCAGAATGATAACTCTTTTCGTTCACCGGTAACGAGTTCTGAAATGAACGGGTCCGAACACACTCAAAAGCACATCGCTATAAGCACTGGATTCTCCCACAGGACCATTGAAAACACAATAAGTTGCTTTCATGAGACTGTCACGACAGATGATCGTTCGTGGAGCGGTAGATCAGCGACCGCGACCACTTCCTTTAACGTGAGAAGCATTAGAACCAAGATTTGTTAAGACTCCGACAAGAGTTTCAGAAAAGTCGCTAGGGACCTGAATATCTCTTATCAATCTGTTCGAACGATCGTCAAGTTCCGCATGAGACGTCGCCACATCAAGCTGCAGAAGATTCACGCATTGATGGAACAGATGAAGGCGACCCGTCTTCATAGATGTCATGAACTGATTAAGGGGTTCAAGCCAGTGGACACTTTGGATTTTCTCTTCATCAATGAGAAGTTTTTTTATTGTATTGAACAGTCCATTGACCACCAAAACTATAGGATTTAGTTCAAGTTGGTAAAAAGGGTTGATAGAAGTGGCCGCCACGTCTCGAGAAGCGGCTATCCCGCTTCTTTTATGGTCTGGGCCGATGTATTCATGGGCCGATTCATGACCAGCAGTACGACAGTTCGTTTTCATCGAGCAGGGAGTCAAAGAGAATGGCCATAACTACCTGAACGACATTCTCGTTAAGGAAGTACTTCTCTGGAGCCAGGCTCACTTCGCGAGACGCAACTGGACGTTCCAGCAGGACTCTGCGCTCGCCCGCAAAGCTAAAGTATGCAAGACTGGTGCAAGACGAGTTCCCCTTCAACTGAATGGCCTCTGTACTCCCCTGATTGGATTTCCCGGGATTTCCTTTTGTGGTCGGTTATTGAGAGCAAGGAATGGGCTTCTTCCCGCAAAAATTTGGAGAGTCTGAAGCCCGCCCACCAAAAGGCGTCGGATAATCTTGACGTCTCTCAACTGTTCACGACGGTGGGTGACTCCCGCAAGCGACTCCGTGCCTGTGTCAATGAGAAGCGAGGGCTCTCCGAGATTTGGAAGGGCATTTCTATTATAAACTATTTGATCAAACTTTGGTGGGAATTTCGTTTAATTCGCTCAATCCGTCAAGTTTTGTCCAACCGAAATTTTTTCGCACCCTGTATTGATGTTGAGTTGCTTGATATATAGCGATTAATGTCTCTGACACCTGATCAAAAGAGTTCATAAGAACCACAGTTAAAAAAGTGATCAATGGCTAATGAGAATGACAATTTACAAATGAATAATTCAGGTTTTTTTTGAAAGCAAACGTTTTATCGAAAAAGTACCGCCACAATATTGATGTTAGGGCAGAGCTTGAACGACGTAAAGTTCAAAAAAGGCCTTAGTTGGTTCAGAAGAGTCATTCAATGCGGTGTCTATCTACATAGTTGATGTGGCAGAGTGGCCCTAATCTCCTTGAGAACATTACTCTGAATGATTTGACAGCCAAGCCTTGAGTTACGTTTGATCGCTGGCGCCTAGTCTAACATGTCGTCTTCTTCTTCAGATGGCTCCTCCGATCGCGAATGGTAGTATCCTTAAACATTAAAAGGAGAGTATGTACAGGAAGGTTTCAGAAGCATTTTCCAATTCGAAACCGTACCTGTGAGCAAAATACATGACTTTGTCGCCCAGTTTGGCTCGAATCTTGCGCTTTTCCTGGTCTAGGGGCACATAAGTTATGTACACGACTTCCTCTGCTGTCTTCTGATATTTCCAGTCAAAGTCCCCGGGGCTCGTTTGGGAAGAGCGCCCTTGATTGGTTGGAGGTCCTTGACTGGGCCTGGCTCGTTTGGGAAGAGCGCCCTTGATTGGTTGGAGGTCCTTGACTGGGCCTGCGACTGATAGATATGATATCGACAATGTTAATCTACGTAGCGCTCCGACCAATTCAATTCAAATCAATTCAAATCAAACGCTCCATTCTCGATGTCATGGGACATGAAGCGAAATTGATTCAAACGACTACATATTATACTCGGTTTCTGATTTAGACGATGAGAACGTAGAATGTGTACTGTAGTGTCGATAATGGTTTGGAAAACACGCGCTCCGACCCTCTTCTAATATTTCTCAGCTCAATAGCTGTTTAAGTGTCTTATATCACTATTTTTCTACAAATAAACCTCTTGGTTAAATGTTTTATGCGTTGCAAAAAGTACGTGCATCATCGTTTATCGTGGGAAAGTCTTTCTATCTCAAAACATTCTTTTCCCTTTCGACTGTTATTATTACTCATTCTTATAGATGAGCTCTTTCTTGTCATACCGACCCTTTGTTTTGAATAGTGGCTTAATATATTTTCTTTATATGTTCCATGTGTGCTTTAATGAGGCATTCAGCGTTGTTTCTGTAGATTCTTAAGGAGTTTGCGCTTAGATGAATGGAGAAGTTGAGAGCTTGAAAGGATCAACGTCAAAGGTCAACTAATCGTGAGTTATAGCTAAAATGGTGGAAAAAAAGGGTTTGAAAGGAGAAATTTTGAACACAAAAATGACCTACTTTCTTTGAAGAGCCTTGGTAGAGCTTTTAGCATTTCAACTTCATAAGTTCTCTAGAGCTCTCGAGTAATTGTTAAGAAATAAGAAAAATAAAAATTAATAATTTAAATCAGAAATTTTAAAAAATAATAGTGAAAGTGAACATGAAGCGAATGGTACATAGTATCTCTTCGAACAGCACGTGAACAGCCCGTGGATTAGGACGAATAGGCTTATTGGAGGCTTATTCTTGTTGGAGGCCTAATATGTATAACGTGTCAGTGAAAAGCATTAAAAAAACAGACGGAATGTGAATGAGAGCTAATCTCTTGGTTATTGTTATTCCTCATCTGATTGTAGAAGTCTTTGCTACTCATTATAACTTCTTACTTCTTCTATAAAAACTTAAGTATTATATAAGTATAATAAGTATATAAGTATAAGTATTATATAAGTATTATATAAGTATCTGTAATAACAAGTATAAAAACAAGTATATTGGGACGACTTTATTAGGTTGAAACAAAAGTAATTTTTAAGAAAAAAATTAAGGGGACAGAAAAAAACTTTTAGAAAAAAGATAGTTTTATTCATGTACATGAACAGAACAAAGAAAGGGAGAAAAAAGTAAGAAGAAAAGAAGAGAAAAAGAAAGAGGGGTTGGGTAAGGAGGAAAGTTGAAGAAGATGATATCGTGAATGTAAAAGAGGTGTGAAGTCGACCGTGAGATCCATGTTCGTCGGAGATATGAGCAAAAAGATGGTAGTGAATCATAAAACGATATAGAGAAATAGAGAGAGACAGAGACAGAAAGAAAAATAGAGGAAAGAGAGAAAGAGAGACTTAAAACAGATAGAGGGGAGAGAGAGTAAAAAGAAAGAGGGGAACAGAGATAGTAAAAGAGAAAAAATGAGTGACACAAAAAGAGTTTTGTACAGAAAAGCGAAAAACGGATGATAAGAAAAATAGAAAAAAGAGAAACCGTTCAAAACCAAAGCATGCCAGGGGCGACTGGTTTCACATTACACTGTTGTTCATGTTGCATGTATAATATATGCATATCATGTATCAATTCTTTGTGGTGTCTCTGTAATATTCTCTGTAAAATATAAAAACTACATCTCTCTCTCTCTCTTTTTACCTTTCTCTCTCTCTCTCTCTCTCTCTCTCTCTCTCTCTCTCTCTCTCTCTTTCTCTCTCTGACTTCATGCTTCTATATACATATCTATTATACATTTGCTATAAATGATCCTTCTTGCTCCTCATAGGTGCAAGCAAACTTTCGAGATGTAAGACCTCGAATGTTCAGTTCACTAAAAGCATTCTTAACAAAAAGTTGGTATCAATCTCCTGAGAGTTTATCCAGTTCTATTGTTTTATACCAACCTCAAAAATTTAGAAAGTTTATTATCTCAGTTTGCTCTCTCTCTATATCTTTCTCTGTCTCTCTCTCTCTCTCTGTCTCTCTCTCTTTCTCTCTCTCTATGTCTCTCTCTCTCTGTCTCTCTCTCTGTCTCTCTCTATCTGTCTCTCTCTTTCTCTCTCTCTCTTTCTCTCTCTCTGTCTCTCTCTTTTTTTCTCTCTCTCTATCTCTCTCTCTATTTCTCTCTCTCTGTCTCTCTCTTTTTTTTCTCTCTCTCTATCTCTCTCTCTATTTCTCCCTGCCTCACTTCATCTAATAAAATATTTTCTTCTCTTCTCAATTCTCTCTCGTCTTCTTTATCTTTGCTGACCATCAGATGGCACGCACAGTGATAGTGGGCAAACATCAAGGATGATGAATCAATCTGCTTTCTATCCATATATCTCTCGCTATCTCTCTCTCTCTCTCTCGCTATCTCTCTCTCTCTTTTCTCTCCTCTCTTCTTTCTGTATATTGATATGTCTCTATCTTACCTTCTATCTCCTTCAGTGATTTTTCTCCTCAAAAGTATCTTCTCTCTTCTTTCCTCTGCAATCTCACTTATCCTATTACGTCTCTGCAGCTCGATTGTAACTGGGATTGAGATCTCCAAACCGTGGCCTCTACTCGAAGAGACCATAACTAATAGGTAAGCCTACTGCGTTTATGCACTCTTGAACTCACCGACATTTGTAGGTAGTTTTGCGGGATTGGTCTGGGTGGCTGAGGCAGGCTGATATATTATTGTTATTGTAGAGTAGGATATAAAAGAATTTCAGCATAAATTATGAATTCACTCTTTCTACGCTATTCACAGAAATCTGTTTCGCCCCAGCTCAGACAGATTTCTGTGCTCTCTGAGTGGGGCTCATTAGTGAGTGCCCAGAGAGTATGTAGAATATGAATATGCCGACAATTTATCCACTCATTTTCGGAGGTAGAAATGAAATGTTTTGAAGATTGAAAAAATTGCTATGAGCCAACCGAAGCATGATAATGTCTATCAGTTCCTATATTATTTTTTTTTTAGAATTCCGAGTTATCAGTCTTTTTATTGAAACAGTTTCTATAACAGTTTTAAACCTTCTAAAATTGTTTTTGAACTTTACCTGTAGACTGTCATGATTTCGCATTAAAAACCGCATTGGTGTTCTGAATTGCTACATTAACTTTGCTTTTTACAAAACTACTGGAACTTTCACTTATGAGATATATAATCTGTTATAGAACGCCATAAAACTGAAGTATGCGAAGCAAGGTTTTTTCTCAATTTTTCTGATCCTGAGTTAAAGAGATTATAAAATTGCTGCTAATTTTTGTTGCATCATAATCAAAAATCGTCAAAATTGCTTTCTTTTTCCTGGCTTCCATCTCTTAACGCAACAAAGTTCTAATTGCTATAACCGTTCTCCTCCTTCCCTTTCCATCATAAGTTCTGACATGATTACGAACATACATATACTTTATCAACACAATCTTGGTTTTACTTCTGATACTTGAGACTGATTTTTATCATCTAAAACATGAAGTTGAGCTTAATGTGTCCTTCTTATACTTCGCCGCAGAACTTAATGTCTTCTTCTTTGCATCGTATACACAACGTAGTTTGTGAAAACTTGTTAGTTTTTGTTTTTAATGAATCGCATGCTGTTCGTACTAGATCGTATACATAAAAGTGCGATAAAACCAACAGTGCAAGTTTTTTTGGATTTATGTTGTTATTTCGAGAAGCCAAACAAAAGTAGAATCATATCTCTAATTTGTGAATTTCTACTTGATCTAGAACTCGATAGAAAATTTTGACAATTGAGTAAGAATACTTACCTTTTTATAAATTCACTCTATCAATCTATTCAAGGGCAGAGATCACTCTTTCTTTTTCTTTCTCTCTTACTCTCTACTTCTTCTTTTCTTTCTCTCTCCCCTTCTCTTTCTATTTCTCTCTCACTCGTTCCCTCTTTCTCTGTCTCTGCACTTCTCCCTCTCTCTTTCTTTCTCCCTATCTCTCTTTATATTTCTTTCTTTCTCTCTCGATCTTTCTGTCTACCTCTATTTACTTCATTCCCTCTCCCTTACTGGCAATAGGTCATCTTCACGATTGATAGAAAGAGATATGCTCATTTGCCCCATCCTCAGCAAAAAGGTTGTGAACTCAGAGAAGACTCTGTGAGGCATCCAAAAGATAATCATCTTTCATCAAACGTCACAGTATTCTACCATCCTCATTCTACACGTCACAGTATTCTACCATCCTCATTCTACACGTCACAGTATTCTACCATCCTCATTCTACATTTCTCATGTCACGTATTAATTTTCCATTCTGATTTTTTTAAATAAAGTTTTTATCTTTCATTCTGTCGCTAATACTTTTTTCATGACTCATTTGGTCTCCAACCCATGTCTCTCTTTTTCTCCCTACTTGTTTCTCTGATCTCCTCTTTTTTCTTTTCATACTCTATGCCCCTCATCTCTCTGTCTCTATCTCTCTCTCTCTTTCTTTCTCTCTTTTTCTCTCTGGGCCTTCTCTCCCTCTCGGTCTCACCTTATTTCTCTAACCCCCTGCATTTCTTCTTTAAACCCTAGACTCTCTTTCCCTCTTCCCTTTGTCTTGATTGTCTCCAACTACTCCTCTTTACTTTCGCACTTAACTTCTCCTCTCTCCTTTTCTCTGACCGTCTCCCCGGAGAAGCTTTTGTCATGGGGCGGGGTCACAAACCACAAAACAATGAAGAAAGGTGTGAGGCAAATCGGGTATGCCCAGCGATGCAGGATCTATGTTATCTTAATGCAAAAGCAATAAATGAGAAAAGAGAAAGGAGAAAAAGAAAGATCGAGAGAAGAATAGCGATAGAAAGAGGGATATTTTTAAGTGTACTACATATACGGTATTAAAACAGATCATCAAGTTACGTTCTCAATTTTAATTTTTATTGTAGAGATGAAGGATAGTTCGGATGATCAAATCAACGTATATTAATAGTTTTTTTTCCATCTCACATTAAAAGTTTTTCCATCTAGCATTTTCTTCATGCTATCTGGTTCCGCATGTATGTATACTAGCTTCATGTTCATGCTCAAAGGCTCGCATCTAGTCTAGCCTGTTTTTAATTCTATCTGGTCTGGTGTCTAGTCTAGCCTTGTCTTTAAGCTATCTGGTCTCGCATCTAGTCTAGACTTGTCTTTACGCTATCTGGTCTCGCATCTAGTATAGCTTCGTCTTTTATCTGTCCCCTCTTTCCGAGCTCTTCCTCTTCCACCCTCATTGGAGTGTCCACTACTTGTTGCGCATTCATGCATGCTTGTTCCTTAGGTGAAGGAGAAAATATTCTTAGCTTATACCTCTCTCTCTCTCTCTCTCTCTCTCTCTCTCTCTCTCTCTCTCTCTCTCTCTCTCTCTCTCTCTCTCTCTCTCGCTCTCTCTCTCTTCCTCTTCTCTCTCTCTTCCCCTTCTCTCTCTCCCTCGCTCTCTCCCTTCTCTCTATCTCTTTTGCTCTTTTTCTATTTCTCTATACAGCTCTCTTTCTTCCTTCATTTTCTATATCTCTATCTATCTCTATCTCTCTCAATAACTTCCTTTCTCTCTCTCTCTATTGTTCTCTCTTTATCTCATTTCCTATGTATATTCCTATCTTATCTTCTCTATCGTTCCTCGCTCTTGAGTCTTCATAACTCTGCTTACTTTTTCCTCCTCCCTCTTTTTTCCTTCCGAGAAGTTGGTTGTTCCTCCTGCAGAGAAGTATAGACAAGAGCAACTTGAAGAGGTACAACCATTCCAACCACTGCTTGGTCCCCTGTCCACGAAGCTGCCCAGGAAGAAGTGCAGTGATGCTGAAGATGAAGTTAACACCTCTCTCTCTTTCTCTCTTTTTTCCATCTCCTCGTCTCTCTCTCTTTTTTAATCTCTATATCTCCCCCTCCCCCTCCCTCTCTTTCTCTCTCTCTCTCTCTTTATCGCTTTCTCTCTCCCTCTCTTACACCCTTTCAGTCTCTCTTCGCTTTTCCTCTTTATCTTTTTGACACCAATTTCTCTTTCTTCTCTTTTCCTCTCGTTCTCTTTTTCTCTATTACTCTGTTTCTTTCAATATTATCTTTTATGTCTCTCTATTTTATCTGCTGACGAAACGATATTCCCTGCCAGTGACCTAAGCGACATTTCCGATTCCTTGCTAAATTCCGATGTCAAAGCATTCGAAAAGCGAGTTTGGAACAAATCCGTTTCTACTACAAACTTTTTAGCGTATTTCTCTATTTTTACTGTAATCTTTTCTTCCATGCTTTTTCTCTCTCTTCCTCTTTTTCTCTCTCTTCCTCTTTTTCTCTCTCTTCCTCTTTTTCTCTCTCTTCCTCTTTTTCTCTCTCTTCCTCTTTTTCTCTCTCTTCCTCTTTTTCTCTCTCCCACTCTTTCTCTCTCCTTTTCTATTCTCAGTAATCTCTCTCTTTTTTTTCTTCTATTTAAAAAAAATTTTTTTCTTTTGTTCATTTCTCCAACAATCGATTTAATTTTTTGTGTTTAAAAACACCGATGTAATGTGTATTTTATTTTCTTTCTTTTTAAACATTTTGTTGGTGTTTCGTTCACCTGATGCCCTTTCGTGTTGTTGCCCTCTCTTCCACTGTCTCGCTATTTTTTATATATATATCGGTTCAGTGAATTCCCGCGATGAATAAACCAGAGGTTACGAAACCTCGCCAGATGCCTGCTTCATGCTAAAAATATGTATCTGAGAAGTACTAAGATTTTTTTTGACTAGCAGTTATTTTTACTAGTAAATGCAAATATTCTTTTTTCACAATATTTTGAATATGTATTTTTTTAAAATCTACTAGTAGTTGCATATTTTCATGAGTTTTCATTTGTTTTTTATCGCCAAACACTAGATTAACATCAAAAAAAGTTGGAAGAAGTCTAAATTAATCGTTACTTCGTCGTTATGTTTTGCATAAAACAATTAGGTAACATAATTCTTTGCCCGTCTATAGCACTCAACAAAGTGTCCTCAAAACGATACAATATCGTACGCCGAGTTGGCAACGGAAGAATTGCTAATAAATTGAGTTTATTGATTGGCATCGAAACAATAATCGATCGATCGATTAAAAAAACTCACCGAGACACCAGGTCTTTATGAAGTTTTTAGCAATAGTAGGATGTAAATTGCCTGAAGTAATCGTGCAGGGTTTAATTATTTGGACTTGCGGTTACATTTACTTCGCACATGAATTATTGAGACGCGCCTAAACAATTGTTTTTCTCCGTGCAGTTCCTGGAGCTTTTTGCTTTGCTTGTAACATTTTGTATTGTTTTGGTGACACTGTTCCTTTTCTAGCTATCAGAAACTGCCACTAGCCTTTTGAAATAGCACAACTGCATGCAATAGCAATGTGTACTCGGGGGTAAAGCGCTCATTCTTGGCTTGAAAAAGATGTATGGGGTCGATCCCGCACAGTGAACTGTCCGATGGGGTCGATCCCGCACAGTGAACTGTCCGATGGGGTCGATCCCGCACAGTGAACTGTCCGATGGGGTCGATCCCGCACAGTGAACTGTCCGTATTGCAGTTTAATCTCATTTCTCTTGGCTCCCGCACAGTGAACTGTCCGTATTGCAGTTTAATCTCATTTCTCTTGGCTCCCGCACAGTGAACTGTCCGTATTGCAGTTTAATCTCATTTTTCTTGGCTACAATTCAATTTATGGTGAAAAAATTGTCTCAAATTAAGAATTTGAGAACGAAACCCCTCAAACTCAGACTTCAAGACCAAAAATACATCAGAATTGTGCCGCGAGACCGAAGCGACCTCGAATTCAGTTGTCAAGAAGAGAAAACCTCAGTTTCAGACTTAAGACGAAACAGCAGATAGTCGTCTGAGTGTGCTCTGTCCCCCCACAGTCTACACGGATGATGGTTGCACTTGGCAGCAGGCGACAGTTATGAAGAAAGCAGTGGTTGTCAACTCCAAAGGACACTCTTCCATTCAGCAATGGCCACACCAGGTTTTCAATCTTTCTTGCTCTCCCCTTCTCTCTCTCTCTCTCTCTCTCTCTCTCTCTCTCTCTCTCTCTCTCTCTCTCTCTCTCTCGCTCTTCTTATCAAGGTTTCACTGAAACTGTGAAGCTTTCTGGAATTTTGGTCGTGTTTGTTTCACAATTAAACCGTTTAAACATGCAGTTCTTCAAGAGAGTTGTCCAAGGTTTTTGAGATATATGTAGGTGCAATTTCAGTTTTGATTGGTATTAAAAACAACCATGAGCATAATCTGTTAACAGTGTCAATGAAACATTATGAATCAACGGATCTTCTATTAGAGAGAGGCCTTGAAAGTCTTTTCACTCTGGAGTTCCGACTTTGTGAAATAAAATGTAAAAAGCACGTTGTCAACTTATACGTTTTTCATTGCAGCGAGTATCAGATTGTGCATCAGCTTCAACCAGCCCATCCTCATCACTCACCGGCCCATCATTCATGGCGTTCGGTTGCCTCCGAGACTGGCTGGACACGAATAAGAGTCTCATATGCTTAACAGCTCCCCTATTAGCACTCATCTCCCTGCTCTTTCTGGTCGTAATGGCACAACAAGTTCAGCTATTACGACATGAAACTCAACTGCGGAGTTTGATTGAGGTTAGAGTTCAAAAGCCTTAGTAGTTTTTAGACATGTGGTAATTTGTATGGCTGGCGAGGCGTAGGCAGGGGTTCGATTTCCGAACAATAACCGATTTTTGCTCGTTTTTCTGCTTGTTCTTTTTTAATCCAAAAGCATCAAACTACATCCATTTGCTAAAGATTCGAGAGACTTCATCAGACGTCTGAAATATGCTAATTGTCCTTCATCTAAGGTTGTGTCTTCTTCCCTATATGATTGAAGAAGCAGTTAGGACTGTTTGTCAGTCTCTAATCTTTACCATTTGGCCCTTCTGGGTTTATTTTGCATGTTTATAACTAATACTCAAGTGGCTTTTCTCATATTTCTTCCTTTTCATGCTATTCTATTCCTCTGTTTCTTTCTCTGTCAATGTATCTTTCTCTTTCTCTGCAACTGTTTCTCTCTCTTTCTCTCTCACTCCCTTTCTCTATTTCTATCTCTATTTCTCTCTGATTCTTGTTTGTCCTCAACGACATATACGGTCTCGACAGGAGCGATTGGCAACTGTCTGCACTGTCTAATTCTCGCATCTTCTCATAGTCTATTCCTTGCTCCATACTTGAAGTGTGAGGCGTATGCCCGGCTATGCAAGCATGGCTAACACCTGCCATGACCGTTCGTTAGCTGTCAAGGAGGAGATGCGGTGCGCATCAGATTTGTAGTCTTCGGTTTCACCCGAGGAGAATTATGTAGCTCTTTTTTAATGCAATTCCTGCTCTTGATGCGATCCTTTTATGTAATCTCGGATCTAAGAAAGTTGTGGTTTCCCCCTTTCGAGCCCTAGACAAAAAATATAAAAGGTTCAGAGCATGATATTTCAAAACAGAAGAATAATAGGAATGAGAGAGGGGAGGGAGAGAGAGAGAGAGAGAGAGAGAGAGAGAGAGAGAGAGAGAGAGAGAGAGAGAGAGAGAGAGATAAGTACAAAAAAAAATAAAAAATGAAAACAGTAAACTAAGCTCTGGTAAATAGTAAGCTAATAACCTTGAATGACTCCTAAATAGCGAGCAGTCGTCATTACTTAGCGGGAAATTTGGTTCTTGGCTTAATGAGGACTTGAGTTGGAAAAGCTGTACCGGGAGGACTGCTGAATCAATTGTAAGGACTCTTATCTAGAACACCCATCTTAATTTGCCAATCTTGTTATCTCCCGTTTTTTATAGACTCGTTCTAGAGAAACGGGAACGGATCAATTAATATAGGCTTCATTAACTCGTTGGCCTATGTGTGAGAGGTACGGGTGATGAAAGAATCACAGAGGAAGTCAAAGAAGAGGAGAATCGCAAGACAAGAGAATATATAGAGAGAGATAGAAAGAGAGAAAGAGAAAGAGAGAGTGATAGAAAGAGAGAGAGAGTTAGAGAGAGAGAGGGAGAGAGCAAGAGAGAAAAAGGGAGAGAGAAAGAGAGATAAAGAGATAAATAGAGAGAGGGAAATAGAAACATACCGATTGAGATAGAGAGAGATAGGAAATAGACCGCACGGAAAAAAAGGCGACAAAAGCAAAGCAAAATGAGAAAGAACTGAATCACAAGAGACATCTGTCCAAATCTCAGCCAATTCTCTATGTAATTCGGGGTTTCTCTGAGCATTCTGTACGGCTTCCAATGCTTAGATGCGCAATTCTCACTTTTCCTTTCTCTTTCTTACTCTCTCTCTCTCTATATTTCTTCTTCTTTCTTTTTCATTCATCTCTCTTCCTTTCTCTCTTTGTCTCTCTCTCTCTCTCTCTCTCTCTCTCTCTCTCTCTCTCTCTCTCTGTTTCTCCCTATCTTTATCTGTCTTTCTCTCGCTGTTTTCTTTTTTCTCTCAATTCTTTTCTTACTCTCTCTCTCTCTTTTTCTCCCTTTCTTTCTCTTTTATTCTACCTCTCTTTTTATTTCCTAATCTCTCTTTATCCATCTCCCTCTATTTCTCTCTTTTTCGTCTCTCTATCATTCTTTTTTACTCTCCCTCTCTCTTTCTCTGTATCTATTTCTTTTTTTTCTTCAGAACCTGTTCTCTCAGTAAAAACCTTTCTGTTTAACTTTCGTTCTCCACATTTCTTTCGTACCGCTGATATTTATGATTCTTTCTATGTAAAAAACCTTCCCATTCAAATTTTTGGTATTACATCGAGATTAAGTATTGATCTTAGGCTAACAAATTCCACCTATGACTATTCTGAGATATATGTATATCAACATTAATTTCGGCACTTCCATCATCGTCTCGATGTTCTGGATCTAGAATTTTACACTCTGCAACATTGGTCTCGTCATCTCTCTAACAATCTCTTTCATTTTCTTTCCCTTTCTCTATTTTTTCTCTTGTTTTTGTATCTTTCTCGTTATCTTTCTCTCTCTTTGTACCTTTATCTTTCTTTTCTCGTTCTCGTTTTCTTTCACTTTCTTTCTTTCTCTGTCTCTCTTTTTTCTTTATAGTTTTTTTCTCTTACTCTTTATCAACCCACTTTCTTTGGTTCGTCGGAAAAGAGCAGCCACAAACACATGTATCCTAAACCAACTCGAGTGACATCTCAAGACATGTCAGTCGTCACATCAAAGCCTCATCTTTTGTCAACGACAATTTACACCGAGCCGAGCTCTGGATCAACAATTAAACAACTATTCACCCCTAAGACTTTGTTGAAATCTGAAAAAGAGAGAGGGGAAGAAGTTAAGGAAGATTATTAACTACGGAGAAAGTATAAAAGTATACTCATAAAATATAAAAATATGCGAGACAAATAGTAAGTGAAAATTTATTCAGTGATGTGCTAAAATGAAGATGTCCCCTAATCATTGAATTTTTAAATCAGAAACAGATTATCAAACACCTTCTTCCTGTCTTTTATTGAAGTTTTTGGAGACTCAAAAACGTCTCTTAGGCTTGTCTCTGAGGCTGCTGGATTCTCTCGAGTTACGCATCTGTGTTCCATTTTCGCTTAAATCTAAAAAAGTCTCACAAAATGGGTAAAACTACATCTTTCCGGATGAAATATTGTAAAAGTTTGCAAATGAGATATTTTTTAATTTCTACATAAATCCATTTGAATTGGTTTTGTGTTATTTATGAGGGTATGAAAATTTGTTTTTTCTCTCTCTTCTTTCCTGAAAAATATTTTTTCTTCAATGTCTTCTCTATATATTTTTCTTAATTTTTCTTCTACTCGTTCTCTGAATTAAAGTTTTTGTTCTCTTCTGAAAGTTAGTCTCTGCGTGAGGTATGTAAGCGCCCGCCTTCTTCTAGCTTCTCTGCCTCTCTCGCCCGCCTTCTTCTAGCTTCTCTGCCTCTCTCGCCCGCCTTCTTCTAGCTTCTCTGCCTCTCTCGCCCGCCTTCTTCTAGCTTCTCTGCCTCTCTCGAATCCGTTAGATTCTCAATCTTCTTCTCTCGACAAATCGCTGCCCGCTATCACAACCGTCAGAGATAACGGATGGATTGTTTCTGGTCACCTCAAGAGGCAACTTCTGTCTCTCAACTCACTCTGATGAAGAGATAATCAGCATTTGAGATCAGTGAGGGAGAGAGAACTGAGGGTTCAAAAAAGAAATATGGGAATTAAGGTAAAAGCATTCACTAGAGTGGTGAAGATGTAAGAAGGTAGAAGTATAATAGTCATTAGTAATTTCTCTAACCTATCGCCGGAACAAAAACTAGTTTCCGGAACAGAATCTAACACAGCCGTCTCTCTCACCAGTATCAAAGTTTTAGAAAAAATTTGAAAGAATCATTCCAATATCCAAATAGAAGTTTGAAGAATGGAGAAGCTGGTTGATGATTGCGCCGAGCTTTCACATGGAATGAAAGCTCGTGCTGTCTGATTGGAGAAAACAGTTTGATGGCCTTGCGTGTCGAAAATGGAAGCTTCACTTAGTCTTTGCATTTCCTCTGCACTTGACATGATCTTCTCTGAAACGAGGCGCTAGAGAGTCGGTTCCTGCTTTCTTACTCTTTGCTTGAAAGCTTTTATTCGTTTGATAGGAGCTTTCAGGCAAAGAGTAAGAAAGTGGTTGAACGACATGTTTCTGAACAGAAGTTTGCATGTTCTCTTTGTTGCAGCTCTAAGGACTTCTACCAGTCACTGTCATTGTTATTGTTATTGTTACTCTTTGAATTTGAAAACGCTTTGCGTGCACCATCTTGTAGTTTGTAGTTTTAGAATGAATCTTTGAAAAGTCTATGTAATACATTTCTTCGGTGTAGTTCTTGGTCGCGGGCAACCTTCAAAGCCGAAGAATAGGTCCGCCGAGAATCAGAAACAAGGCTATTAATTTTCAGACCGACGATAGGTCTCTAAGGCTGAGAAGGGTAGAGACAATAGTGGTTAGATCGGGTAAGACAGAGAAGGAAACCTCGGATGGAACAAAGATGCAGAGAAATCGGAATAGCGAGTGAAATAGTGAGAAAAGAGTGGAGCGATGAAAGCGTTGGGTGATAAATCTGAGGAAGATGGAGGAAGTGATCACGGCATTGAGAATCTTTGGTTAGGAGTAGACTTCAGTTGAGTGAAGAAGCAAGGAGAGACCAGAGAGAGAAAGAGAGCGAGCAGAGAGAGCAGGAAGAGAGGGTATAGAGAAATATAGAGAAAGAGAGATATAGTATAGCACAGATGAAGACAAGAAGAAGAGAGCACAGGATTGACAGAAAGTAGGAGAAAAGAAAATGCAGAGATAAAAATATAGTAACTAGGAGAGTATAGAGAAAATGAGAGAGACAGCAAGACACTGGGAAAATGCAAGAGAGACTATATGAAAGCAAGATAACCCACATATAAATGTGATGGAATTCGATAGGGGTTTTTTGTGTTCTGGCTCGAAAAATCTTCAAATCATGTTATAAATGCTAACTTAAACCGAATACTCATAGATTACTAAGCACATTACTTAATACTACAAGCACATTACTTAAAGTGAAGAATAAAACTGTAATAATTGGGCCACGTTCTCTCTTTTTGTTCGTTAGAACTCAAAAATCAGTTTTATGTTGTTGTCAAGTTCTATACTTACAGATCTCATGATGAAAAGGGAACTAATGAAAATTGAAGAGTCTCATAGGTATTTAGATTAAACTGAAGTCATTAATTGAAAAGATTCCATCGAAAAAAATACTGCTCAAAAAAATTCTCCTTTTCATTTTTGGCTCGTCTCCCTGTATTCTAGTTGGAGTAGATAATTGATGCTCATTCTCAGTGTTGTCAGAGGTGACAGATTGTGGAATCTTCGCACAATACCCTGTTAATGTGAGCAGTTGATGGGCAAACTATAGGTGCGGAGGGCGGAATAAAAACTTGACAAATTGAAATGTTCAATGCAGAGAGAACTCTTTCGGAAAAGTTGTAGAATACTTGAGAATGTAGACACGAACATAAAGTTACCCAAGAATAGGCGCAACAGGAATGAATAAGGTGCCGTTTGAAAATATGGAAGGTGTATTTAACAAACTATTTTCATTATTATACAATGCTAGCATTAAAAAGAAGTGTATTATGCTGATTTAAAAAGGAAAGTTATGAAAAACTACTTAAAACGAAACAAAGAACGTCAACAATATCAATGGTTCTTGAAGAGAAACTAGTTTTCGAAAGATCTCTACAAATTTACAAATTTCCGTTTTTAGGTGTTTCGCTTTCGATTCATAGAGCTTAGATAGAAATGGGGGTCGATTGGGATATATTAAGAATCGACCGGATGGGTATAGAGGTCGATCTAATGAGAATAGGGGTCGATTGGACGACAATAGGGGTTGATGGATGAGGATAGGGGTCTATCATTAAGTGCTTGAGCAGATGGGGACATTGAATAATCGATATCATTGCAGCAAATATCCGCACTACCGCTTGAAAACGTAAACATCTCTCGAGTGTCCCGTAACATCAGGAGGCAGCCCCGTGGAGGAGGAGGACACACTGTGCCGCCATTCGGGAACAACTGCGATTGTCCACCAGGTACAATAGGAGTCGAAAAAATTACATAACTATTGTTGATCGAAAACTACATAAAGCATGAAAAAAGTGATAACTTTTGATATTCGATCACGGATTTCGAATTTTTCGAATCTGTATACCAATACGTGTAGACAATCGATAAATAGAACATCAATAAGTCGATAACTGTTTTAGAAAAAATCGTAGTTACCTGAGAACAAGGTAACTTTCCCTAATTGGTGGCATAAAAGAGTATTACTCTTTAGAGAGTCGCATCGAGGAGAAGTGATTAGTCATAGAAAGTGGAGAAGTCAGTACTCATAGAAGTCACTATTGACATTTGTGTCGGAAAATACAACTTGATGTTAGTCATTGCACGCATGACTCACATTAAGTTTTCTTTTGTCGATAATCTACAAAATGTTTATAACCCCTCTAGGAATTTTATATTTTAGAAATGAAAATTACTAGAAAGTTGCTTACCTTTTTGAGTAACTCCAAAATTTAATTTTGCTCATTCGAAAACGAATCTAAGTTTGATTTAAACAAAAAACTTTGATCAAACTATAATCACTTGTTAGATTACGTAATAAAGTGAATGAAACTTGCGATTGACTTTTAAAAATTTTTTAACAAATATAATCTTTACTTGGAGAAAAAAAGCAAATTGAGTTTCCTCATTGTTTCTTATCATTTTTTCTGAGAAAAGTGGTTGACTTGCAGGCCCGAAAGGCGACCGAGGTGAACCTGGACCACCGGTGAGTTCCATCAACTTTTTAAAGTCTTATTTTTGAAGTTTTGATTGACTTTGTATTTTTGCAGCTTTTTTCCTGCACTTGTAATGTTTGTGTTTGGCGTGTGAATCGAAATTTTCGATACGATTAAAGCCAACGAAATTCATCTTCTGGCTTTTAATTCATTTGTGATTTGTACCAAGCAAACAAAACTAATTCACGGGTGGGATTGAACTCTGGTACTGCGTGATCAACCCTAATAGCTCACTGGCTCTCCAGGGTCTCCCCGCCCACCGACGTGTTCTTCTTCGACCCGTGGTCACCGCTTCTGTTTGTTTTGTGTTTAATATTTGGCCTTCAGTTGGGTATCTTAGTTTTCTGATAACTGAGTGCTTTTGTCGTGATTGTGAAGATTTTTGTTGAGTGTTTGCTTGTGAAGAAGTTAGTGGTTATAAAAAAAGAAATCATATACAGTGGCGAAGTCGGTATTGATAGTTATAGAAGAAGTTAATAGTTATACATACATAGATAGTGGAGAATTAATAGTCATAGACATTTAAGAATTTGATAGTCAAAGATAGTAGAAAAGTCAGTAGTAGTACATATTTATTGATGAAGTTAATAGTTATAGATAGTGGAGAAGTTAATAGTCTTAGATATTGAAGAAGTTCATAGTCTTAAGATAGTGAGGAATTCAATAATTGTAGATATTGATAGTCATATATAGTTGTGAAGTCAATAGTCATGCAGCGTTCTCGACTCTCACCCCGTCATCTTCGCTCGTACGGCTTCGTATATTCTCCGGACGGTCACGAAATTCAACTGAGAGGCTTACCAGGCCCACCGGGTTTGCCTGTGAGTTGGATACTTGGTTGTGTTGACTGTGTAGTTCGAATTGAATGTTGGAGTAATGCCTAAGTTTTTTCAGTGCTAGAGTGTTTCAATCTAGCAACTAACGGAAAGAAATTGAACTAACACGTATTAGAGTAATAAAGTATCTAGAAAAATGATTTGAATTTTCGTTTTTGTTTTCATTGTGTGAGGAGAGTGTTGTGATTCGCTGTGGAGATTAAGTTTTACTGCAAATTTGAAAACTCCGAAAAGAGCCTTTCAGATATGAATTCTGAAAGTTTTATATCAATCAGTAAGAAAAGTTCGAGAAAAAATAGGCAGCTATCAGCTGTAGATGTAACTTTTACAGTCTTTTTTCGAACTCCATGAAGACTACACAAAAAAACAGAGTTTTGAAGATCTTTTTATGAAAGATTTTTTTTATGTAAAAACAAACTTGCACTTCTTCCAGGGACCGAAAGGAGGCCGGGGCTATCCCGGATTCCCGGGTCCAATTGGTTTGGACGGACCAAAAGGATTACCGGTTTGCCATTATTTTTAGCTTTTCAAAATTTAGTTAACTTAGGATAGAGATTTCGTGGAATTTCCATGACGAAATGACGTAAATTTCGTTCGCTCAAGTGCTCAAAGTTTAATTTTTTTTCTCTTTTCAAAACGGGTTTCATTCATTTTACAATTTTCTTATTTCACCGTTTTTTTTTCTATCAAGTAAAACAATTTTTTAAACATAAGGAATTGATTTAGGGCGAATAATCTATTATTATTGAAGACAATATCTCAATACTTTGTATGCATTCATGATAGAAACTAAAGTAAACCTTTTCACGTATACCAGCTGTTTTTTCACAAAAAAGAGGCCGGCTACTGCGAGAAAAAAACTTATGACGTTTTATGAAACTATGAAGACATTTCGACCAAATCCCCTGTCCCCCGCTCCTTACTTCTTTCTTCTCTATAATATCTCGATGATGCCCATGATGTACGTCACGTAATAAACATTCTTTCTTCTCTATAAAATCTCGATGATGCCCATGATGTACGTCACGTAATAAACAGTTAAACAGTTTAAAAAAGCCTTTTGCCTTTAAACAGTTAATTCACTTCACTTCAATTCTAATACTCATAATGTTGATTTTTTCAGTTTTTAGGTAAATTCTGTTTCTATGGAAAGGCTTTGTATTTTAGTTAACTTTAGTTGTTCACGAAAGTCAGTCGCCCACTTCACTTGAAGACTTGAACGAAATTCCTACATCAAAACATATTGAGCTTTAAGGGTGTTCCCGGGCAGAAAGGAGACCAGGGAGAACGTGGTCCTCCTGGCCCACCAGGACCTCTTGGTCCTCCGAACTACGGGCCTAAGCCGATGCTCCTCAAAAACCAAAGTCCTCTGCATAGACCAGGAATGCAGGTGACTGACTAGTTTACAACATAAGACAAACTAGTTTTCAGCCTTGAAAAAGTTATCATTAAATGATTTGAAACAGTGTGAACTGAAATTCTGCTATTTTTCAGATTAAAATAAGATAAGGTTCTATCATGACAGAACTTGGGGCTAGTCTAAAGGTCCCTGCTGGTGTGTACTACAGTAATGAAAAAATATGATTCGTGCAAACTTTACAAGATTTTTTTAATTTGGGTGGATCTCTACGAGGTAATGTGTGAACTCGCACAGTTTCGTTATTTCCCACATACACAAGACGAGTACCCTTGATTTTCCAAAACGAATCAGTTTTGGCGAAACAAACGTGTGGTTATCAATCTTGGTTACTCGCCTTTAGTTGAGGTATGGGACTTGCTATTCCAGTTATACACAAGTTAAACATAAAAAGATACCCTGCGGTAAATATTTCGTTATGAGCCGATTGATCTACCGATGCGTTCAGTCTGACTCTGCCGAAAGATGGCGACCAATGAACGCCAGCGAAACGATGGCTTACAATGATTACAACGTAGGGTTCCTCAGAAAGTCTGGTGTTGTAGAAGATTCGGTTATTGTGGTGCACTGCCGTTGCAATCAATAAATCAATAAAATCGTGGTGGTCGTGGTGCTCAATCAATAAAACGTTTTCTTATCTGCAAATGATAAACGTAGTTACGATCAACGCAGGTTGAGTGAAGCAAGCACTAGAATAAATATGACTGAAAAAACATATCGCACGGACAAAAGGTAATATCCAATGATAAAACTGGGTAACATAGATGCGGTGTCACCCTAGAGTTAACGAAAAACGCTAATCTGAGGTGCTTAGAATCGATGCCACCTCGGAATGGCTTTGAACCCAGGTATATCTTGTTTACCTGGAACAAGCATGCTTCCAGTAAAACCAACGAATACACATCGCAAAAACGGTTTGAGGGAAGTATTAGATTACTCACTGGTTTCACTCATTGTTGAGGAGTCTAAAGGCACTTAGGATTAAGAACTGTAAGCAATGCACGTTAAAAGCATGTATTTCTAGCACCTTTGCTTCAAAGCCCTGGACTATAAAGTTCACGAAAAGATTACTTCTGAGAAGTGCCACGTTTGACCGCTTCTTACGGAAAGAACATCTATAGGTTTCTGAAGGGAAGAAGTTTTAGTTTGGTTAATCTTTTGAGGTTTGTTAGTTTATGTGTTTATAGACTAAACAAATAATTTCGTTGAAAATGCCAGTTTGTGTAAAGACATTTTGAATATGTGTCAGAGAGAGCATGGATGGTAGTCCTCTAAATTTACAATTGGACAAATTCAGTTTGGAATGAATAAATCATGATTAAGGTGCACTCACAGGGAGGAACGGGCACTCCTATAATGATAACGGTATGTATTCTCTCTTTTTTTCTCAAATTTGCTTTTGAATTAAATATTTATGATACATAGTATTGATTAGTTGATTTTTCAATATGGATAAAAATTACAATATTTTAGTTTTAATTAACTAGAATACTTTGTTCTAGAAATGATTTGATCAATTATTTTTCTTGATTAGGGACCGCCCGGACCACCCGGCCCGCCTGGTCCACCAGGTCCTCATGGTTCCAGTGGGCACCCTGGAATGAAGGGAGATCGGGGTCTCCCAGGTTTCGACGGAGAATCCAAGGTGAGAAAAGATTGCATTATTAGTTCTACGCTTGAATTCTTTATATTCTTTATTCTTTATTCCAGTTGTAATGGTTCAGACATACAACGGATGGTGAGAGATTACAACATGGTAATCAATATTTTAAAATGAACAACAGCCAATAAATGATCAGGATTCTAATTTAAGTACTGGAATAGAAACTTCTTAGCTGACAGTGCATTCAAATTGAAAAAAATGAGAAGGAAGAGAATTCCAATCATTCACAACTCTATTTTTGAAGAATTTCTTGTATCGGTTTGTGCGGCACAAAGGCAACAAAAGCTTCCAATGATGTCCTCTAGTCCTAGTACAGTGAGACATTGGTAAGAAATCTGGGCAAGTGATATCTAATCTTTTAAACACTATTCTATGCAAAGTGAACACATCGTTAATAAGTCTCCGTCTTTGAAGACTTTCACAGCCAAGCCAATTCAGTCTTCCTTCGTAAGACAAACTAATTCCTGCTCTATTAAAAATACGCTTAGTAAATCTTTTTTGGACAGACTCTATTTTCTTACTTAGCGTTAAGTCAATAGTATTCCAGACTTCACTGGAGTACTCCAGGATAGGTCTAACGTAAGTACAAAATAGCTTCATGAGAATTGCAACATTTTTTGTACGAAAAGATCTCAGAATGAAATAAGAAATAGAAAAAGCCTTATTACAGATATGATTCACATAGAGATCTTAAAATAGAGATCGTTGGAGATAGTTACTCCTAAATCACGAAATGATGAAGTGAACGAAATCGGTGAGGAATTGAGATTAAAGAATACACACACTTTCACTCTACCTTTATCTCTTTTTCTCTTTCTCTCTATTTCTCTCTCTCTTCCTTTCTCTCTCTCCCTCTCTTATCCTTTCTCTCTCTCCCTCTCTTATCCTTTCTCTCTCTCCCTCTCTTATCCTTTCTCTCTCTCCCTCTCTTATCCTTTCTCTCTCTCCCTCTCTTATCCTTTCTCTCTCTTCCTTCCTTTTCTCTTTCTCTCTATTTCTCTCTCTCTTCCTTTCTCTCTCTCCCTCTCTTATCCTTTCTCTCTCTCCCTCTCTTATCCTTTCTCTCTCTCCCTCTCTTATCCTTTCTCTCTCTCCCTCTCTTATCCTTTCTCTCTCTCCCTCTCTTATCCTTTCTCTCTCTTCCTTCCTTTTCTCTTTCTCTCTATTTCTCTCTCTCTTCCTTTCTCTCTCTCCCTCTCTTATCCTTTCTCTCTCTCCCTCTCTTATCCTTTCTCTCTCTTCCTTCCTTTTCTCTTTCTCTCTATTTCTCTCTCTCTTCCTTTCTCTCTCTCCCTCTCTTATCCTTTCTCTCTCTTCCTTCCTTTTTATCTTCGCCACGCATCTATGTATCTTCCTCACTATCTCCTTCGCCCCATTTCCATCTTCAAAGTGCGGTTTATACCTCCAAATTCGACGATTTGACAAAAAGTTTTTTTTAATTTTTTTAATGTTTTTTTCGATCGCTTCGATTTTAAACGAAATTAAACCGCTATAATCCATAAAATTTTTGCAAAGTTCTACTATTATTATATGTAGTTCCTGATAAAATTAGAGCGAAAACGTAAAATTATGAAAAACAAAAGGAGAAAATTTCAAGCACTATCGATCACTGCGTTGACTTCAATTCACAAAAGTCTGTTTAACCTCCAATCAGTCAGACTTTTCTGCTCTTTGGGTGGGGCTCATCAGTGAATGGCCAGAGAGTAAATGTAGAGACATGATAATAGACATGATAATTCCATATAGAGAGAGATATGATAATGCCTCTATGTATATGTTTTAAACGGTACGGTCTCAAGATGTCCGAATCCTGCCAGCTCAATCATTTTGATAACGCGGAGTAGAGATCTCTGTTGGATAAAAAAAAGCTCTTTTGATTTTTTTAACACGGAAACCAAAACGGAGCATAAGATTTGTCATCAACGGTACCCTTTCACAACTTATCATATTGTGACGATTATTATCTATTTTTTTAAATTTTGTTTTTTAATTCGAACGAGAAACGATTTCGACGTTATTGCGTATACAACCAAGAATTTCGTAGGTGGGTCCAAAAGGAGAGCCAGGCGAACGGGGCAGAGATGGTACCCCTGGATTACCAGGTCTTCCAGGTCCAAAAGGAGACAAGGTGAAAATAACCTGTATAACTTTTTTGGAAAGGAATAAACTTCCGAGAAGATTTCGCACAGCATTAGAAGACATGATAGTTATGATGAATGCTATTCATCAACACAGAAAATTTTGAATCTTTTCTAAGCAATCGCATAAAATCATACAAGATCATGCACACCGTTACAGATCAAAGAATACTTCAATATCGATTTGTAGGTGTCATTCAGTTAATTTATTAAAATAGTAGAGGAGACGTGTTAAAATCCTCTGAGTTATTTTTTGGAACCATTTGTATTAAGAGAGGGAGGCCTTTGAACCTTCCTTATAGCACTATTGCACGGATCCACAATGCATCCTTGAAGTGTATACATAAGTAGCACACTCTCACGGCAAGATTGAGACGGCTGGGTTCGATCCCAACCTGTGATCTAGTTTTTGTCCGTACGGTACTTAAATTAGAAGTATGTTTGTTATTTGCTTTTTCTACATCAATCCAACTAGCTTATGTTGTAATTTTCCGTTCTGCATCTCCCATTATTCACTTTTTCTTTGATCTCACTTTTAGTGCGACACTCCATATCTACCACCAATGCCTATTTCCCATTCCCTTCCCGGACGACCAGGTGTGCCTGGACCTCCTGGTCCTCCGGGAGCTGCAGGGCCAATCGGTCCCGCTGGAGCTTCGGGTGAGGCAGGAGAGGCTGGCCCGCAGGGTCCACCTGGACATCCCGGCAGGCCTGGACTGGACGGACGACCGGGTACTCCGGGTCGAGATGGCTTGCCGGTTCGAAAAAAACATCGGGACACTCTAGAACCATACATCGTGTTTTTTTTCTCCAAAGTGCATGTATCACGCCCGATTTTATTATGTTCGGAATAGTTTCACAATGTATGTAAGTAGTCTTACCCGTAGATATGCTTCTTGTGATGGAAACCGCATGTAATCGTTAGCCTAGTTTTTAGCCCAGACAAACCGTTGGTAAACCTTCTCTTTTAGATTTTTAATTGATTCGCTTTTTTGATCTTTTCTTTATAAAATCTAGCCGGTGTTTGCAAAGGTGTACATACATAGAGACAAAGTGTAGTAACTACTACGATTCTAGTACCAACCAGGATTATAGTAACTACGTTACTCTTTACTCGAGAATGAACTAAAAGATTTGATATAGGGAACGAAGGGGGAGAGAGGCGATCGGGGACTGGACGGACAGCCAGGACCTCCAGGCCGGGATGGAATCTCCTCTTCCGCCGCTTCCATCGCGGGACGAACATTGACCGTCCCCGGGCCACCAGGGCCTCCTGGTAAAGAAAATTTTTAAGGGAACGGGGTATCTAGGACCTATTCAAGTAGTGTGATTGAACTATCGCGTTGGCAAAAGCTAGTCCGCAAAGCGGGTTTTTTTCGCTTACTTTTCAAATACTTCAAAACCGACTATTCCTCACTAAAAAGATAATGAAAAAAGTATGAATGAATTAATATATCATTAATATGAAAATCTTTTTTTTCGACATTAACGTGTATGAGAATGAGTTTAGATGAAATTATGAAAAAAATAGTTCGATCTTTGCTTGGGGTATCTTTTCCAGAAACCGAAATTGAACATAAAAAAACCTTCTTTTCAGGACGGGATGGGCTGAATGGCGAGAAAGGAGAAAAGGTTTGTCCACCAACTTTTTGTAGTATGTATTTTTGTTATTTCCACCAACCAGCAGAAAAGGGGTATTTTTATGTTGAAGATGTTTTCGCATTCCTCTTTTTCTTTCAATGCTTTGTTGGGTGTATTAACCAATTAGGTACACATTTCTCTTACTTAGTTGATTCAAACATAAAGACCTTTTCTTTATACAATAAAAAATGAAATTTACGCTAATGGGGACACCAAGTTTATTGCGGCTCAGTAATCAGACGTTCCCTTTTGCAATTGGCACGTTCCCGTCTATTAAAGACATAACTGGAATTTTATCAACAAATTGACAAATATTCTACCCCAAGTCAAAAAGGTCCCATTTTGATAAAATATGTAGAAACTAGTCTCTCTCGTTTAGAAATGACAAGGCATTTTTACTTTTTTCTTCTCTTTTGTTCTACTGTTAGCTTTCATCACGTCCAAGTCCGTTTTAACGCAACTAATTAATAGACACAACTAGAAATTTATACTAAAGATATAAAAACGTTGTCAATGTAAGTAATTTACTCCACCCATTAATTGCTATTTGTTACATGCACTAACGTGTCTATGAAAACGCTTTTCTTTGATTCTTGTTCACTGTTACAGACAAACTAATATACTTGTCAATCTGAAGAAAAAAAAAACCGGCAAACTTCGCTCGCTTCGAAACACTAACTCAACTCTTAATAAATCCAACACACAGGGAGATCCCGGATTGAATGGACTCCCGGGAGAACTCGGACCGGTCGGACCGCCCGGTGTTCCAGGCAAACACGGAAGACGGGTACGGTAGAATGCTCACAATTCTGTTCAGGACGCCTTTCTCGTTTGAAAACTTTTTGGTATTATCTGAAAAAAATTTCTTGTGAAAAGACTTTTCAATACTTTTTCCACATCTTCCGATAACACTGAGAGAATTTTCGGAAAAGAAGGGCGTTCTGAGCACATTCCAAAAGGTTTTATCCCGTTTTAAGAGTGAAATTTTTAATGACATACCGGAGTGTAAGAGTGACATTTTTGATGACATACCGGAGTGTAAGAGTGACATTTTTGATGACATACCGGAGTGTTCCAGTTAAAAGGCTAACAATGGAAATGCAGTTTCCATTAATTACAAAAACAAAAACAAAAAAAACCATTAATCACAAAAAAGAAAATTTAACAACGATCATATATTAGAGCTGCCAAAGAAATGTCATTTGAAAGTTTTCAATACAAATGTGTGGAATAAAACAGTTCCTTTGTTCATTGAAAGGACTTGCTCAAATGCAGTTTTAATGTACATATCTATCCCTACCTAATGTACATATCTATCCCTACCTAATGTACATATCTATCCCTACCAGCGTCCTTTACCTTTTTGAGTTTTATGTTAAGTTTTCGAAAAGAAACTCTGAATTGATTCGGTAATTAGACCGTAACAGAATAATATTATTCAACTTCGACTTGAATAGTGCAATTTATTCATTCATACACTATACATTGATGAATGATCACCTATTCTCTAAAATAAAATAAGGTATGATTGTTAGACTGGTAAATTTTTCAATAACCTTAGCCACCTTACGAAGAAAGATTCGGCCTAAAAATAAGCGTCTAACGGCTCATCAGTATGAAAAATTGAAGATGTTGAAGTACTATTCGGGTTTTAAACGAATACAATCACATACTATAACATTGACGACTATGATCAACCATTCTTTAGGACAATATAACGAGGTATGATTGTAACACAAGAAATTTTAAAATTACATAAGAACTATTCGGGTTTCAAACGAATACACAAGGACCCTCGCAGCAAAAATTAGGAATTTGTTGTGTAAATGTTGTGCTTTACAACTCGTATACTTTAACATGTTGTGTTCTGCTATTTGTAAATTTCACTCGGCATGGACAGCGTTCGTTAGTGTGGTATACCGCCGTGTTGTCCTCTCTATTCTGTGCTTTATTCACTTATTCATTCTTTCCCTTTTATAATTATTATTATCAATTATCTTCAATCTGGAGTCGAGATGTTGTGATTGTTGAGTTTGTCTCCTCCTGTGTTATATTTCAAATACGTCTCGGTCCTGAACGAACGCAGAGCTTTGCCTCAATCTTAAATACATGAAGACGGTAATGCATTAGAATGTATGGAGGCCAAAGCGAGAAAGAAGCGAGAAAGAAAGAGGCGAATGAGAAAGTTATAAAAAAAATATAGAGATGAGAAAAAAAGGAATAAATAATAATATCAAAAACATGAATAGTCCAAAAAATTTAAAAGAGTTGAAAGCTGATATAGAGAAAAAAAAGATAGGGAAAGAAGGCATAAAGCGAGAAAGATTCAGAGAAAGAGAAAAAAGAGGTAGAGAGAGAGAGAGAGAGATAGCGAGAGACAGAGAGAGACAGAGAGAGAGAAATAGAGAGAGAGAGAAATAGAGAGAGGGAGAAATAGAGAGAAAGAAAAGGTGAATTATGTCAGCTTTTCAGAGAAGACAGGGCTTTGTGGTCGTTCAAGCCGAGACATCTTAAGCTAGTACATAGGTTTAAGTGCTACTCTCTCAAGACATGAACTTTCAGGGGAAAGCAGTTGACTTGAAAAAGTCCCCAGAACTGCTGAAGGAAATTTTGAAAGAGCTGCTCCCTCAGCTTAAGAAAGAGATCGAGAGTGGCAAACCTGGTCCGCCGGGCAAGGAAGGACCAATTGGACCCCCTGGACAAACTGTGCGTTTCACCTCCTTAAACTCTTAGCATTAATAAATCAAGTTCTTTCACATACAAATTTTCTTATCATCTTAAGTTCTTCTTTTAACCATCTCAAGCTATTTATCTTATGATCTTGTTTCAATATCTTGTGCTTTCATCTCTAGAATTCTATTAATATTATTTTTTATTAGTATTTTTATTATTAATATTACGAAACAGAAATAATAGAGTGACAGAATAGAAACACATGTTTGCGAAAAAGTCGCGTGTTGCGAACCATTTGACTTTCTAAAGTTCGAAATATTTATTCCAACTGCAACGTAGAAATGATGAATAATTTTTGTTCAATTTTCGAATAATATTTCTTCTAATGAATGCTTTTTACCTTTCTCATCTTTCTCGCTCTAATTTGTGAGTGCTTATGGTTGAGACAGATGGAATAAATTGTGATTTCTCAACAAAAAGAACAACAAAAAAACGAAAAAAGTTCTTCTTGTTTAAGGGTCCTCGAGGAGAACGGGGTCCCCAAGGCCTTCCTGGTCACCAAGGAGAGAAGGGCGACCGCGGAGGGATCGGGCCACCCGGACTACCAGGACAACCGGTATCTTTCTGTTTGAGAGTTTGAATGGTCACATCTTTCTCTCCATCTCGCTCTCACTCCTTCTCACTGTCTATCTTCTTCTCTTTTCTCTCTCTCTCTATCTTTTCATTCGAAAAAAGGAGAAGTCGGCTGCGAAGCGTGGAAATTCGATCGATATATATTTTTCTCCCTTTATTTTCCATAATAAAGATTTACTTATGACTTTAATCCTGGATATTCTGAATGACCGCACAAATATTCGTTGATTGATTGATTGGTAGCTGCATCGCCAAGAATAACTTATCGAGAGCCAAGGCTAACAATGCTTAATATAACAAAAGTTTTTCTTAGCTTTGAATAAATTTGATCAGAGACTTAAGCAACTCTGACGTTTCATTCAATTTCAAGAGCTTTGGTAGATCTCTTAGAATTTGAACCTCAGAGCTCGGAAAAGTACACAAGTTCAGCAATCGAATAAAATTTGGGAAATGAGAACGAATTAAGCGAATAACGGAAAATATATAATTGAGTAATGACTTTACACGTATCAAATTTAAGAGTTTCTTCTTATGATGTTTCACACTCAATTTTTTTCTCTGATGCAGGGGAGTGGAGTGGAAGCTTCGTTGGACATGCGTCCTGCGGTGCCCGGACCCCCGGGACCACCCGGAGAGAAGGGCGACCAAGGTCATCCTGGGCAGCCTGGCGCGCTTGGATTGCCGGTTGGTAATTTTTTTTCCAGGCTTAAAGCTCGAATCTTGAAACTAAGCCGTTCAAAGCTACCGAGATCTATGCCACAATACCTTTGTCGCCATGAACAGATCTTACTGTGTTTGCCCCTGGTCTCGAGAAATTTCTTCCTTCACCCAAATACATATTTTACCATGGAAAAAATCGATTGGATTTAAAATGAACATTTTCGACAAGCTACATACTAGAAATTCGTTCAATTTTTGCTGTTGTGAGAAGACTGATCAACAGCTAAGAAATGTAGATTTAGAAAAACTCTTGCGTAAAAACCACTTCGGCTTCCTAAAAACCCTATCAGAAGTTCTATTGACTTGATGATTTTTTTTATATTATTGACAATAACCTGAATATGCAGGGTCCTCCGGGACCAATGGGTCTGCGCGGAGCACCAGGAGTCACTGGGGCAGAGGGCAAGCCGGTTTGTAAAAATCAATCTTCATTTTCTTTTTTCTTTTTCTTCCTTCCTCTTTCCTTTCTTTTTTTAACTCTTTTACTTTCTTTAACTTCTTCCTTCCTCTTTCCTTTCTTTTTTCTCTTTTTTCTTTCTTTTTGTTCTTCTTTATTTCTTCCTTTTTTTCTTCTCTTTCATGTTACTTCATCAATCGGCTTGGCAAGAATAATTGAGGAATAAGTTACGCAAAGGTTAGTGAAGCACGTTTGAAGGATGTCATTTCGGTGGTGTTCTAAAAAAGAAGATTGTTTTGTTTTTGTAACGCTTATCGTAGGTGAAAGCTCTTGTGAATGATAATTGTGGAGCACAAGTTGTGTTGGGAAAAGATGTTGCACTGTAACTCATGTAAAGAAGTTTGTCAGTCAGTTTGAATGTAAGTGATGTATTTCGAGAAAAATGTCTTCTCTATGTAGGAGAAAGAATAATGTCAATAATAACTCTCTCTGTCTCTCTGAAGCTGGGTCTTTAATATTTATAGTGGGCTGGAAAATTGCGAATATAGTAAATAATACTCGCGGTAGAACTCTTGTCGAAAAGTTCCTCTAAAATGTTTGAGAAAATCATGATTCAGATTGATAAATTTGCTTATGTACATGTATTTTACGGAAGGATCAATTTGTTTAATCATTGAATCATTGTTTAATCATTGTTTAATCATTGTTTAATCATTGTTTAATCATTGACAATTTTCGCTTTAGAAAAAAGTTGAAAAGATAGTAGGTAAGAGAGTTGATAGGAAAAGTGTTAATACCCTTGTGATTAGAAAGCTGACTTTACTTTGAGGTTCGTTGAAACAAATAGAAAATTATCGATTGTCTTAACAATTTTGATAAGAAAAATATAATAATGTTTTAGAATATAAAACTTTATTATATGATACTGTGATTGAATAATATAAAACACACAATTACATAATTATCTACTGAATCTTCAATCTCTTCAAAATTTTGAGCTCTAGTGTTTTTGCTCCTTCGGTTTCGCTATTTCGAAATTTCATACTTTTGATAAGTGAATTTACACAAAATATATTAGCTTTCCGAGAGTTACAGTTATTGCTACAAAATTCTTGTTCTTCTATTTATACAATCAAACCTCTAATAACTCCTTTTTTTTCCTTTCTAACAGGCTCGAAAAACGGGCATATATTAATTTTAATCAGTATATATTTTTTATTCTTAGCTCTAGAATAAATTGCACCTCACTTTGACCTTGAGTTATATGTCCTCAAGAAAGATCAATTTGCTCGAGTCATACCCAATTCCTAGTTTCTACGATGCTTCCGTTAGTAGAACAAGGAAAACCGTTAGTAGAACAGGATAGTTAGGGTCTGTCTGGTTGCATAAAACTCTTAATTGCAGGGTAAGCAGGGAGCAGTCGGACCGAAGGGAGACATCGGACCAACGGTAAGTTTCAACATTTATGAACTCAAAACTCATTTTTTGTCAAAATTTCTTGGTTTTTTAGCTTTCTTTTCTTGGTAAAAATTTTTTTTTAGTTTGAGATTAAAAGTTTGGAAAGATTAGATTCAATTAACTTATCATTGCTAAAATCTAATTTCAAGCCAGTAAGAGAAAAATTCTGAGGTTTATCTATAAGCAATATAGTAACCAATAACATTTTCAGGGACCAGCAGGGCTGCCTGGACACCCAGGTCCTCAAGGGGAGAAAGGGACTCCTGGAGAGCGTGGCCCGGCCGGAGAAAAGGGCGACCAGGTTGAAGATTTACCTATGTTGATAAACCAATCTATCAATATCTCATAATACCTAAGAACAAGCATTTTCCATGTGACCGTTGATAAAAACTTTGAATGATGAAAAACCATGTTTTTCACAAAATAAATGAAGCTTCGAATTTCATGTTGTTAAGTTTTCGATGACTTTGAACAACGCAATGAAAACTTGATTGTGGGAAGAGAAAAGTTTTTGGTTAGTGTGGTTTGGAATATTTGTATCAATACTCTAGCAAGCACCCAATGTTTTCCGATGTTGCTAACTAATTCTAGAAATATAATCGTCGTAGCGTCAAACAATTCTCTGAAAATACGAAATTTCGGTGAACTCATTTTTTCTGGTATTACAAAAACGGTTTGCTAGGTTTTGAGTATGAATGTACCGTATGATCGTATTAGATGATCGTAATAGCCCTTGACAATTTTCTGTAAAATTGAATTTTCCTAAGATCTATATCTCTTGAAACACGGAAACAGTTTACAAGATGTTTTAAATGTATAAAAGTATCGTGTTGTTGTATGAAAGTATCGTGATAGCCCCGAAACAATTTTCTGGGAATCCCTGTTTTCTGGAAAAGACATTAGAACACTTAAAGGGTTTAATATTAAGGGAATTCCGGGTCTTGACGCGCCCTGTCCTACGGGCCCAGATGGCCTGCCATTACCGTATTGCTCATGGAAGCCCCAAGACGTACGTTCCTTTACTACGAGAATTTTTTCGAAACTAAATTTTCTAATTCACTTTTTTTTTACATTTCAGAGCAACGTAAAAGTTGACTACGGGTTAGATAAGTTGGATATTAGTTTATTTGTCAATTTGTGTGTTTGTATGTTTAGACAGAAAACACTGAGTCATGTGAACTTTAATAAGACTTGGTCGAAGTTTATGCCCATTTAGTTAAATCATCGGTCACCTGCACTGTCAAAGAATTTAAATAGCACAAGTTTCGAACTGAGAGGTATATATATATTTTATCAACCAACAACGTAAAGATGCCTAGAATAATGTAAAGCAACCGATTATTCACAGTGTAGACCTCTTATAGTAATGCCTAGACATCTTATAGTAATCTCCATTCGCTGCCCTTAACGTCTAACTCGAATCCACCAACTCATCGGTAAATATCTTTCAGCGAGAATTTTTTCTGTGATAATCTGGACTGAAATCACAATTATCATCTTTTTCATCTTCTGAGTTCTTGTGGATGGCATTATCTCTCTCCTTTTATCTTCTGTTATCTTTTCTCACTTCTTTATCTTTGTACTTTATTTAATTTTTGACAGATGCTGGTGACATATGGTTAGCTATAAGTAACCTAACCCAAACCTTAACACAACCTCACACAAACGGTGAACCACACCGTGAAAAACGTCCTTCACAAATTGGTGACTCGATTTGAGAGCACTCCTAGGTAACTCAAATAGCCAGTGAATCAGCCCTAGTGAGCTTTGTCTCGTCTCTGCACTCGGAGCCCTAACAAACAAGCTCTTGCTAGTTGCATGACCTAGTAATACCTAAGCAAGTTTGAGCATGTTCTTGATTGGTCAACTGTCTCTTTGCAGTCCGAAGAAAATGGACTAGAGAAGTCACTCCGCAAGCGTCGAAAATTGTAGTGAGAACTTGTCCGTTCTAAAGATGTCTGCCAATATTGCTGCTTGAAAATTAACACAATGTGTTAACATAGGTAACTGCAGGTCAGTGCTTTTCAAAACGCATAAATATGCCCTTTAAAAACTCCAGGAAAACATATGTTTGTTTGAAGTATAATATAATCAAATCATTAAAAAAATTGGAAGCTTATATATTTATCGGAAGCTTCTAGTTTAAAGTAAATACAAAATTTACCAAGAGAAGAACCCTGAAAAGTTCAATCAATTTCAGCACTTTTTAATCCGGGCTACACCCTAACCGTATAAGCTTGATCTAATGGTAACAGCTAGCCGAAAACCAGTCACTGAAACATAACCTAATTTTTGGCTTGATCGTTTTGCAATAATTAAGGATGAAAAGAAATATGCCACAATACATGTTCATTCTTGTAATAACGTGTCTCATTTAATCACAGTCGTCTCTGTTTGCCACTCCGTGAGAAGATTTTTATTAATAGTGATTGCGGAACATAAGTGGGCAGCATTTTTTTGCCAACTTGTAACTTTCACTGACTCTTCGAACTCGAGAAACACTGCCGAGCTAAAATAACTCACCACCCCTTACCATGCGAATAATGATAGATCTATAGATTAAGGGTTTTTTCAATTCTGATAGTTCGTTTTTTGATGGTGTTTAGATGATTGGGAGGTTGAATTGATTCTTTGAAAGCACTATTTTGAATCACTCAAAGGGCAGAATATCAATTGCAGTTTCTACTAAGAAAAAGCCAGATTATTCCCGGTGGACTAAACCCTGGAATGACATTATTAAAGTGCGCGCTTTCTGTTGTGCAATAATTCCTAAATTCGATTTTGACCCCGGACAGATCCATTCAAACCGAGGGGTTGGGAATTGAACACTAGGTTGTAACAAATCCCTTTCGGTTATAGATATTATAACTTGGTGAGTATAAAAATTCACACATTTCTAGGTATAGATTACGAAAAATAGCCCTAGTAAAGCTGATTTTCCCTGATAGAAGGCAGTGTTTCTCGAGCATTCTATTTTTGGAAGTAGCTTATCGGTTTTCAGGGCAAAAATGACGGTTGGAAGCGAAGGAGAAGGAGAAGGATTACGATATGAGGAGGTCGCCTATTCGAGGGAGAAGTGGGATGCGAAAAGGGCAGCATGAAATGAACTGTTTTGACCTAAATGATCTACCTGTCTGACTACTCGTCTACACTTATCTAAATCCGACTGCACTGAACTTTTTTATTTCTGGATAGTGTGTTTAAGGTATGGTAACAAGTTAACCAGTAAATAGTTCCTTACTACTGTACTCAAGCTAAGAAGCTCCCATCAGTAGCTATTTGATTCTTTTAGACACCAATTCCACTCCCTTCGCTCATCGGTTCTCAAAGCGATTTGAATGACTTATTTAAGACACACCTCATGACTCGCGATTAGAATAGTCTCATTCAACTCTGTTTTATCTACTCTTTTCCTTCCCAGTTTAACTTTTTTGAATGAAAAAGTCCCTGAAGAATTCTTAAAGGTTGGTTTTCTTCAAGAGTTGGAACATATGAAGAAAAAACTCAATTACAGTTACCTCGGAGCTCATAAAAAGTTTTTTTTAAAGTGTTTATGTTATATTTACGAAATGAGCAGAGAAAAAATAACTTTCGAAGAAATTATAAATATAATGAGCGTTTTTTAGCTGAATCGATGATCGTTTCCTTTTTTTCGCTCAGTGTTTCAAATATTTGTGATTGTATGCCTTCTATCAGAGTATCGATCTCTCTCAAAATTGCTATCAATGACCAGTAAATCAGTTACTGATATGATGAAAACGTCAGTTAGACGTGAAATTTGTCTTTCTTTTCATGACTTTCCGAAACACTCGAAAGTTTCGCACTCGATTCTATGTTACTAAGTTTTTGAATCTCTTCATCCGTTTAGTTTGTACGAATATCCGGCTTTTATTGAGTCCTACGTGCTGCCTGCGTCTCTAACACCTGCACGACGCCAAAAAACAAAAAAAGAGCACACATCATGTTTCATACGGTCCCCATCTAGCCGTATGACTTCAATAGCGTAAACTTTGCCTAAGACTAAGCCAATGACACAACGAAAAGTAATCGAGAAACAATATTTGCTGAGTTTGTGATTAATAGTTAGGCTGACTTTTACAAAGGTTTGTGTTCGATGGTTTCAAAGAAAATAGTGGAAATCGTGGAGAGAGTGTGAGATGATATTGACAAGCAGAGAAAATTGAGAAATAAGCTAACTAGATAAGCTATTTAAAAGACAGCAGATCATCAAAGAACTTTACAATGCTTTGCTCTGCAACGCACCTAGGTCTCAATAAGAGCCGAACATCCTAAAATGTTATCAGACGCAACGAGTTTCGTTACAAAAATCATAAGTTTTTATTTCATAACTAGGGAATTACTTTAGATTTTCAATATTGTCCCAGTACTACTTGATTTTTTACTGAAACCTGAAGTTTTGTTTATTTTAAAATTTAAAACTTTACAAAACTCTTTTAAATAGTAGTTCACTAAAAAGGCGCAAACTTTTACTTAATTTAAATTTTGAAAAGGCGACTTGAAAGTCTGAATTTTTAGAATGGTGCTTGAAGCGAACTTTCTCTCTTTGAAAAAGCCCGCTACAAGCACCATTCCAAAAATTCAGACTTTCAAGTGAAAAATAGTGTTTTACATGATTAAGAAGAGAGCAATGTAATGATATCTCTCTCATTTGCACGGAACACAAAATTGATGATGAATAAATTGCTGCTTAAAGCTGGATAATCATTATAATCGGGTCATTATCACCACTCTCATTTATAAAACTTCTTTTCCTTATACACAGACGGTGAATTTTACAAATCTTTTTTCAGGTTCCTTCAACCAAATTTATTCTCTGAAATATCTTTGTAATCAAAACTTGAGTCATGATTGTTTCAATTGAGTTCTTTTTAGTTTATCTAATCAAAAACTTTTATTCTGAACAGTACATGCCTGAAGTGAAGTAAAGGTTTTTTTTGTTGATCATACTTGAATGTATTTTAAGCAATCGATCTCTTCCTATAAACCAAATAAGTTTTCTTATTTCTTAAAAACGAAGGAAACTAATTATGATTCATGTATATCAAATTGTTTTGAGTCATGAAAGTCCGCACCACGACACTTCGCACCGCAAAATTTCGCTTCGGAATTCCGTGATTTTTTTCTTCAAAAGCTGTTATTACCACCTGTTCGTTCCATTTGGTCTCAAATTAAGCCATACGGCCTCAATGGCGTGAATTTAACTGCTCCTAAGCGGAAATTTCGAAAAAATATAATGGCAACATGTCGGAGTTTTTGGAGCAAGATGTCGCGGTGCGAAATGTCGTGATACCAATTTGTTTTTCTGATACCAACCTGTTTTTTAAACACAATAATCCGTCTTTTCTTTTGTTCTTTTTGAGATACAAAAGTGAGTTTCTTGATAAAAATTTTCACAACATCAAATTCACTGCTTTTCACGCACATTCGAACATTAATAATGAAAAATATGGCCTTTTAGTTCTTAACATGAATTTCAAAACTTTGTGTCTGCGTTCATTTTTAGCGTTGTTTTCCTATTGTTAAACCGTTTCACCTACCTTTTTCTTATAATTTGGAGCTGTTTTATTTCTTGCCTTTGTTCATTTTCGAGGTTTTTGGTAGAATTTCGCTGTGGGACGCTGCTCTATATTTTTTTGATTTTCGTGATTTTCTCAATTATTTTTTCAGTTCGTTCATTTACTTCAAGTATTAAACAATTAAAATAATTGAATTCCAACGCTGTTTGGCTCTAGCCAGCACGCGAACACATTTCACTTTGATGAATGACATATTGAATGACATCTTCATGATGAATGACATATTGGATGACATCTTTATGATGAATGAAATATTAAATGAAATTTTTATGATGAATGACATCTTGAATGACATATTTATGATGAATGACATCTTTATGCTCTCAGACATGAATATGTTTGCTTTAAAGCAATAAATTTAAATTCAACTTCTTTTAAATAAAAAACAGAACAATTTAATAATTTTGGAACTGTGCACATAACGTGTTATATTATCTCAAACTTTATCTTTTATCTAAAAAAAACCACATTTATCTCAAACTCATTGAATATATATATATTAAAAGCAGACAGAGAGAGGCAGAGAGAAAAGAGAGAGAAAGAGAAAGAGAGAGACAGTTACATATATAACATGAGGATGAAGAAAGAGGTAAAATAGAGAAGCCGATAAATAAATTCATACATACAGGGTTCACCAAAAGATCACGTGGACGACTTTGTCACTTTGTATTTTTATTGTTTGCTGTAGCGGTCGTGTGATTTTTCGGTTGTATCTTATTCATAACGTTGAAAACACACCCTGATAAAATCAGAATGATATCTCTTTTCGTTTTTATTTAACGGTTTCTGATATGGACCGAGGCTGTATTCTGCGCTTGAGCCAGTCCGGATACCTTCAGAAGCACATCGCCAGAATCACTGGATTTTTCCGCAGGACCATCGAGGACACTATACGTCGTTTTAGTGAGACCGGTACGATGAATGATCGTCCCAAGAGCGACAGACCAGCGACCGCGACCACTTCCGTCAACGTAAAAAGTATCCGAGATAAGATTCGTTATAACTCTAAGCCAGGCTCAATTCGTGGGAAGCAACATGGTGTTTAAACAAGACTCTGCGCCCGTTCACAAGCCTAAAGTCGTGCGAGAACGGTGCAAGGCCAATTTTTCCTCGATGACCTCCGACGAATGACATCCCTGATTTGAATCCTCTGAACTTTTTTTGTGTTATCGGTCCTTCACAACAAGGCCTGCGCTTCTTCTCACAAGAGTTTGGACAGTCTAAAGCACGCCCTCCAAAAAGCGTGGGATGATCTTGACGTCGCTTACCTGTTCACAACGGTGAGTGCCTTCCACAACCGACTCCGTGCATGTATCGAGGAGAAGGGAGGGCTGTTCGAAATTTGAGAGTGCAATTATATCCCAAAATTTTGTTTGATTTGCTCAACCCCATTAAGTTTTTATCGGGAAAAATACTGTCCACGTAAACTTTTGGCGCTTGCTTTACATATGTACACAGAGAAAAAAGAGAGGAAGAGAGTCGGAAAAAATGAACCGGAAAAAAACTTGGCACCTCAAAAAGTTAGTAAGACTCGTTGCATTTGAGATCTTCAGTATGTCATCTTCTGCGTAAAATAATCAATCATCCCCGCTTGGTTCTCTCTTCAACAGATTACGATCGACGAGAAGGGCCGATGTGGGAACATCCGACTCATTCGAAGAACTCCACCAGATGATGAAAGCAGTTCTACATCGCAACGAAGCATTGGAGCAGAGGTTTATGGAGTACCAGTCTATAATTGAAGAACATACCAAATCCATTTCTTCACTCAAAGATACTCTTGACACTCTTACTCTTACCGTCGAGAAGATTACTTCTCAAAACAATGTCATATCTTCGAATGTCCAGAATTCTTCTCCTATGATTCATTTTACTCCTGTTTCTAAGCCCCCTCCAATTTCTGACCCATCGTTCCGATACTTCGAATCCCCATCTGAAATAGCTGATCGCCGAGAACGCTATCGTTCTCTTGCCCTCTTCCGCTTCCCGGAATCTCCTTCGCCTTCTGCTGCTGCACGTGCCGAACAAGACCTCTTGAATGTTCGAAGAATCCTCAATGACATGGATGTCCAGGCCATTCCCGAGAAAGTTTATCGCATGCCATCTCATATCCCCTTCAACCCCCGTAACTCCAATCCCAGACCCCTGAAAATCGTTATGCCAACTGTGGATTTTCAACAGGCAGTACTCTCAAAGAGTTTTCTGCTTAGAAACCACAACCTCTTTGTAAGAGAATCCCAGACCAGATCTCTTCGAAGTGCTGTTGCCAGCGTCGGAGGATCTCTGTAGTATTCTGCAGCCTTCGCCCGTCTTTCGTCTTGACACATTTGTAGTGCTCGATGTCAAGAGTCGCATTTTTCCTCGCTTTCGCTAGACGATATATGGTCTTCTCTCCTTCCTTCGTGTCCAAGCGTTCGTAGAGTTCACGATGATGTTCAGAGCGTGCGGAGGCTACGGTTCGCTTTGCTTCTTTTTTCGCAGCCTTGTACTCTTCCCAGTTCTCGTCTGTCTTCTCGATGAACCATTTCTTGTAAGCCGCTTTCTTTGTTCGAACTGTATGCTGCACTTCGTCTGTTAAAAGCCATGTCTGCTTGTCGATTCTTCGGCGTCCAGGTTTCGTCGTTCCTAGAACTCTTCTCGCGTTGGCGGTTGCAGAATCTCGAAGCGAGGCCCATGTTCTGTTTATGTCTTCCGGGTCGATTTCAGGGAAGGTTAAACCAGTGACGACGGCTGATTTATATTCCTGAAGCTTCCACCATTTGATGGTTGCCGGGCCAGTTACTGGTACTTTCTTCTTCAGTTGACACGCAGGTCAGTTATGACCAGCTTGTGTTGAGGGGCGAGACATTCGGACGGAATCACCTTCATGGCGATCACTGCCGGGAAGTCTCGTTTTTGTAACAGCATGAAGTCTATTTGGCTTGTGCTGAGGCCGCTAGAATACGTGATCATCTGGCTCGTTCTCTTCTTGAAGAAGGCCAGCTGCTTCTGCGAAGTCGAGGATTCGGCATCCATCGCTGTTCCTATTCCCATATCCTTTTCCACCGTGACGACTGTATCCGCTGCTTTCTCCTCCGACATGTCCGTTGAGATCTCCTCCAAGTAACAGAAGATCTTCTGCGGGGAAGTTCATAACGTGGTCGTGTAGATCCTGCCAGAACTTGTCCTTTTCCTCTTCATCACATCCAGTTTGTGGGGCGGGGCGTATGCGGAGAAAATCTGGATACGGTGGTTGTCGGAGAGAAAATCTGGATATGGCGGTTGTCGGCATCAATGGAAATAGACATCAGGCGGTCAGAGTTACGTTGAACTTCGGCTACTCGGCTTTGAAGATCTTCACTCACTACGACTTCGTCATTCCATGATAGATTACCTTATATCCTTCACTGATGTTTCGTGACTTCTGCCCTTTCCATCTCGTCTCCTGAACGCATGCGATATCGATTCCGCGGCGTTTGAGAAGGTCCGCTAGCTCATGGCAGCGCCCGGACAGTGTGCCGATGTTTAGTCTGGCGAATCGGACTTTTCTCGATATGAGATTTGGTCGACTCTCGGCCATTTGCCCGCGCATTTTATTCACGTTGGTGGGGCATGGCCAACATGCGTCGCTTCCGAAGGACGCCCTGTAGCATGGAAATGTTTGATCCATGTAGTTGCGACAAGAATTTGCTGACCGGCATGTCGCTCGGGCCTGGCGTCGGTGTCCGCGTTCAGCTTAGCTCACTCGTACGAGTTAGCAGTTTCCGATCGCACCACGTGGAGCAACGGACTCGCCATCAGGGAAAACATCAAAGAATATCATCTAAAAAACTGAAACTGCTCGCTTAGAACTGGTAGTCTTCCACTGCTTAATCTTTCTACAATCGTTACATTACACAATCAGAATTCAGAGAGAAAGAGACGGAGAGAGAGAGAGAGAGAGAGAGAGAGAGAGAGAGAGAGAGAGAGAGAGAGAGAGAGAGTCAGAAGAAAAATGAAGAATTAAAGGAGAGTGAGTTAGACGTGTTAAAAAAGTGAAAGACGAAAAATAGGAGACGTGCTTCGAATAGGAAGAGAGAAAGAAAGACAGAGACCGAATGAAATGAATAGGTATTCTCATCTCTTAGAAGGCAAAAGAAGCTGAAAAAAAGATCTCATGTTTTCAATGGCAAGAAGACTTAATCAGGGTTTTTAATTAGCATCCGGAAGGAGAAAGCAAAAGGGATGCATATGTGTGAGGATTCCCTAAATAATATCTCTCAGGCTGAAACCCTTCTGCTCCATAAATTTTTTTTTCAATGCATATTTGGAGTGAGCTCGAAGTTTTCTCATAATTTTTTGGTGGATAATATACTTGATTGCTTAGTTTTGCTCTTCTGAAGATTTTAAACCTCAATTTTGTTCTTCTGAAGACTTTTAAACATCAATTTCTTGGAAATATCTTTTTTTAAACAATCAGTTGAATGAAACCATAAAGGAGATAAGGCGTGATTAGAAAACCAACTCTACTTCCAATGTTCATCCCAACCACAGAAGACTTAGGCAACTCAAAGTTGTAGTTAGAAGTTTCAGATCAAGAGTACGATACTTCAAAACCAGGATTCAAACCTTCTCTAGTTCTTGCGTTCAAGCTTCGTCCGAATTTTATAATAGAGGACCCGTTTACTGCCCGCCCATAATAATGCAGCCGTTGGTTAAAGACGCAGAAGTCGATGCAAAATGATAGTGAGACCAAAAGTGAGTGAAGGTGGGAACAAAATGATATTGTATTTGAGGATAGTGAACATGTTAAACTGTCAATGAAGTGAGATGGAAACAGAATGGCCCCTTAAGGACCGATCCGGAAAAGAAAAAATCCAGAATTTCACATAGATTGTAAGACAACTCCAGGTGCTGTAAGTCGTGAAAAACCAAGAATGGCGGCTCTTCGATGGCACTTCATCTCATACACATTTATATTGAAGCGTCTCAATGAAATTGATGGTTTTTATGAATTCGCATAAAAAGTTTTTTGATTAGAACTTGTTAAATGTGTGCATGATTTTTTTAAAAGTTACTTTTTGTAGTTACTCTAAATCACTCTCAACTATGTACATATACTTTCAAATCTTGGAATAATTTTATGAGTTTGGGGGGTAGGGGTTCTAATACTTAGTGGTCATACTGATGTGGGGGTAGGGGGTTCTAATACTTATTGGTCATACTCATTGAGCGATATTTTACAAAAAAACAATTGTGAAACATAAATTGGAATTTTTTGCTAGAATGACTCGTGAATAAATGGTTGAACACACGCTTTATTGAATAACAGTTAATTTGTATGTTTTTTTCCTCATAATGAAGAAGCATGAAACGCCATTGATTCGAGGTCCTCAGAATGATATCAGCGTCGCGTAATAGTCATTTATGCTCATATTAAAATCTTGGGAGTCAGTTATTGTTTAAAACAAGATTCATTTCTTTGAAATCAGTTCTGGAGGTAGTTGATCTTCCAGAAAATCTCAGAATGTTTAGGAATATTGGGTCCGTACTTTGACAGTATTAATGAGAGCTTTTTGCATTCAATTTTTGTATAATAAATTATGTTTAAATGGTTATGCTTGAATAAATGAGGTACATTATTCAACAACAAAAAAACCTTGTCCATCATCGCCTACACCTCTCAAGCTTCGAACGAACATTCGTTCTGACACAAATTATTCGGGCTCACATGGCACATATCCCTATCCAATGTCTAGAAGAGCAATTGAGGGTCAAGAAACTGCAGGCCTGTTCACGACAGATTTGTACTTCTTTTTTTACCAGCTCTAAAGTTTTTTAAATAAATTTATTCGCATCTCTGTCACTTTGTTATTTTGTTAAGATGATGTTCTGAAGAGTTAATTCAAAAAAACATGTTCATGAACTTATACTTTACTGCAGAGTGCATGGAGATAATCACGAAAAGTTCCATTCGAATATATACAAGTGTATCTCAAGGAGATGCAGCTTTAGTTGCTTCGTTTGATTCCTCACTGAAAATTTTATAACCTTGTTACTACGCTTGATCTCTTCCTCTCTCTCTCTCTTTCTCTCTCTCTCTCTCTCCCACATACACATACACACACACACACACACACACACTTATAAGAAGAAATAACCCCTGTTCTCACTAAGGGAAAATGTGACACTTTTGGCATTGATGCTTGTTTTTTTTGTTTTGTTTTACCTTGTTGCATTTTGTTTTACCATTCTGACTGACTATTGGTAATTACTACAACGAATCCTAGTTGTATTTTATCCTGTTCAATAAAAACTAGAGCGCATTCGTTTGATTTAAGGTAATCATTTCATGAATCAGATCACGTTTGTGGGCTGGAGTATGCACGCGACTCTGATCTGCACTCTGATCTTGCTTCCCATCGCAGTGCACTCTTTCATCGATTGGGAGAGGCAGGCTAGTGGATCATTAAATTAAATAGGATTGAGCTTCATAACCAAAGAAAAACTTGCTCAGAGTTATAGCGAATATGATTGACCAAGGAAGTTTTGGGAAGCACTGCCCTAAACCCTTTTCATTGAAAAACTTACGAAAAGTCAAAGTTGAGGGAAACCGAGCATCCGTATTACTTTTCCGGTCAACTTTTAATTTTGAGGTAAGTTCGCACACAATCTTTAAGCTTACGCTTAGGCTAATAAGGCTGGGCTAGAGTTTGGAAGATGCTGAGACGGTTCGAGCAAAACAAATTCGAGGTGTCCAATTACTTCTGAAAGCCGGGATATGAAAAAGGCAGTAAACAGTCGACCGTTCCAAACATATAGAATAATTTAGAATTAGATAATTATTTTAGCGTTAAAATTCAAAAAATTACTTTTGTGGTGTGAGATAACGAAAGCGATGATTTTGTACGCTCATTTGTCTCACCACGAGTTGCCGTGAAATGCGAAAGGATCACGGTGTTTTTATATATCTTTTTTGTTAATGTTAGAAACTGTTAGAAAAAACTTGTTTGTTAGAAAAAACGTCTTTAAGAAAACAAAATGCAAAAGCTAATGCAAAAGTAAAAATATAAAAACACCGTAATGCATGGGTATTCACGGCATTCCGTGGTGAGAAAAATGAACTACAAAAATGTCACTTTCTTCATCCTACGCCAGAAAAGTCTTTTTTTAATGTCAACGCTCCATAACTCAGTTTAACAGTCAACTTACTTAGGATTAGAAATATTGCCCGAATCAACATCTAATAAATAAATAAGTAAGTATACTTATTTATGGTTAACCATTACAGGTCCTTTTTTCTGCACTTGATCCCGAAGAATATGACTTCTACGAAATGGTTCGTTATGCGTTTGAAATAGTTTTAAAAAGTCTTCCAATGTGATGTTTTTGATATATTAGACGTTTCAGGAACTTTCTTTTAAAAAATTATCATCAAACTCATTCAATCGTGTAAAAGTAATAGGCATTGAACTCCATATATTTGTAAATAAAAAAATTGTCAATTTTGTCAAAAAAAATTGTCAAAAAAATATATATACATATAATCTCTTACTGAATGGCAAATTTTTTTATATTAAAATTTATGACCCCAAGGTATGCAGATTAGACTACACATACAATACTTTTTATGCCTTTGTTCCGTGGGTAAACTGCAAACTGGTGAAAAAATTCTACCATCCTTTTCCCTCACTCGAAATGAATATATCAGAAATTTCGGCACTTTGTTACTTGGGGGGTAGCACTTTACTTGGGGGGATACATTAATATATATATATATATATATATGAATGTATAAACGAACATATTGTAGTATCTGGTTTCAGCCCGCGAAGCGAATGCTTAACATAATCGACACTAACCGGGGCTTCACGAACTTGTTCCGTGCCCAGCCTCCCGTCAAAAAATTATCCAGCACTTTTTTCAGAAAGTTTTGAAACTTCTAAACTTTTGATCTTAAGCTTCCGATTGATGTAGATCTTTCTCGGATCTTAAGCTTCCGATTGATGTAGATCTTTCTCGGATCTTAAGCTTCCGATTGATGTAGATCTTTCTTCCGATTAATGTAGATCTTTCTTCCGATTGATGTAGATCTTTCTCTTAAGCTTCCGATTGATGTAGATCTTTCTCGGATCTTAAGCTTCCGATTGATGTAGATCTTTCTCGGATCTTAAGCTTCCGATTGATGTAGATCTTTCTTCCGATTAATGTAGATCTTTCTTCCGATTGATGTAGATCTTTCTTCCGATTGATGTAGATCTTTCTTCCGATTGATGTAGATCTTTCTTCCGATTGATGTAGATCTTTCTTCCGATTGATGTAGATCTTTCTTCCGATTGATGTAGATCTTTCTTCCGATTGATGTAGATCTTTCTTCCGATTGATGTAGATCTTTCTTCCGATTGATGTAGATCTTTCTTCCGATTGATGTAGATCTTTCTTCCGATTGATGTAGATCTTTCTTCCGATTGATGTAGATCTTTCTTCCGATTGATGTAGATCTTTCTTCCGATTGATGTAGATCTTTCTTCCGATTGATGTAGATCTTTCTTCCGATTGATGTAGATCTTTCTTCCGATTGATGTAGATCTTTCTTCCGATTGATGTAGATCTTTCTTCCGATTGATGTAGATCTTTCTTCCGATTGATGTAGATCTTTCTTCCGATTGATGTAGATCTTTCTTCCGATTGATGTAGATCTTTCTTCCGATTGATGTAGATCTTTCTTCCGATTGATGTAGATCTTTCTTCCGATTGATGTAGATCTTTCTTCCGATTGATGTAGATCTTTCTTCCGATTGATGTAGATCTTTCTTCCGATTGATGTAGATCTTTCTTCCGATTGATGTAGATCTTTCTTCCGATTGATGTAGATCTTTCTTCCGATTGATGTAGATCTTTCTCGGATCTTAAATTTTTTGATCTTCAACTTGACTCGAATCTCTAATTTGATTCTAGGTACCGTTGAGAGTCAACCTCATAACCACGATTCATAGTTTTGTGTTGTTGTTATTATTTCCTCACTCACTTTTCTCATTCTTCATTTACTCTTATCAGTTTATCGGTTGTTTCCTCTCTCTCTCACTCGTCCTGGTGATTTTCTAACCTTGCGAAATTTTCGTGATCAAAGTTGCAAGAACAGTCTACCAAGACTCTTATATGCAACGCCACTGTTGCTTATTCCTCCGTCCAAGTTTACTCATTTTCAAATCCTAACAGAGAGTTAACCATAACAATATCACACACAAAAAATAGGTATGGAAAATGACATATACGTTTTAAAGTATGATTATTCATACTTATAATTTATTACTATTCATACTTATAGTATGAAATCTGACTATTTATCTTTCATAAGTATAAATAGTGATATTTTCAAATGTTTATGTGTCAATTTCCATACGTATATTTTTGTGTGCAACAAGTTATCTTCTGACGATAAAACTTTCAATTTAAACGACCTGATGTAACATTGCATGTCTCGGAGCGTTTCCACAAAAATACACACCCATTTAGATTAGCTAACTTTTCATAGAATATCTTAGATATCTCTTTTGCCCTTGTTAGTTGGCTAGCTGGAGTCTATAAGATAGTAGAAATGTGACAGACCTTTGTTTATGGAGACAGCAGAGTTCAGCAGCATTAACAAAATTATCAAAGAACGTTTTGACCCACACTCCCTTTTCACATTCTTCATCTAATCTTCACCATTTATCGGTTGTTTCCTTTCTCTCTAATGGAGCGTTAAAATTCAACTTTTCACTTTGTCAAAGTAATCTCTGCAAAGTAATCTCGTTGAACGCTCTTATGTCTCACCAGGAAATGCCATGAGAAGAAAAATGAACTACGGTATTTTTTTTTTAAATAATAACTTCTACTGTTGGTCGTAATTTTATATGAATATAGAAATATCGTAGATCATTTTCCTTCTCACGGCAATTCGTGGTGAGACATTGGAACATTCAACGAGATCAATTTGCAGAAATTACTTTAACAAAGTGAAAAGTTGAATTCTAACGCTCCATAACTCGTTCTTTCTGCTGTTTAGATCGCGGAATGTTTGATGAATAAAGATGCATTGCGCACATTATACGTTGGAGGGGTATCTTTTTGAGCTATTCATTACGTGAAGCATATTTGAAAATGCATTTGTCATGCGGAACAATAAAAACAATCAAAGTATTCATGATGAAACTTAATGTATACCTAAGAACTCAAAACATAACCACTTATTATCCAAAATCTGACCATAACAATTATCTTAATTTATACCTAAGAACTCAAAACATAACCACTTATTATCCAAAATCTTAGGTAAGTCGAGAAGAATGAGTCTGATCCATATAGATTATATGTTCTTTTCCTTCAACTGAATGCTAATTTCTGGGGAAAATTCGGTAA
>OZ057405.1:12193297-12234618 GCA_964056735.1 Allodiplogaster pararmata
GCAAAAGGATCAATCAATAATCACCTTCAGAAAGGATCAATCAATAATTCACCATCAGAAACTGCAAAAGGATCAATCAATAATCACCTTCAGAAAGGATCAATCAATAATTCACCATCAGAAACTGCAAAAGGATCAATCAATAATCACCTTCAGAAAGGATCAATCAATAATTCACCATCAGAAACTGCAAAAGGATCAATCAATAATCACCTTCAGAAAGGATCAATCAATAATTCACCATCAGAAACTGCAAAAGGATCAATCAATAATCACCTTCAGAAAGGATCAATCAAAAATTCACCATCAGAAACTGCAAAAGGATCAATCAATAATCACCTTCAGAAAGGATCAATCAATAATTCACCATCAGAAACTGCAAAAGGATCAATCAATAATCACCTTCAGAAAGGATCAATCAATAATTCACCATCAGAAACTGCAAAAGGATCAAGAATTCACCTTCAGAATAGCCACAGATACAAACTCACTTCGAAAAATCTCCATAGTTTGTTCATTTTCTTCTTGTTGAAGTATCTTTGAAATGAGGCAGGCGGTGTTTCTTTAAAATTGGTTGGAAATTTTTCATAAATTAGGTGGACGTTCTACGAAATTACGTAGTGTTTTTTTTTAAATTAGGCACACATTTGATTGGTGTGAACAAGCAGTGAACTAGGAAGCATCTTCTGGTTCTATGAGTTTAGGTCTTTATCTCATCTTAGGGGAAGGCGTACCCTGCCACGAGGGAGGACTGAGTGCTTGCAAGATTTTTATTAGCTGAACTCACCTCATAATTGAAAGAATTCATCGTCCAGTGCAACAGTAGAAGATTCCGGAACGAAAGCTTTTCCAGCACTTCGGAACTGATTAACAGAGAAGTCTTCTTGCCATTTTTAGAAGTCTTAATGGCATCACCCATTCGGGCTTCTTGCTTTTTTGGTTTTGTACCCTCACCTAATAATAACAATAATATTCTTCCTCGCGCTTGTTCCCGCCTCGCGGCAAGGTACGCGTTCCCCTGAGATGCAGGACAGACCTATCCTGGTAGAACCAGTGGCTGCCCGCTAGATCACTGCTAGTGTGAATAGCAGCAGTGGAGAGAGTCAGATTCGTGCATGAGCACTACCAACATTTCTTAACCCTCTTGGTTTGGGTGGATCTGTCCGGGGTGGGAGTCGAACTCGGGACTCTTCGTAGAATAGTCAACACACTACCATTATGCCACACCCGGACAATGTTTTGTCCTTTTTTGCTATACATTTTAATACTTCGGTAAAGAAAGAGAAAGAGAGACAGAAAGAGTCATAAAAAGAAGAAGAGTAAGATAGTACAACTCTTGACTTGGTGAATTTGTAAAAGCTACTGATGCACAATCTCCTCCACTTTCAAATCCTTTTTTGACATTCCTATGATTCCCTCCAACTGACTGAATGTCTTCCTGAAGCCTGAGAAGACAGGAAAACACAGTGCATAAACGGTCGTCGTTGTCAGCGATTCGAAGAATGATATTCTTCTCCTCGTCTGTATTCTTCCCACTTCAATATATGTATACTAAACTCACAATATCAACTCAAGTTTCAAATTTGGCAAGCTCAGATGTCGTCAAAATTCCAGTGACTTTTCGCGTTTTGTCGTCTTTTGTTCTTACATGGAATACAGCAGCAAACGAGAATTGAATCTTCAAAGAACATACATATTTCATCAACCAATATACATAGTACATCGCTTGGCGAGACAACCCGAGGAGTAGATCGCCTGAACTTTTTGTGTCCCTATCCATTCTCCTCTCTCTCTCTCTCTCTCTCTCTCTCTCTCTCTCTCTCTCTCTCTCTCTCTCTCTCTCTCTCTCCCTCTCTCTCTCTCTGCCTCCATCTTTTTTGCTCTTTCTTTTTACGAATAATCAGTTTTTTTTTCTCAATTGCAAAGAAAAAACATTGCTAATCATGAGAGAAATAGACTACAATTTCGCAACTGAAATCCTTGTTACTCAACATTCAAGTTCTAATAGCTTTCGATAAACCAAAGTTTGTTACTTCGAAGAGGCAATGTCGTCAAGAATGCGGGATAGCGCAAGGTTGAACGACGACACACTCTCTGGGGAGCCATCTAAATCAATTGAAAGAATGAAAACAAATTCTATCACACTTAATTACATACTTTCATCGTCTTATTTTACTAAGTATCATTACGGTAATTCACAAAATGTACAGCGTTATAGTATACATGAACAATCTTTGCGAGCTTCTGGTCTCTTTTCCAATGCCTTCGTCCTTCTTGCTTCTCAAGTATATTATTATATATTCTCAATTAAGCCTCAAACCCCTTTTAAACAAAGTTTTAATAGTTTTTCTCTTACTCTCAGTTATTGAACAAATCAAGACAAATAAAACCTTAAATTTTTCGTACAGAGAATAAGGAATGGGCCGGAGTAAGTATTTTCCTGGTTTTTAAGATGGATTTCGGAGGTCGTTTTCGGAGGACACTCTTTCATTCGTCTCCCTCCGTAAGCGGTTGCTCCTGCACCGTCTCTTCCCTCGTCTGTGAGAGTCCTTTCCCGAGAAGATTTGGCGCTCCGGGATCGTAGCGCCATCATGAGCGACAGAAGAAGAAGATTAACACTTCGACCGCTACTGCTTGCCTCGCTCAACCTCCAGTCGTTAACGACCGACGCAAGATTGGACGAATTGGAAGAGGCACTCGACGGAAGGCCAATCGATGTATTGGCAGTGCAAGAAGTACGAAGAAAGGAGGAGGGAACCATGACGCTGAGAACAGGTCGGACCTTTTATCATACGGGGCGTACTGATAGTCGCACAGCAGGCGTGGGTTTCATTCTGGGAAGCGCGTGTACATTGTCTGTGGTCCGTTTCGTTTCGGTCTCCCCGCGCATAGCCTACCTTGACCTAAAGATGGGCCACGTTCTGTTGCGTCTGTTTTCTGTTTACGCGCCCGCTTCGTCTCGCCCGCAGGTCGAATTTGACGAGTTCCTCATGGACTTGGAGGCGGCTTTTGTCGAACCTGTGCCGCAGTCTAGGTTGTTCAAAAAAGTCCACAGGGTAATTTTGGGTGACTTTAACAGTAAGGTCGGCTCAAGACAGGGTTCCGAGACTAGCGTGGGGAACTATGGCTATGGGGCCAGAAATTCCAAGGGGCAAATGGTGGTTAATTTCTGTGACACGTATGGTTTAAGTCTTGGTAATACCTTCTTCAAAAAACGACCTGGGCGCAAATACACATGGGAGGGGCCGAATGGAACGGTTCGTAACGAAATCGACTTTTTCATCTACCCAAAAGGGCTTCAAGTCCTCAATGTCGGTGTTACGAATTGTTTTGATTTTGTCTCTGATCACAGGCTCCTTATAGCTGTGGTCAGAATCCCAGCCAATCCACTGCCCCGCCAGTTCACTGGTTGTGTAAACTTCAAAATGAATCGTCCACTCTATCATTATGCACTAGAGAGAGAGATGGAAGCGGTTGGCTCCAACCCTCCCTATTGCACGCTAATAAATGCCATTAGTCGCGCTGCTGAGATTGCGAGAGAGATTGTTCCAACAGCGCAGCGTTTTTCTTAACGTACCCAAAGACTCTTACAAGAAAGACGCCGACTAAAAACAAATGGCATAGGAGTCTCGCGAGTGCAATGAGTCCTGACCAACCGAGCCTTACGGCAAAGTTGGAGGGATGATAGAGTGGAGCGATTCAACAAGACGGTTGGTGAGGCGGTGCGGGTAGGGCGGGGATGGAAAAAAGCGGTCCAATCCCAGAGTGTGACCAGGCAGTTGATTACTCGGATCAAGGATTCGGGTGGTCAAATTGTTTGTCAGCAGACTCAGGTCATGAGGGTATTCCAGGACTTTTACAATGAACTTTATCGGGGTGATAGTGGTGATGAGTATACCGAGTTGTACACTGAGGAGGAGTGGATGCCCATCCAAAACGATGAGGTGTTCGCTTCACTCCGGTGTCTCACTTCTGGTAAATCGCCAGGGAAGGACGGAATCACTGGGGAAATGCTTCGCTGTGGTGCGGACATTCTCACTCCTGCCCTAACCAGCATCTTTAATAGATGTCTGGAGGGACAAATTCCATCAGGATTTGGGAATGGCCGCATCATACTTCTGCCAAAAGGAGGAGATGCAACTCTCACAAAAAACTATAGGCCTATCACTCTTTTGCCGGTAGTTCAAAAAACTTTCACGGGGTTCTCAACCGGAGAGTGGCTCAAATTCTTGACCCAGAAAGAAGCACGAACCAGATGGGTTGTCGTTCTCAGTATTCAGCTCTGGATGGCATCTTCACGCTGAATCTCATCATTTCCAACTGCAAGGAGTATCGGCTACCACTGTGCTTATTGTTTTTGGACATTCAAAAAGCGTTTGATAGTGTGCACTCCAGAGTGGTGTACGAGTCCCTTCAAGCCCAAAGGGTGCATCCTAAACTTGTGAACTGCCTGTATCGGTTGGGAAAATAGAGCTTCAACTCTCTAGTGGTCAATGGCAAGGAGGTTCCGATAGAGATTGGCAGGGGAGTTAGACAAGGGGACTGTCTGTCTCCGCGTCTTTTCACTGCTGCTCTTGAAGAAGCTTTCAAGTCTCTCAACTGGTGCGGGAAAGGGATCAATGTTAATGGGAGGTACTTAAATCACTTACTGTACGCTGATGATGCAGTTCTCATCAGTCACGACAGTAGGCAGATTCAATATATGGTTGATCAGCTTATTGTCGCACTGGGGAAAGTCGGTTTGTCACTCAATCCTTCAAAAACTGTGGCAATCTCGACCAACCCTATGTGTAGAGATGTAACCATCAGGGGTACCAAGGTTCGTGTGGTGAACAGATGCGTGTATTTAGGGCAGTATGTCTCCCTCGATGACAGCCGTTTCACGGTTGAAGTTGATAGGAGAATCCGGTCCGCAAATTTCACTTTCAATAGATACCGTAGCCTGTTCGCGGCCAGAATGGTCCCAATGTCTCTCAAGAGGCGCCTTTTCGAAGGTGCTGTCTTGCCCGCTCTAATTTATGCCTCGGAGACCTGGACCCTTTCAAAAAGACTTGAGAACAAATTGGCTGTGGCGCAGCGTAGATGGGAGCGCTCTATGCTGGGGTGCTCGTTACTCGACAGGCGGACTAACGAGTGGGTGCGCGGTCAGACTGGCATAAAGGACGTGGTCAGAATCTGCCGTGAAAGGAGGTGGCGTTGGGTAGGCCGAATTGCGAGGCTCGACCCCAGTCGGTGGGCGCGGGCTGTTCTAGAGTGGCACCCGCGTGGGCCAAAGCGAACGAAAGGTCGCCCTGCTATGAGATGGAGGGACGACTTTGTCAAAGCCGTTGGTCCCCAATTCCTAAGGAAGGCAGAGAACGCTGAGGAGTGGAGTCGTATCATGTCGCTACACATCCCATAATCGATGATGTTATATCCCCGATGTGGCTTGTTGATCTTGATAAAGCGTTTAAATTGAGAAAAAAAAATTCGGAGGTCGCAAGCAGTTCTACTAACCTCGCTTGACTGAGTAGGTAATCAGAAGAGCAGTCAGACGGCGCACTGCCAGTCCTGATTTACAAGCATTCCAGCATGGCATGCTTCCTGTAATTCTCCCTCTCAATTTCTGTTTTTCAGTTGTTCGCTTCACAATCAACTTGTTAAAGAATGAATGAATGAATGAATGAATGAATCAATGAGTGAATGATAGACATGAAGCGCCATAAGCAGAATAAGTTAGCAGAGTTATACTATTCCTGAATAAGTACGAGCGAAAAAGAATAAGAATAAGTACGAGCGAAAAAAAGTAACATGGAACTGTAGGAAATATAATAGTTTGGACGTTACGGTTTCATTGTTCACGTGCTACTAGAACCATTGTTCACGTGCTACTAAACCATTGTTCACGTGCTACTAGAATCATTGTTCACGTGCTATTAGAATCATTATTCACGTGCTACTAGAATCATTGTCCACGTGCTACTAAAATCATTGTTCACGTGCTACTAGAATCATTGTTTACGTGCTACTAGAATCATTGTTCACGTGCTACTAGAATCATTGTTCACGTGCTACTAGAATCATTGTTCACGTGCTACTAGAATCATTGTTCACGTGCTACTAGAATCATTGTTCACGTGCTACTAGAATCATTGTTCACGTGCTACTAGAAAGATTGTTCAGGTGCTACTAGAATCATTGTTCACGTGCTACTAGAATCATTGTTCACGTGCTACTAGAATCATTGTTCAGGTGCTACTAGAATCATTGTTCACGTGCTACTTAAATCATTGTTCACGTGCTACTAGAATCATTGTTCAGGTGCTACTAGAATCATTGTTCACGTGCTACTAGAATCATTGTTCAGGTGCTACTAGAATCATTGTTCACGTGCTACTTAAATCATTGTTCACGTGCTACTAGAATCATTGTTCACGTGCTACTAGAATCATTGTTCAGGTGCTACTAGAATCATTGTTTACGTGCTACTAGAATCATTGTTCACGTGCTACTAGAACCATTGTTCACGTGCTACTAAACCATTGTTCACGTGCTACTAGAATCATTGTTCACGTGCTACTAGAAAGATTGTTCAGGTGCTACTAGAATCATTGTTCACGTGCTACTAGAATCATTGTTCAGGTGCTACTAGAATCATTGTTCACGTGCTACTAGAATCATTGTTCACGTGCTACTAGAATCATTGTTCACGTGCTATTAGAATCATTGTTCACGAGCTACTAGAATCCGAGTCCAATCCTGCTGCCGAGTGAGAAAATGAAGAGCAGAAATATAAATACATAAAATTCGAACCCGTGACTTAAGAGATCCCAGAATAATACTATGAAAGATATACCGATTCAGCCATCGAGTGCTTCACATAATAAATCAAAACTTAAATAAATCTTTTAGTTCTTTGCTCGGCTACAGTATTCCGATACTACGGTGTCACGAAAGTTTCTTACCGTAACCAGGTTCGAGCTCATCTCTGCCTCTCTCATTCATGAGATTAGCGTACAATGCATGGAACATATTTGCCTCTACCAAAGTGATTTTGTTCACGTGCTACTAGAATCATTGTTCACGTGCTACTAGAATCATTGTTCACGTGCTACTAGAATCATTGTTCACGTGCTACTAGAATCATTGTTCACGTGCTACTAGAATCATTGTTCACGTGCTACTAGAATCATTGTCCACGTGCTACTAAAATCATTGTTCACGTGCTACTAGAATCATTGTTTACGTGCTACTAGAATCATTGTTCATGTGCTACTAGAATCATTGTTCACGTGCTACTAGAATCATTGTTCACGTGCTACTAGAATCATTGTTCACGTGCTACTAGAATCATTGTTCACGTGCTACTAGAATCATTGTTCACGTGCTACTAGAATCATTGTTCACGTGCTACTAGAAAGATTATTCAGGTACTACTAGAATCATTGTTCACGTGCTACTAGAATCATTGTTCAGGTGCTGCTAGAATCATTGTTCACGTGCTACTAGAATCATTGTTCACGTGCTACTAGAATCATTGTTCACGTGCTATTAGAATCATTGTTCACGAGCTACTAGAATCCGAGTCCAATCCTGCTGCCGAGTGAGAAAATGAAGAGCAGAAATATAAATACATAAAATTCGAACCCGTGACTTAAGAGATCCCAGAATAATACTATGAAAGATATACCGATTCAGCCATCGAGTGCTTCACATAATAAATCAAAACTTAAATAAATCTTTTAGTTCTTTGCTCGGCTACAGTATTCCGATACTACGGTGTCACGAAAGTTTCTTACCGTAACCAGGTTCGAGCTCATCTCTGCCTCTCTCATTCATGAGATTAGCGTACAATGCATGGAACATATTTGCCTCTACCAAAGTGAGTTTCTCTCTCCTCTGCAGAACTGAGTCCCACACTCGACAAACCGTCTCCTAAAGCGAATTTTGTTTTCCATTTTAATTGTATTTAAAATTTCGGGATTTACGCAGAACGATTCTAGTAGAAACCAGAACCCTTTTTACAGCGAAAATTTATGTCCAAGTTATTTTTTTAAATTATCGATTCCAAAATTAATTGCTTCAATAACACCACCGTCAAAATAGTCGCTTTATCGGATATGACGCTGAATTGAGTGAGACATTTAAACTATGGCTTCTCTGAGCTTTGTTCTATCATCAATGGTTTTTCTGCTGTTAGAGATCTTAAAGTCTACGGTAACTTTCGAAGCGTCTTCAAAACAATTGTAAAGCTGTCTGAATCTTTCTTTTTTCTCTCTCTATTTATCTCTATCTTTCTTATTTAACATTCAACTACCTCGACTGAAAACCACAATCGCCGATGGAGAGATGGAAGAAGTAAGTTGGTCTTCTCCTGTAGAGGTGCCTCGTGAAGCGTTTCCATGATGGCTTTGCAAGCTGCTTCGCTCCAGGGACGCTTAGCTATCCAGAACGAACTATGTATCAAAAACTTATCGATGAGTCACGTGCAAATTTAAAGTTGGCTTCGAGCAAGCCAACTGATTAAATCAGATCTACAAAAAACACTCTGACCAAGTGTTTAAGATAATCTACTCAAATGGTGAGCTGGTGAAACATCATATCACTATGATAAGACGATTGGATCATTATTGCGAAAACTCGCACAAAAATCGGTGATGGGCGGGAGCCGAACCTGCGACCTCCGCTTACCGAGCGAGCCTTAACCCAACGACCTACCTACCTATGCCCACAAAAATATTCGGTGATACCTCCGATGTCGCCATTTCTCCAAAGATCGACAGATGCATCATGCAGAGCTAGCATCAGCCTGAGGGTCAAACAATTGACCTTTTTTAGTCAATAAAGGCCATTATTCACTCAATCTTTTTTCTTAATCGGTTGCTTTGCTTTTAATTCACTATTTTATATGACTTATTACCTAGCAAATTCTTCGGAATTATGAGGCTCGCTAATTGGTCTACCAACACTCTCGAGTGTTACGCATAGGTTTCCTTCGATGCTGAGAATTTTGAAAAAAGACCGTTCTATCAGGGAAGTCTAGAATGATGGGAATCTCTCCCGCGCTTCATCTCTAGCTCGCTTTTCATAATTCCAGACTTCCTCACTCAAAAAACAGTAGTTTTTTTTTGAATTTCACAACAATCGCAAGTTACCTTTGTTAGGCTATAATGTATCGCCACAAGCATTTTTTTAAATTTTCGAACGAATCCCTGTCAACCATGACAGTGATGATTATAAACGGGTTCTCCTAGAAGAAAAAAAATATCAATACATCTTCAGGTTTTTTGGCATGGAACTAGGAGGCTAAATCTCTTGAAACTAGCAGGCTTACTCTCTTGAAACTAGCAGGCTTACTCTCTTGAAACTAGCAGGCTTACTCTCTTGAAACTAGCAGGCTTACTCTCTTGAAACTAGCAGGCTTACTCTCTTGAAACTAGCAGGCTTACTCTCTTGAAACTAGCAGGCTTACTCTCTTGAACATGAAAAGTTGAACAGTGCACAGTTCTTCTGAGGATTTAGCGCCAAAAGATCGAAAAAAAGTTAAAGAGGCAGAACAAGGTTTAAGACTGAAGATTTAAGAGGTCATGCAAGTGTTCTCGTTGGAAGCTTCATTTGGCTCAGCGTTTACCCAGAGATCATACCAACCTCTCTTCACGTGATAAATCAGTTCTTCGGTTCATCTGCCTCCGTTACTTATCTATCGACGGTTCCTTTTGAATTTTTGTCTTCTGGTGAGAAAACTCGTTTCTATCACTCTTTTTTTCTGTATTGGTCGTTACTCAAGAGAGATCAGCCCTGCCGAAGACTGAAAAATGCTTAAACAATGGCATACTCGACTCGGTTTCGTCGGCTCGACTCGGGAACTAGGTGTGGTTTGCGTCTCTAGCCTTTGGCAAGATTGTAAATAAGAGTATTCCCTACTCCTCGTTTATCTCAAGGAACGGATTTTTATACCGAGCAGAGGAGCGGATTGTTCGCAGAAACTTGTGCAAAAATCGTGTGGTGTGACGGGAACCGAACCCGTGACCTTTCGCGTTCCGGGCGAATGCTCTCCCCACTGAGCTACACACGCACACATGATAAATGCACATTTTAAGGCCCATACAACAAGATGCCAAAAACTGAAAACGCGCAATTACCATCTTTCATAAAATCTCGTTCCTCGGGGGCCCAGGCGTTAAATGATCTAAGGCATGTTTGTACGCGCCGAGCGAGTTGAAAAAGGAATGGGAAAAGGCAAAAGAGTGAAAAGAGAGGTAGAGAAAAAATGAAACAGAACGGAAGGAGAAGAGAATGTAGATCAGTCTCGGCGCGAACATGTATGCGCCAACTTGGCTGGTACGGTAACCATTTAACCCCTCGTACAGCCTCGATAGCGTAACCTTTGCCTAAGCCTAAGCAGAAAACTATGAAAAGTACCTGAACACTTTTATTCCTGAGTTTGTGATTCATTTGTATGGCTGACAAAGCTTTGTGATTTATTTCTTCAACGAAAATAGCAGAAATTCTGAAGAGAGCGTGAGGTGATAGCAGACAAGCAGAGAAGAATAAGAGTTTAGATACATATCACGGCACAATTTTACTTAGGGGCGCACTTTACTTAGGGCGTTTTTTTGTGTTCAAACTACTGTCTTTATTACGCGGCGCTAGTGCAGTTTAACCGGTAAGAGTTTCCAGCAAAACAAGCCGTCTAAACTCGTTTTTTTGGACGACCTGAGCGACGTAGGCATATAGTTTTTTTCTCAAAAAACTGCACTAGCGCCTATTACACCATTTTCTCTAATTTGACAAATTTAGTCAATGATACGACAAAAAATCAATAATATGAGAAATTTTTCATGCGGTCTCTTTCCTAAGCCGTACGGCCTCGTTAGCTAAGCCGTACGGCCTCGTTAGCTAAGCCGTACGGCCTCGTTAGCTAAGCCGTACGGCCTCGTTAGCGTAACCTTTGCCTAAGCCTAAGCAGAAATTTATGAAAAGTACCTGAACACTTTTATTCCTGAGTTTGTGATTCATTTGTATGGCTGACAAAGCTTTGTGATTTATTTCTTCAACGAAAATAGCAGAAAGTCTGAAGAGAGCGTGAGGTGATAGCAGACAAGCAGAGAAGAATAAGAGTTTAGATACATATCACGGCACAATTTTACTTAGGGGCGCACTTTACTTAGGGCGTTTTTTTGTGTTCAAACTACTGTCTTTATTACGCGGCGCTAGTGCAGTTTAACCGGTAAGAGTTTCCAGCAAAACAAGCCGTCTAAACTCGTTTTTTTTGGACGACCTGAGCGACGTAGGCATATAGTTTTTTTCTCAAAAAACTGCACTAGCGCCTATTACACCATTTTCTCTAATTTGACAAATTTAGTCAATGATACGACAAAAAATCAATAATATGAGAAATTTTTCATGCGGTCTCTTTCCTAAGCCGTACGGCCTCGTTAGCTAAGCCGTACGGCCTCGTTAGCTAAGCCGTACGGCCTCGTTAGCTAAGCCGTACGGCCTCGTTAGCGTAACCTTTACGCGTAAGCCTAAGCGAGACAAAAAGTTGATAATAGCTGGAAACAGTTAAGCCAATTTACTCAATTTGACTAGATAAAACTAAAGTATTGTGGCTAATTGTTCTATACGGCCTCGTTAGCATACACATTAACTGAGCCTGAGCGAAAAATAACCTGCATCCTAAGTAAAGTGCGCCCCCCAAGTAACAAAGTGCCGATATCACCAAGAGACAGCAGAAAATCACATAAAACTCTTCAGTCTGACGCTGCACACACCTAGGTTCCGAGAACACCCGTTTCTTCAAGAGATAAAACACACTTATTTCCTGTGTCGTGCCTTTTTGAATGCGCTGTTGAAGAGACAAGATGGGTCCGAACGTTTCGCTTTATCAAAGCATCTTCAGCGAATAGATATCATCCAGGAATGATGATAATGATGAAGGGTCAGAGATGAAAGACCACCGTAGAAGATTTTTTTTCTCCTACGGTGGTCTTTCATCTCTGACCCTTCATCATTATCATAATTCCTGGATGATATCTATTCGCTGAAGATGCTTTGATAAAGCGAAACGTTCGGACCCATCTTTTCTCTTCAACAGTGCATTCAAAAAGGCACGACACAGCAAATAAGTGTACTGTCTTCTGGACACTCCTCCAATGCGTTTAACACAGCACCAAATTTATCAAGAGATAAAAGTTTGTCTTTAAATTGTGAACTCTGACACGCATTAGCTCTGCACTGAAGCCACCAGACAGTGCAACTCGGAACATTGAACCCCTTACGAACTCCCTTATCTGTTCGCTCAATTGATAAACATTGTTAGTTTGATTTTTCTTTTCTTCATAAAGCTTTTCAAAATATTCTTATATGTCATCATATACTACCTTTTCGAATACTTATTTTCCGGCGTGATCCACTTTGCTCCGTTCCACTTAATTAATTAATTAAGTGGATACAACCTTATTTTCCTTTTCAAGCCTCCGATCTTCAAGGACACTTTGTCGTGGTACTCCATGTGAAAAAAGCACTCCCAGTTCTTACTCTGCAAGTCTCACCAAATTCTCCTTGTGATCGAAATACAAATAACATTGTTTATTCGCTTAAACACTTCAAGGCAACAGGTGTGTAATGAGGATAACATCGAGCACTCTATCGGACCCTTCTAAAAGAGCCCTAGACAGCTCTTTCATTCGACAATTCAGTAATATATGACCAATGGAGTAAGAGAAATTATAGAAGAAAAGTCAAGACAAACATTTTTTATTCTTCAAATAAAGGTTCAGGACTATAATTAACAGATAATTAATTAGCTCCGGTGCCGTACCGACCATCGCTCCCCGCAATAATCAAATCTGACACTTGCAATGTCTTACAAAACAACCAAATCAACGATGTTGAGTCAACAGAACTTGAAAGCTGCCAGTATCTCTCCCAACAATCGGGTTCAATCCTGACATAACAGAAAGAAATAGAGAGTAACATGCGGACTTGATTACGGTACTATGGAAGGACAATGTAGCGCTGGAATAATGAGACAAACAATACTCTCATTTTCATCGCAGCAAGCAATGATATAAGGGACTTGATAGGCCAGTCTACTACAGATTAGGAACCACTTTGTTCAAAGTGCGACCGCAAATACCAGCCTCAACCACACACATAAAGTGCCATCGCTTTCCACGCCATCCTTCACGGAGACACAATCACTCAGTGGTTGCTTTTCTGCTGACTCCAGCATCCAGTCAATTATACAACACAATTTACATTTAACAAATTCAATTTCCAGCTTTCCTTGGGCGTCTCACAAATTAGTAATTCATTCCGGTGAAATTCAAATAATTATAGTTTTATTAAGAAGTTTCAAAAAGACAGCAAAAAGTGTATGAAGATGTTAAGACAAAATCTCAAAAGGTCGTAGTATTGGCAGAGTGCCAAGTCGTACTGAATTATATCGAATCAAAATTTTCTACTCGTCGTCCGACTCTTCATCATCGTCCCCCTCATCTTCATAATCATCGTAGGGATCCGGATCGGCAGCCTCTCCGGTGAAGAAGAGCACAGCCCGAGTCACCACATGGTCTCTAATGATCTGGCCAATCTCGAAGTCTGCTCTCTCCAAATCGGCAGTCTACAAAACTTATTATGTAAATAGCTGCTTACATTTGCCTCAAATCTATCTCGGTCTACCAATACATAAAACAATCAGATGGTTTGGGGGGGGGGTTCCTTCGGTACTTTTTTTCAGTTGTTGATCATTTCAGTACCCCTCCTTGCTAACTGTCGGTTGTTCTCAATTTTTTTTTGCGACAAGTTTTTTTGTGAAATATAAACACACTTCTTCATCATCGTCCTCGTTCTTTTCGTCTTCTCCAACATGGCGAGGAGTCTCAAAGTAATTGAAGAAGGAGTCCGCCTTGATCGTCTTCGTCAGGAATTTTCCGGCGTTAGCACCCTGAATGGAACCAAGTTGTTAGCTGATACTGGAATTTCACGGTTCCATGGTCCTAGGTTCATTTTCTTAGCCTCAATTTCTTATCCTTCAAAAGCGAACAAAACGATACTTCACTCGCCCTATTTTTTCTCCAAAAATAATATCAATCACACTATAATCGAAGAATTAAATATATTCAGGAGAAAGCGCAACTTGTAGCCAACCAAAGAGTAGGAACAGGGGTTAAATGGAGCCGCCCAATTTGGGTTTACATGTATCCGCCGCTCAAAGTTTGGAGGAAAAAAGAAGAGGGGATGAAGGAAAAGGGTAAGAAAAGAGAGGGAGTTTTTTGTTGATAGTGTGTGTACATGTATCCGCCGACGGGACCGATCCGGTCACTATTTAACCCCTGAGTAGGAACAGTATCAAACTACCGAACGTCTGCTGCTGTTCATTACCAAAAGTCTTCGATGCGGGCTGCTTGCCGGCAACAACAACAACAACAACAAAAACCGAACCTTCTTCTGCTTCTTCTTGATGATCTTCTTAGTAACATTCTTTCCATCGAGCCATTTGATCTCGTCTCTGAAAAAGTTCAACTATACTCCATCCATCAATCAATCAATCATGTGTCACTCTCCAAGACTGACAGAGAACGCGCCCCGCCCCTTGCCCTATTGCAACTATACAAAGTTCCTATTAACAAAAAAAGTATATGTTTGATTAGTTGCGGTCGATAAAATATTTTTTTAAAAAACAACGCAAACAATAGGTAGCAAGCTTTCAAGAAGAGAATTAGAGGAAATTCGCTTATTACCGCACAACTCAATGGAAGAAACCATTAGCAAAGCCTACGGACAATCGTTTTTCGATCTTCTTTCGACAGTCGAGATTAATTTGCGTTAAACTTTCTTCTTTACAAAGTTCACTCTCACCCAATCGCCTTGACGACGCTAGGGCCGTCAAACTCGAACGGATCTTCTTCGTCGGGAGTCATTTGCAGCTCGTACTTCTTTTTCAAGACCGTATTCGAGAAGTGGGGGTTCTCGGCAAAGTGGAAGTAAAGAGTGAAACCCTGGAAAGCGATTCTTAGATACAGCCACGCGCCTTTAAATTTTCGTGAGGCTTCTTTTCCCCCCTCTCTCCTTGATTACTAATTTCTCTGAAAACAATCATTCCTGCTCTACTTTTCGACATTCCAGGCTCAATATCTCCTTTTACTTACAATTTTTTTTACATATTCTGTTCGGGTTACATATAACCAACCAACCACATCACTCCCCTGAAAACAGTCATCAAACTTTCTCAAAATTATCAATTTTTTATCAACTAAGTTTCTGACTCTAAAGTTTGCACGATCGAACCACCGTTCTAGATAGATTGAAACATATCCTACTTTCATTTGACTCATCAATTTCTGTCCTGCTTTGACTCAATTCATTTTATTGGACTGAAGCTCATTCTTTTTTTTTGTTCGAGCTTTCGTCTGCAAAACTCTCACGACTTACCGGGGGCGAAACCTCAATGGTGGTCGTAATGTCCTTGAGATACTTGAGGATGGGTTCATCGTGCTCCTGGATCATGTCCTGTACTACCTCAGCCATCTTGAGAGCATTCAGCCAAAAGTCCGGGATACCCTTCTCCTCCTCAAAATGGCCAATTTTTTTATATAAAGAACTTACAAAATACACCAGAGTTTAAAAAGAAATATCACAAAAAAATTAAGACTGACCTAGAACATTCCAGATGATTGAATTTTACACGTTAAACAGTTCTATGCGCTAATATTACATAGTTCTATGCGCTAATCCTCAAGAATCTTGAGAAATTGGCCACCAAAACTTTTTAAAGTTCCGAAAAACCACCAATTTTCATGCGGGGTGTCTAGAATATGGTGAAGCTCTCTTTTCTCTGCTTTTTGCCCCTAGCTCGTTTCTCATTAGTTCAAACTCACCCGCTCGAAAAGCGGTTGTTTTTTCTCCTAATTTTTTGGCTTTCCTCCAAACCTAGGTAAGGTGCAGCGTCAGACAGTGCAGAGTCGTCTGTTGTCTCTACGTAATATCTTAACTCTAATTTTTCTCTGCTTGCCTGATATCACCTCTCTCAACACTTGCTGCTGTTTTCATTGACAAAATCATCCACAAAGCTTTGTAAGTCAGCCCAACAATTAATTCACAAACTCAGGATCAAAAGACTTAAAGGTACTTTTCTTTTTTTCTGCTTATGCAAAGGTTACGCTAGCGAGGAGTACGGCTTAGTAACGATACCGTATGACACTTGGTATGTACACTTATTTAGTTATTGGCATCTTGCCGGTTGTTAGAGACGCAGATCACACCAAGGTTTGGCAGAGCCAACTACAGGCGACCCTAGTTGAACTATGGAGAGAAAACAAATTCACAACTTAAAGACCGCATTTTTGAGAGGAGTTTCGGAGCACGCGATAGGAAATAAAGCATTCCATACTAACAGAAAATTTATATCAGTCTTTCTTGGTTTGCACATTTTGTCCAGATTGTGGGTAAGAGGAAACCTCTGGTAACAAATTAACCTTGCCATGTCATCATGACCAGAGCTCAAATTCAGCCCCTTTGAAGACCAATTTACTTAAATTAAGAGCATGACGGTCGTTACCTCTCAATTTGAGCAATCTATTTCTCATCTGCTCTCCAGGATGTTTCTTAGCACCCGCACAACTTTTTTCAAGGCGCATAGATTTTCAAAATTTCAGAGTTCAAAATTCAATTTCTCTAATGATTTGGATTTTCCTACGAAAAACCCGAGAATAAATTTTTCCCAAACGCGTAGATTTCAATGTTTTTATGGGTTTTTTGAGAGCGAGTAGATTTTTTTACCGCAGTACCGGTCAGAGAAACATCCTGCTGCCCTCAAACCTTTACTCTACTCATCATTACGGTTCACTCCAAACATTCCTAGCTGTTATTTTCCTAAAATTTTTGAAGTGCTGTTGACCCTTGGTAAGCCATCATCATAGGTCACCTTTCAATCTTAACGCTCGTCTAGCACACTCTCTGCTCTGTCAGCCTGCACTCTATTTAATGTCTCGCTCTCTCTCCATATATCGATCGACCTCTGACCCACCTTTGCCCTATACTCATACTCACCTCACACCCAAATAGGCGGTCCTTCATTAACCTTTTGCTGCAAATTGATTGAACGAGATACAGTAGTTCTTTAGCGCGTTCGTCATGTAAAAATTCGGAAAAGAGACTTGGATTGTCGAATAAAACTAATTTCAAAAAGGAAAAAATTTTGCTCAGGATAAGCTTTTTATTAAAATGAGACTCTAAGAAGGTTGGAACGAAGGCTCAACAAAACAGGAAAGGCTTGAAAACTTCTAGAGAGACACCTAGCTGATATCAGTGTACAATTACTTGAATACTTCCCTATATTCTTTCATCCGGCATTTCTGAGGTCATGTCTTACTTTATGTTAGCTAGCTTTTTTTGAGCTCTCGGGTCTCTGTTTACATTTCTGGTTCAAATTTTCACATGAACCTCTTTTTTACCAAGTTTTTTTTTAAAAAATCAAAACCACTGTGCTTCTCTCGAGGCGACTTTTTGCTTACGGTGGGTCTCTGTCCTTTCTAGACGCACTACTAAACCGCTGGTCTTACCGTATCTGCTTCCGACTGGCTGTTTAGCTCCTCCAGGTCTTTCTCCTCAACTCCATGCAGAATGGGGAAGTCGGACTCTTCTTTTGTCGGTTCGTACTCTCCGGCGACAATTTTGCGACGCTTCAAAGTCAACGCATTTAGAAATTTCTAAGTCTAATAGGAACACATCTCATTGAGTGCAGCTTAGATTTCAAAGTTTTTTGGTGCTTCTGAAGAGCGCATAGATTTTTGCTACCCGCAGTGCGGGTCAGAGAAACATCCTGCTTGAGACAGCACTTTCGGTGTCTATGGTTTTAAAAAGCATGGTTCATAGTGTGTTGAAGTTTTCGATGTTTACATTCATGAATTTCTTGTGATGTTTAGATTGTATTCTATGATAGCTCGGTTTCCCTCACTCCATTTATTTACATGTTTTCTGTGACAAGTTCACGTTTACTATATACCATGTGTTGTCACATTTTTAATAATGTATGAATAAATGAATAAATAAATAATTAAATGTTCAATAGTACGAGTTAAAAGGCTTTTGAGGTTTAAAAACAGGTTATTCGCTTTTTAAGAGTCCTTTTTTTGTTTTAAATGGAGACATTTGCTCACTTCCCAAACTTTCCGACTAGGCTATTCAGTCCCAGATAACTTTCCGACTAGGCTATTCAGTCCCAGATAACTTTCCGACTGGGCTATTCAGACTAGGCTATTCAGACTAGGCTATTCAGTCCCAGATAAATATTTGGAGTTATGAAACTGACTTTCTCATAAACTTCATTGAACTCCTTTTCGAACTCTTTCTCCAGTTCATGGACTCGAAGGTAGAACTTCGATTCAATCTGCAATGTTCTTAACTTTCAGTCTAATTCTCTTTTTGTACATTTCAACATATATTTTTTTTATTAACTAGACTTTTACACTGGAAATCAACTACAAATAGTAAATGAGGCAAAAAAAAAGGCCTAAGAACACGGGTCACAACGGAATGATGAGAATGGCAACGAACCATGAGCGAGTCCATTTGGAGCTTTTTCAATGCGCACACGCGCGACTTGATTTTGAGAGGTAGTTTTGCTAGGTACGGCTGGGCTGGATTCTCTTGCAATGAGTATCCATTCTGCTCGAGGAGATTCGCGAGATCTCCGGCGTCCTTTGCCACAGCCATCAGCTAACTTGAAACCAGGAATTAAATGGAGCCGCCCAATTTGTGTTTACATGTATCCGCCGCTCAAAGTTTGGAGAAAAAAAGAAAAGGGGATGAAGGAAAAGGGTAAGAAAAGAGACGGAGTATTTTGTCAATAGTATGTGTACATGTATCCGCCGACGGGACCGATCCGGTCACTATTTTATGTTAGCACATTGGGGCGCGTTATGTCGCATTTTGATGAACTGATGCTTCCTGTTCTTTCTTATCCCTCTCTACCTATTCCGGCAATTACCAAAGGGAGGACATAGGAAGGTTGTGAAGCGGTTTGTTATCTGTACCAAACAAGCAACACACTTATAATATGTTCAACACTACGGACAACACTTTCAGTATTAATGACAGCTATATTGAAAATGGTCATTACTAAAGCACGCCGTGCACGCTAAATCATTACTAATGCACGCTGTGTCCATTCGAAAATTCTTAACTCCGCCTCACGCACGGCGTGCATTCTAATGCACGCTGTGTCCATTCGAAAATTCTTAACTCCGCCTCACGCACGGTGTGCATTAGTAATGATTTAGCGTGCAGCGTGCGTGCTTTAGTAATGGCCTTGAAAATTACTGTTATAAGTGTGTTGCTTGTTTGGTACAAATAACAAACGGCCTCTCGGCCTTTCGACTTCGTCCTACCTTGGCCATTATAAAAGCACACCGTAAACACTGTGCGCACTGTACACTGTACAAATGCACGCTGTATAATTACAAATGCACGCTAAGGCGCGGGAAAGATAGAAAGAGTGTTTGAGTTAAGAATTTTCCCGCGCCTCAGCGTGCATTTGTAATTATACAGTGTGCAGCGTGCATTTGTACAATGTACAGTGCGCACAGTGTGCTTTTGTAATAGCCCCTACCTTTGGCATTTGCCACCTATCCCCTCTCCCGGGAAGAGTCACAGAATTGGCGCCAAGCAACTCTCGCGGCAGAGGAGAAACTTAGCTGGCCACTTTTACCTGCATGTCTCTCTTTCTCTGCGGCGAGAGTATTTTAGCGCCAAATCCGAGACTCCTCTCAACGGGCCATTACTAAAGCACGCCATGTTCGCTGTACAAGTACGCTGCACGCTAAATCATTACTAATGCACGCCAACGCGCGGGAAAATTCTTAACTCCGCCCCAGGCCATTACAGAAGCACACCGTGCACACTGTACACCGTACAAATGCACGCTGCACACTGTATAATTACAAATGCACGCTGAGGCGCGGGAAAGATAGAAAGAGTGTTTGAGTTAAGAATTTTCCCGCGCCTCAGCGTGCATTTGTAATTATACAGTGTGCAGCGTGCATTTGTACGGTGTACAGTGCGCACAGTGTGCTTCTGTAATAGCCCCGCCCCATGCACGGCATGCATTATTGATGATTTAGCGTGCAGCGTGCGTGCACAGCGAACACAGTGTGCTTTAGTAATGGCCTCTCAACGAGGGGGAAGGGGGGGAGGAGCCTACATCTCTGTTAAAAAAAAGTACCGAGCAAACATACACTGTCTTTCTGTATCTTAAAACGCACCGAAAGTCACTTTTCAGGTTTTTCTAGAGAAAATGTCTGCCATTTACTTCTTTGAGAGGTAGCGCGACACAGCAGCTGATTTGCTTGAGTTCCAAATTTTGAAGTTAGAAAGAGACATTTTGTTAGAGACCGTTCTCCTTACCAACGGTTATTATGACATTAAATATTGTGCGTCAAATAATATCGACAAAATAAGCGAATTTTAAAAAAACAAGTTTTCAAAAAAGTTCGGGTTCTTTTTCTTATATACTTAGAGAGCTGAATATAGCTAGACTTTAAAAGCAACATTGACCGTTGAACCGACCCACACCTAGATAAACTATTATTAACCAAAAGATAAATAATGAATTTAAAAAAAAGAGAATCAGAGACACAGGTGGAACATGTTTTTTACCCAACTGCGAATATGGGCACTGTTTGCGTTTATGGCCCCCTACCAGAGGTTCCATCTGTCATACATCTGACTTATTTACATTTACAACAAAACATTTTCATTAAAAAACGCTTATGCTTCGAAAAAGTTTACACTAACGAGGCCGTACGGCTTAGGCTAACGAGACCGTATAAAAAAAATGCCACTCTCATCCGACCCATGGAACCTCTGGTAAGGTAGGGAGGCATAAACGCAAACAGTGCCCGATTATGATTGACACGATCATCAGAAGCAGGTAACTTTTAGGTCTGCGAAGCAAATTTGAGCGATTTCGCTAATGAAAGATAGATATGAGGAGACAAGCGCCAAATTTCAAACGAACGAAAACTTAAATTTTATTTTAAACGAACGAGAATCAAAGAAAAAACACACAAACTAACTAACAAAGAGGTCTCATTGAAAGTTTAAAAAAAAAATTCCAATAAAAATAAAAATATTAATAAACGTCCCTTAGTATGCAAGCAAAGGGTGTTCGTTCATTCGGTAACAACCAAGAAATAAATACGCCTAAACTATCTCTAAAGAAACTCTGCCGAAGGTTTGAATGACACGCACATGAAAGAGACGCTTGGGAAGAATTCTGACGAAAGATTGCGTTTAAAAAATGTACTGTAGTTCTCGAAATTAGGCAATTCGTTACGAGACACGAAATATTCAATAAAAAGATTCCATAATTAAGGCAAAGAATCCTCTACTCGCTCTTCCTTTCTAAAATTCGGCGAACTTCATTTAATTAATTTCAAAGAAAACCAGTTATCGTTCAGGCAATGCTCGGTGGTTTTCGATCGTGGAACACAGCATTTGGAAAAGCCGTATTGTCTCAAAACCTCTTGTTAGCACCTTCCTCGCTGGACATACTCGTTTTGAGAGGTTTGTGATTTTGCGATTTACGAAACAATGAATTTTTGGGAATTGAGACCGTTAAATGAGCATGAAAGATCCAAGATTACTGTTGTAAAGTTTTAACAATTGAACAAAACGCACAAAGACATGAAAAATTGTTATACATGAAAAATAAATGTTTTCATGGTATGAATGAAAACATAACAAATTAGCTGTATAAACTTTTTTCGAACTTTCCAGTGAGCATACAATTATACGTTTCCGAATTGTTTTATAAGACCGAGTCTAGTTGATGTTATGGATGTAAAAAATATACTGTTCAAAAGGTCAGTTCACGTTGTATGAGTTTCACGAAGCGATATCCTGCTATGTCTAAGGCATGATGGCCGATGGCCTGGGGCCTCTTTCTAATTGGATCATTTGGATACAACGATACAGCGATACAATATTGTCTTTCTAATCTTTCGATACAGCGATACAGCTATACAAATGGATACAGCGATATTTTGTGAAGAGCACCTGTATCCCTGTAAAGGTTCTCTCTCTAATCTTTTACAGTTTACAGCAAAAAAATCGAATCTTTACAGGAAACGGATACAAATTTACAATTCTAGAGGCTGCTGTAAAGATGGATACAGCACGCATTTACAATGTTTCTTCTTTATGTTTTTGTTTTTTTCTTCTTTTTATTTTGTTTTTTCTTCTTCATATTTTGTCATCTCCATTTTTTCTTTCTTTTTTTACCAAAATTTTTTTCAATTATTTGATTTCGTTTTTCCTTTGTCCATTAATATTATACATAATTGAAAACATAATAATTTTGGCAATTGTATATTCATATAAGTATTGTAATATTTTTATAACTTCAAAGTATTATTATTGCAAGTTTTTCTTTAAAGAATTTTTTTAATTGAAGGTGGTTGGCGGATGCAAGTTATGACCATTACGCTGATGAGACCATATTACTTGGTAAAAACCGTTTCATTAAAATTCCTTCAAGTAGTATAGGGTCCTAAAAATAACAGAAAACCAAAAAAGTTTGTGAAAAAACAACTTTTTTGGAATGAAACAAATTTTTTGTGGAAAAACTAGAAGCCTAAATCGCTTACTTAGGTCACGTAATATACAAAGAACAGAAAAAAGTGAAATCTAAAGCCTAGTATAGCCGGCAAATCTTACCAGTTAAACTGCACTAACCCATCTATGTTATTATCATAATTTCAATCATGTATACTATTAATGTACAATTTTAAAAAAAGACTTCAAGTATTTGCATAATGTTTGGTGGCAAAAAAATGAAGGAAAAACTGAAGGTGGCAAAATATGAAGAAAAAAACTAGAAGTGGCAAAATATGAAGAAAAAACGAAAAAAAAAAGAGAAGAAAAAAATGGAGAAAAAACAAAATAAGAAGAAAAAATATGAAGAAAAAACAAAATATGAAGAGAAAAAAGGAAGAAGAAAATACAAAATATGAAGAAAATTGACCGAGCAAACGAAAATTGCCCCAAACACAACAAATATTTGTATCCGATACAGCAACTTTTTGTATCGGCTCCTGTATCGGATACAATGGAAAATTGTATCCATTTATTTACAGGAGAGATTAGAAAGAGAAGTAAAATATCGCTGTATCCAAACTTGCGTTGTATCGCTGTATCGCTATATCCAAAATATCCAATTAGAAAGAGGCCCCTGGGGTGGATCGCATAGGACAATGTGTGCTCGGTTGGTGTATTGGTTAACTCTCTACAAGCCCCGGTTAGGCAGCGGAGGTTCGGTCCCAGCCGAGTGCCAGATTTTTGCCCGTGCGATGGATTTCATTCATTATAGTCTCAGCCCATCGTTGCTTTAAACGATTAACTAAGATCAAAAAAAAAAGTTTCACGAATCGTTTCCAGCCAGAAAAAAATTGATATGTAAATGATTTTATGTTCAGTCTTGTTCCTAAGCTGCTCCGTATCGTTAGCCTGAACTAGCTCGTTAGCCTGAACTAGCTTGAACATAAGCTGATTTTTTTTCAAAGTTCATAAATAAATTTTGTGATCAATTAAATGCTCAGACAAACTATTCAAAATTAAAGCACAATCAAATCTTATTATTCACTTAAATCAAGAGAAACACATACATGAAAAGAAGGTCTCATAAACAGCCCAGCTCTCCTTCTTCCAACCAGTGGTTAAATAGTTACCGGACCAGTCATGATGGCGCAGAGATGATGGCGTTGAAAATGATCTACATTCTCTCCTCCTTCCGTTCTATTTTACTACTCCTCTACTTTTTCGCTCTTTTTGCCGTTTTCCATCCTTTATCCAACTCTCGCCGCGTACAAACATGCATTAGACCGGTATCGTTCAACGCCTGGTTACAACTACTCAAGTTCTCGGTTCTCCCCGTCACCAGAATTCTGATTAAGGTCGCAAAAGAGCGTTGAAGCAGTCAATATCTCGTCAGCAGAAGTTGGAACGACGCATGAAGCGAGAGGAGAAAGAAGCCGCACGCAAGCAATTCTCATTTATGGAGAGAATTAACATTCGAAGGATGAAGAGTCTGTCAGTTTTTGAAACTAGTCCTTGATAAGGCACTTCTTCACTTTAGTGCCCCCCTTTTTTATAAAAAAAAGAAGTTCTTTTACATTAAAAAGGAAGTTAATTTTACATTTAAAAAACTATTTTTACATTAAAAAACACTTACGCTTAGGAAAAAGTTCACGCTAACGAGGCCGTACGGTTAAGGCGAACGAGACCGTATCAAGAAAATGACCCAATTGAACTGAACCAATAGAACCTCTGGGGGGGGGCATTAAAGTGAAGAAGTTCCAGTTTTCGAAACTAGTCCTTGATAAATACATAGTTGTGTACGAACTTATCGTATGTTGTTGTTGTTTGCCCATGGGTCCTGTCGAGGGGCGCCTTTTAGAATAGGTTGGTGAGATTCCTTTTGAGTCCGGAGAAATTTTCTCGTCTACACACCGAATAACAAAGAGAAAGTGGTCACACCTAAACATCGAGAAATTGTCAGGGCAAAGGCGTCACAAATTGAGAGAACTGAAGGAGATAGAGAGAGTCGTCACACCCTAACCTTCGAGAAAGTGCCATTTCAAGAGTGTGTTGTTCATTTCATTTTTCATTCCAAGCACATTAGATTTCATGAAAACACAAAGAAAAAGTTAAATGCATGGACTTTCTTCTAAGTTGCGATAGCGATACATGGACTTTCTTCTAAGTTGCATTTAAAGGCTCAATTGCCTCGTTCTCTTAGTCACGCATGCTCATGAAGCGAAAGCGTCGTGAATGGAGCACAACTCCAGATTTCACAATTAAGACAGAAGAGAGGTCGAAGATGGATGATAAATCTTCAAATGCTCAGTTACACAGTTTTAAGGCAGTGACACCTGGTAGAGAAGACAAATTGATCAAACCATCGCACGGAAAAAGCTAGTCACCGGGGGGGGGGGGCTCGAACCTATGCAACCATCTCTTCTCTTTCCGGGAGCGAGCGTGTTACCATTACACTACAGTGACATGTAGCTATTATTCGCTTCATGAGCATGCGTGACTAAGAGAACGAGGCATTTGAGCCTTTAATAAGCACTATCGCACGGAATAGCAACATGTCACTGTAGTGTAATCGTAACACGCTTGTTCCCGGTTAGAGGAGAGGTGGTTGCATGGGTTCGAGTCCCTCAGTGACATTTGAAACTCCAAGAAAAACATAGAAAGAAGTAGTCGTCTCTCTGACTGTCATCCAATCTAAATCACGAAGATTTTATTATTTTGTGAATACGTAGTCTGTGGTTAATTGGCGCTACTGCACTTGGGTTGGGCATGTTTTACGGAAAAAACAACCCATTAGAATTTCAAAGTAATGTGTTTTTTTCGACTATATGTGACCTAGACAAGCGACCTGACAACTCACTTTATCATTTTTCAAAAAAGTTTTATGAATTTTTCCCCAAGTTTTTTTGAGAATAAACATCTTATAATGTGAAAACTGATTTTAATACGCAATAATAGATCTTATGATGACTTCTTATGGGTTTACCAGCAACAGCAACATCCTTTGGAAAGAATTAGACCGCTTTAAACTGTTCTCGATGGAAAAACCGCATACAGGCATAAATGTGACCCAGCGCATGACACAGGTGAAATGTCAGCGCGTACACAGCCCAAGTGTAGTAGCGTCGGTTAATTGAAAACCCAAGTGTAGTAGCGTCGGTTAATTGAATCAAAAGCCTTAGAAAAGTCTATAGGACAAATGTCGAAGGGCTTATTCTGCGGATTAAGAGAGAGATAGAGCGAATGCGAATGGACTTAAGAGGTAACAGTTGAACGTTTGCGTCTGAAGCCAGATTGGCAAGGATTCAAAGGCCTATTCGATTCGAGATGATTGTAAACAATGTCATGTATCAACTTTTCAAACAACTTCGATAGTGTTATTGGACGAAAGTTGTAAACGTCAGAATTACTGCCTTTTTTGTGAACAATAACGGTCCTTAAAATAGTAGCATATGACCCTGAGGTTGCCGTTATTCCATTCGTTAATTTTTCAATGAAACACTTTAAATTAAACGAAAGATAGATCTTCCAATGAAAGCTTCTCACAGTTATCTGCAGAAGACACAAACTTTCAAAAATTAAGTGAGAAAATTTCAGAGATTTCCCCTCAGAGCTGCGCGATTTATGCGACTTCTATTCCTAATATCCGGCCTTTTATGTAGTTCGGAGTGATAGAGTTTGAATTAAAATTACCTAATTAGCATGTAAATAATTTTTTTTCATCCACGATGTGCAAATTTCCCAAATGAGAAAAAAAAATTTTCTCTGTCATGACCAGGTTTTGTTCTTTAATACAACTTACTTCGTTTGAGAATATAATGCTATCAATGCCTCTGGGACTGAACAAACGCAAATTCCGTTTGTAGAAGTGAATCGTATAATCATCTTTTCGCTCTTTCAGGGGACAATAATCCGGCCATAAGACGTTACAAGAAAGATTTCACGATCTGGTTATGAATAACGAACTGGAAGTTAGTATATTTTGTTTTGCAGATCTCCGAAAATATTTTAAGGTTTGGTTTAAATGTCTCTTGAGTCAATTCCAGATTTTAAACTTATCGTCCCTCAAAGTTGTCAATGACTGAGCAAAAGATTTAAAAAAATCAAGCGATCCTATATATTCTTTACCCGATGTTTTAGAACAACATTTTAGAAATGTAGATTTCCATATTGATAATCAGGATGTCTATTTACAGGTGTTAAACACACTTTGCAAACAGTTGTACGAGAGTGTTGATCACAATGAGAGAGTGCAAGCTGAGCATAATCTCGAAGAGTGGAGTAACTCTCCCGACTGCCTTCGTCCATGCACGCTCTTGCTAGAGAGGGGAAATGTTAGTTATGTGGACTCTCTTAATGTGTTTACGCTGTTATTTCATTCATCCGATGGTGGTTTTTTTAGATTTTGGCAATTTTCATAAGAAACAAGTTCAAGTTTTTATCATGCACTGGATGAGAGGGTACGATAGGGTATTCGGGAAGCTGAAGGGTGGAGGAGAATTAATATGGCGTACGGGTTGAAGATCCTCATAGCGAATAGCAGAAAAAATGTTTAGGCCTGTTGGCAGTTGTCAGAGCTCGCCAAGGGTTTGAAATTTCGTTCGGTTGCCCGCCCGAAAACCGAAAAAGAAATTTTCAACAGTAGAACAAAACACGCAACGAATGAAGCAAATAAACTATCAGTGAATCGATGGTAATGAAGAAGCAGTGAATTGATCAATAAAAGCAATTGAGAGATCGAATGAAAAACGGGGACGAGTGCTAGAAAATGATGGTGGCCCGAGGTATTTGGCCATCATTTTTGCAGGCTTTTTTATTGCAAGGATTGACGAAGTTGGGAAGGTAGGGCTTTGGTTTTGTCTTGTCAGACAACTAAAGTCGGAGAGCGCTGTCTTATGTTCTATCCGCTTTTGTCTGTAAATGGCGGAGGTAGAGATCACTTGAAAAAAGATTATCACGATTAAATAACATTTCCTGCTGATATCCAACTGTTGGAAGTACACTTTTGAGAGGGAGATGGGGGAAGTGAGATGATTGGGGTCTCTTCGAAGGCATGCGATACACTTTTGTGGGGTTGACTTGAATGTTCGTGGCGTTGAGTATCCAACGAACTCTATCGAAATCGTCATCGGCACATTTGGATGGAGTAGGAGCGAGGGATTCAGGAAGACTGAACAATACTACACTACGATACCTTTCTGATCTGTCATTGATTTCCGACGGTATTTCGTAACATTTGAAAGAAGGGGAGGTAATAGGAGGGCGACATGATTTAGGTGTATAAGGTGGGATTCGAGGTGACACAGAGAGCGGAAAAGCAGACATGCGAGAGTCATTTGCATTTGTGTGAGAAATGATTAGTTGGTGACAATAGAACATGGAGGAGGTGGATGTTTCGAGAAAACTTTTGAGAACTCTTACATTTTAGCACCGAGCTCATTAATAATACTGCCTTGCTGCTCGGCAATCGAGGCCAACTTCATGTTCCTCTTCTCCAGTAGGGTATTCCTTTCATCCATTCCTTTGATGTAGTTTAGTAACTCATTGAATGGATCGCTCTCTCCTCGTGAGCACGACGCCCTCTTTTAGTGATGTGTTTCAATCTGTCAAACAGAGAAGCAAGCGGCGAGGAAGTATGATTCAAGCTAGGAGAGTCCATAATTCGTTACAAACCGTTGAAATTGCCAAGTATGGTATTTGTTTAAAGTCTTGGCACTAGACTTTCAGTGAAGGATGAAGTGTAGAGTCCATAATTCGTTACAAACCGTTGAAAGTGCCAAGTATGGTATTTTTTCAAAGTCTTGGCACTAGACTCAGTGAAGGATGAAGTGAAGAGAATCCAAGCAGCAAGCTTACCGAATATAGTGCCTTTCATTGGCAATTATGAGTCTCGGCACCAGACTTCCAGGTATTCAGACGACGATTTAGTGATGAATATCAGCGAATAAAAGTCGAAGAGAATCCGTTGAAATGAAGTCAAATAGTCGATAAAACACAGAGCATGAAACTGAGTGACCGCTCCGCAGAGAAGAAGAGCAATAGAATGTTTATAAATTGATCAGTTTTGTATGAGGTGCAAGTACTGCATTTCACAAACAAGCTTTCCGGTAATTGACAATATATAGCAGCCGAATGTGTCGCAGGTTGAATCGAAGTGGGCGGCAGCTCCGCCAGTAGAGCACTTTGACCGACAGCACTTTGCGGTGTACTTCCCGCAGCATTTCTATGATCTCCGCTACCAGCCACGCGTCCCCGACCCGTGCAACATTGGACTGAACGAGTCGCCAGAGCTCGAGAAGCGATTCAAGGATTACAAGGTTGGCAGGCAGTAATGGATGACGGGTTCTGGAGTGGTTACTGTAGCGGGTGTCGGGTTACGGATTACTGAAGCCGAGGGTCATGTTATGGATTGAAGTAGTTGAGTTTCGGGGACATTAGCACAGATCAGTCCTCTCTTGTGAGGTCAATGCGAACGGGAACTACAATCTTCGGTTTGAGACTTCTTTAAAGGTCCAAGTGTCCGAGTTTCTTTTTTATTGGCATTTGCGGACGAGAATATTCGAAAAATAATGATTTTAAAAGCTAGGAACCCTTGAAAGAAGTTTGAAGTTGATTCATATAAGAAATATCAGTGAGAGGTGATCTTAATTTCTCTTATTTCGAAAACCCGACAGTTTGTCAAAAATTTTACTTTCAGAGTTACATTGAGAGATACTTTCTACACAGAAAACTAATTCATTCCTTTTGAAAAAACAAAAAAAATAATAATCAGTTCAGGTTCTCCGACGAGCGGACAAAGTTGACGACCATTAGATAGAAGGAGCGGTGTAGGAAGATTCTTCGTTACATACTGTATGGTAGAGTTGTTTAGTGATGCTGAATTGGGGTTCTTTTGTAAATTAGTACAGCGTCTTACACTAGATCACTGTGTTGTAAAGGCATACTCCAAAATCAAATGTTTCAACACTTTGATAACTAGATCAGAGCCAAAATAGTTTCAAAATAAAGCCCGATTACAGAAGTAATGTTGATATCACTTCATATTCAATATAAATCGCGTTTTGATCGCCGAAGATTTGGACTGTGAGGTGTGATAGAAATAAAGAATTTGATTTTCGAAGAGGCGTTTCACACACAATGGGTTGATGTCCGAGAAAAAGTATTGAGCTGATACAAACACTAACCCAGGGGTTTTTTGAAACAGGCCTATGTAACTGAGTTGTGCAACTCTGATGATTTTATTCTGTGAACCTGAAACAGGATGATACACCATATGTGAAGATTGTTGGTAGAGAGTCCATGGGAATATCATAGGAGTTCTCACCATCAGAGAAGGAATAATCTCAGCAAATGTTAGCAGGCAATTCATATGAATTTTTAACATTCACTGTTCTGATTGGCCAGTTATACATGTTCCAAGGAGAACGGCTGACACAAAAAGCCTCAATTGCGATATGAAAGAAGGTTCACTCTGAAAAGCTTCTTAGGATATAAAGGGGAGTAGATCAAAAAGTTCCGCTTCCCGAAAATGGCTAGTTTGAAGAGAACAAAGACATTGGAAAATTATTCGGTTTCGGTGAGAAGGCCTGAAGATGTCGATGACCTTCTAGAAGCCCCTAGAACTATTCCAAGATTCGTTAAGTAATGGTATTGAGTATTTCAAGAAAACACATCATCTCAATTCTCTATTCCATTCATATCAACAGATCATCGTTTGGCTCGTGATAAATGCAGAAAACGAGAGAGAACATGCTAGCAAAGATGAAAGCCTTTTTAGGACCAGTATTTTTTTACATCAACATGCATTTACTAAGGCACCTTTGCCCCTGCTCTCAACACTTATTCCTGATGAAATTATCAGTAAACCTTCTTTCTCTGCGCTAAACCCTTACTGTCCTTAATCATTTAACCCTGTCTCTGCTCTAAACCCTTACCGTCCTTAATCGTTTAACCCACATAAAATACCAACGCGACTAACGAATACCGAACCGCTCATTACATTTTCGAAACAGAGAAAAAGACGTACCGACGAAAATTAAAGAAACAATAGAGAAAAAAAGATGTCAGGAGAATAAGTTTGAAGATAACAGCCAATAAAAAGATAAGAGAGATAGCAAGCAGAAATTCTAGATTTTTCTCGAAAAGTTCTAGTTCTTCTTACTCAAGAAGACAAATAACGGCGAGTCCTCATGCTCTTCTCGGCAATCTCAGAAAAATCGCGAAACCACACGCATGCTTCGTAGGCAGCCTTCCCAACGCTTTTTCACTACTCGAAATTCAGGAAACCATTCGAGAGCGAACTTACGTTTCTGAAATGAACGCCAATGTAGTAGATCATTACAGAATCGAATTGACTTTTCTTGAAAACGAAAATGTTTTTAGGCCAGATGAGAAACAATAAGTATTACCGTCAAGCTATTGTTGGATGAGGAAGTAATCAATAGTGGCTTTTTTCATATGAAGCTTTTTTCAAATTTAGCTTTATTTGTAGTGATTGACTGGTCTCAAGTGAATTTCGTGTCATGGGTTATTGACCGAATTCAATTATTCTTTATTCCAATTGTTCATGGTTAAGACGTACAACGGATAACTGTCACGATGTGAGATCAGTGTGGAGGCAAAATACAGTATATGTCTACCGATGTTTACATGTTGATGTTTCATCTTTGTCGAAAGTCAAGTAGAATTTTATTTATATTGTTATAAGTTATAGGTTCGGAAACGCACGAGACTCCTTGCACAAAAGAGAGCATCATGAAGAAAATCTGGACAATGTCGACGAATACTTGAAGAGCCGCGAAGATGTACTCATCAGCAGAGATTTTATTCTTTCGATTACCCATCAGTAGCTGTTAAAATCTGTTCTATTTAACCAGTTATTTACGATAAATTTCCAGGATTTTTGTCGAGAGCTTCTCTTCTGTTTTTTCTTTTCTTGTGGAAGGTAACATGTAATAAAAACGTCTTTTTTCATATGATTCAAGAAGAACAATATCTGATACATGATACAATACAAACGTACGTGTAATACGCTTTATAGAAGCCTCACAGATGACATTTAGAGAAGCTAATTTTTATAGACATAATCAAAAATCTGTCAGAGTTACCGACGAAATTAACGTCTGAACAACCACTCCCTAGCATCTCTACCTAGTATGATTCTTTTTTTCGACCACTAGATTTCCTAACACCTAATTGCTGAGGTTATCAATGTCCAAAATCGGTTCGGCCTCCAAGAATTTTTTTTTCAAAGGAGTGGATCTCAATTCTGATATCACCAATAATTAATACGATCATAATCATCAAGTCTTTCAGAACCCTTTACTTCAGTATGTCACTTGTGTTCTACTGATTTGTGATTTCATTCATGACAAAAAAAAATTTGTTTATGTTCCTCATCAGTGAGGTTGAATGCTGTAGTCATAGCTCACCAAAGTAAATTCGTAATGCAGGATTCAATACTGCCTTTAGTTTCTTTCCAATCGATAACTTTCTAGGATTTTTGTCAAGAGCTTCTCTTCTTTTTTTTCTTTTCTTGTGGAAGGTAACATGTAATAAAATCGTCTTATTTCATATGATTCAAGAAGAACAATATCTGATATATGATACAATACAAACGTACGTGTAATACGCAATGAACAGTACACCATGTGCTAATATTCGAACACTTTCGCGTGTTAATTGTCAAGTGGTGAAACAAGTTAAGAGCACGATGAATAATTGAGCTTCCAGGTTTCAAATTTCGGTTGAAGCCTGGATCAATCCAGAAATGAAGAGATCAGAGAAAAAATAGAGAGCTGAACGCTTCACAAATTGCAAACAAGAAACTAAATTATGGAAGATCGTTAAAATTCAAACTATGCACAAGAGATATTAGTGAATAAAACGGTTATTCTCTTCGCATCTCACCCCGAATTCAGCAATGTTATGTAAAAAAATCTCCTTTTTTGTTATTCATACAAACCAAAACAGGGGTTAATAAGAGAATAGTACTCAATCAAAAAAGGGTACGAGAACGGAATAACCACACTTGAAATGAACACCACCAAGATTAATAGTATGATATTCCTTTTTAACAATAACATTTGGATCGCTTCCGGCAATAAACCTCGTATTAAATTCAGCCCAAATTTTCTTGCGATCGAATTTTGCAAACTCGTTTACAAAAGTCTCAACATTGGATATGATTTGTGCATATTCACTCGCACGAAAGTTTCCAGAGCCATATACATCTCGATGCATCCTAAATTTATTTAATATAGTTATAAGAGAAATAAAAGAATCATACCATTTTAAGCAAAAATTAAATAGAAAGGAAAACTATAAAAATAAATCGATTATACATTAAAGCATATAAACTTAAACAACTTACCTTTCGGCTCTACTCCAGAAATCATTCAAATCAAAGGCAACTTCGGGGGGTACTCGTTGGGTACAACAGGCAAATCGGAAGAAGTACTTTAAAGAATTATGCGACTTCAGATCAATACCTGAAACCTTCAGATAAACACTTCAAAGAATTATGCGACTTCAGGCCTCCTGAATTTCGCTTGCCGCCGCCCCCAGTGTAGCTAAATCGCTACCTTAGTTAATCCTTGTTCGACTATTGTTTGTTTTGTAGTTTGTTGATGTATTTAAATTCACCCTCCCTTTCCTGATTATCAAGCCGCAGCCGCGACGCGTCAGCGCGCGTGTTTTTTTCTATCTGCAACTCTACAGCCCCCAGCACCGTCCACTCCCAGCAAGTGACACTTCGCCAGAAGGTCGCGGGAGCATCCAAGGGACGAGTTTGTGTTAATTGTCAAGTTGTTAATATTTATTAGTTTTTCAGTAAGTTTTCTCCTTCTGTGTTGCTGTTGATTTGTGGCCTATTATCATAAAGAGTTTGTATTAAATCTCTATCTTCCGCGTGGCAGGCATTCAAAAAGGAACTTTCCCTAAATTTACCTTCAACTTCAAAGAATTATGCGACTTCAGATCACTACCTCCACAAGACAAAAACAGCTCCTTCACTGCATAGACGGCTGCAAACCAAATCTTCTCAGCTGATTGAACGAGGTCCGGAGGCGAGAGTGATAAATAATGACGAGCTTTAGCGATAAACGTTGTGGCAGTGTATTGTTCCATGTCTTTCTGAAAAATAAAATAATTTTAAAAAGTGTTTGTTAACTCGTAGTATTTTTTAAAAAGCCAACTAACATTCATTGAAAAAGACTAAAATAAATCATACATTGGACTCCCAATTTTCCCCGTCGTCGACAGTCACGTTCACATTTCGCAAACTCGTCCAAAAATCGTCCAAATCGGCCTCCTCTACCCAAACAGTAAGCTTCTTCGGCATTAATCTGAAATCAAAATTTTAGTTATTAAAGAAGAACGAAAAATACAAATGAAATATTTGGTTTGAAGCGACTAGAGAGAAAAACATTTTGAGATAGGAAATTCAATCAAATATAAATTCCCCCTAATGGAAGAATGCGATGTTAAGTTTCTCGCCTTCCTCTGCGTCTCTGCCTTCCACTCTAGCCCAACGTGTTTGCGTGTCGCGTCGCGTGCGTCTAGTTCAACTGGAGCAAATCTGTGATTGTGCTCGGTCAACAGTGAGGAAGAGAAAAGAAGGTATAACAAAGAGAAAGTGGTCACACCTAAACATCGAGAAATTGTCAGGGCAAAGGCGTCACAAATTGAGAGAACTGAAGGAGATAGAGAGAGTCGTCACACCCTAACCTTCGAGAAAGTGCCATTTCAAGAGTGTGTTGTTCATTTCATTTTTCATTCCAAGCACATTAGATTTCATGAAAACACAAAGAAAAAGTTAAATGCATGGACTTTCTTCTAAGTTGCGATAGCGATACATGGACTTTCTTCTAAGTTGCATTTAAAGGCTCAATTGCCTCGTTCTCTTAGTCACGCATGCTCATGAAGCGAAAGCGTCGTGAATGGAGCACAACTCCAGATTTCACAATTAAGACAGAAGAGAGGTCGAAGATGGATGATAAATCTTCAAATGCTCAGTTACACAGTTTTAAGGCAGTGACACCTGGTAGAGAAGACAAATTGATCAAACCATCGCACGGAAAAAGCTAGTCACCGGGGGGGGGGGGGCTCGAACCTATGCAACCATCTCTTCTCTTTCCGGGAGCGAGCGTGTTACCATTACACTACAGTGACATGTAGCTATTATTCGCTTCATGAGCATGCGTGACTAAGAGAACGAGGCATTTGAGCCTTTAATAAGCACTATCGCACGGAATAGCAACATGTCACTGTAGTGTAATCGTAACACGCTTGTTCCCGGTTAGAGGAGAGGTGGTTGCATGGGTTCGAGTCCCTCAGTGACATTTGAAACTCCAAGAAAAACATAGAAAGAAGTAGTCGTCTCTCTGACTGTCATCCAATCTAAATCACGAAGATTTTATTATTTTGTGAATACGTAGTCTGTGGTTAATTGGCGCTACTGCACTTGGGTTGGGCATGTTTTACGGAAAAAACAACCCATTAGAATTCCAAAGTAATGTGTTTTTTTCGACTATATGTGACCTAGACAAGCGACCTGACAACTCACTTTATCATTTTTCAAAAAAGTTTTATGAATTTTTCCCCAAGTTTTTTTGAGAATAAACATCTTATAATGTGAAAACTGATTTTAATACGCAATAATAGATCTTATGATGACTTCTTATGGGTTTACCAGCAACAGCAACATCCTTTGGAAAGAATTAGACCGCTTTAAACTGTTCTCGATGGAAAAACCGCATACAGGCATAAATGTGACCCAGCGCATGACACAGGTGAAATGTCAGCGCGTACACAGCCCAAGTGTAGTAGCGTCGGTTAATTGAAAACCCAAGTGTAGTAGCGTCGGTTAATTGAATCAAAAGCCTTAGAAAAGTCTATAGGACAAATGTCGAAGGGCTTATTCTGCGGATTAAGAGAGAGATAGAGCGAATGCGAATGGACTTAAGAGGTAACAGTTGAACGTTTGCGTCTGAAGCCAGATTGGCAAGGATTCAAAGGCCTATTCGATTCGAGATGATTGTAAACAATGTCATGTATCAACTTTTCAAACAACTTCGATAGTGTTATTGGACGAAAGTTGTAAACGTCAGAATTACTGCCTTTTTTGTGAACAATAACGGTCCTTAAAATAGTAGCATATGACCCTGAGGTTGCCGTTATTCCATTCGTTAATTTTTCAATGAAACACTTTAAATTAAACGAAAGATAGATCTTCCAATGAAAGCTTCTCACAGTTATCTGCAGAAGACACAAACTTTCAAAAATTAAGTGAGAAAATTTCAGAGATTTCCCCTCAGAGCTGCGCGATTTATGCGACTTCTATTCCTAATATCCGGCCTTTTATGTAGTTCGGAGTGATAGAGTTTGAATTAAAATTACCTAATTAGCATGTAAATAAATTTTTTTCATCCACGATGTGCAAATTTCCCAAATGAGAAAAAAAAATTTTCTCTGTCATGACCAGGTTTTGTTCTTTAATACAACTTACTTCGTTTGAGAATATAATGCTATCAATGCCTCTGGGACTGAACAAACGCAAATTCCGTTTGTAGAAGTGAATCGTATAATCATCTTTTCGCTCTTTCAGGGGACAATAATCCGGCCATAAGACGTTACAAGAAAGATTTCACGATCTGGTTATGAATAACGAACTGGAAGTTAGTATATTTTGTTTTGCAGATCTCCGAAAATATTTTAAGGTTTGGTTTAAATGTCTCTTGAGTCAATTCCAGATTTTAAACTTATCGTCCCTCAAAGTTGTCAATGACTGAGCAAAAGATTTAAAAAAATCAAGCGATCCTATATATTCTTTACCCGATGTTTTAGAACAACATTTTAGAAATGTAGATTTCCATATTGATAATCAGGATGTCTATTTACAGGTGTTAAACACACTTTGCAAACAGTTGTACGAGAGTGTTGATCACAATGAGAGAGTGCAAGCTGAGCATAATCTCGAAGAGTGGAGTAACTCTCCCGACTGCCTTCGTCCATGCACGCTCTTGCTAGAGAGGGGAAATGTTAGTTATGTGGACTCTCTTAATGTGTTTACGCTGTTATTTCATTCATCCGATGGTGGTTTTTTTAGATTTTGGCAATTTTCATAAGAAACAAGTTCAAGTTTTTATCATGCACTGGATGAGAGGGTACGATAGGGTATTCGGGAAGCTGAAGGGTGGAGGAGAATTAATATGGCGTACGGGTTGAAGATCCTCATAGCGAATAGCAGAAAAAATGTTTAGGCCTGTTGGCAGTTGTCAGAGCTCGCCAAGGGTTTGAAATTTCGTTCGGTTGCCCGCCCGAAAACCGAAAAAGAAATTTTCAACAGTAGAACAAAACACGCAACGAATGAAGCAAATAAACTATCAGTGAATCGATGGTAATGAAGAAGCAGTGAATTGATCAATAAAAGCAATTGAGAGATCGAATGAAAAACGGGGACGAGTGCTAGAAAATGATGGTGGCCCGAGGTATTTGGCCATCATTTTTGCAGGCTTTTTTATTGCAAGGATTGACGAAGTTGGGAAGGTAGGGCTTTGGTTTTGTCTTGTCAGACAACTAAAGTCGGAGAGCGCTGTCTTATGTTCTATCCGCTTTTGTCTGTAAATGGCGGAGGTAGAGATCACTTGAAAAAAGATTATCACGATTAAATAACATTTCCTGCTGATATCCAACTGTTGGAAGTACACTTTTGAGAGGGAGATGGGGGAAGTGAGATGATTGGGGTCTCTTCGAAGGCATGCGATACACTTTTGTGGGGTTGACTTGAATGTTCGTGGCGTTGAGTATCCAACGAACTCTATCGAAATCGTCATCGGCACATTTGGATGGAGTAGGAGCGAGGGATTCAGGAAGACTGAACAATACTACACTACGATACCTTTCTGATCTGTCATTGATTTCCGACGGTATTTCGTAACATTTGAAAGAAGGGGAGGTAATAGGAGGGCGACATGATTTAGGTGTATAAGGTGGGATTCGAGGTGACACAGAGAGCGGAAAAGCAGACATGCGAGAGTCATTTGCATTTGTGTGAGAAATGATTAGTTGGTGACAATAGAACATGGAGGAGGTGGATGTTTCGAGAAAACTTTTGAGAACTCTTACATTTTAGCACCGAGCTCATTAATAATACTGCCTTGCTGCTCGGCAATCGAGGCCAACTTCATGTTCCTCTTCTCCAGTAGGGTATTCCTTTCATCCATTCCTTTGATGTAGTTTAGTAACTCATTGAATGGATCGCTCTCTCCTCGTGAGCACGACGCCCTCTTTTAGTGATGTGTTTCAATCTGTCAAACAGAGAAGCAAGCGGCGAGGAAGTATGATTCAAGCTAGGAGAGTCCATAATTCGTTACAAACCGTTGAAATTGCCAAGTATGGTATTTGTTTAAAGTCTTGGCACTAGACTTTCAGTGAAGGATGAAGTGTAGAGTCCATAATTCGTTACAAACCGTTGAAAGTGCCAAGTATGGTATTTTTTCAAAGTCTTGGCACTAGACTCAGTGAAGGATGAAGTGAAGAGAATCCAAGCAGCAAGCTTACCGAATATAGTGCCTTTCATTGGCAATTATGAGTCTCGGCACCAGACTTCCAGGTATTCAGACGACGATTTAGTGATGAATATCAGCGAATAAAAGTCGAAGAGAATCCGTTGAAATGAAGTCAAATAGTCGATAAAACACAGAGCATGAAACTGAGTGACCGCTCCGCAGAGAAGAAGAGCAATAGAATGTTTATAAATTGATCAGTTTTGTATGAGGTGCAAGTACTGCATTTCACAAACAAGCTTTCCGGTAATTGACAATATATAGCAGCCGAATGTGTCGCAGGTTGAATCGAAGTGGGCGGCAGCTCCGCCAGTAGAGCACTTTGACCGACAGCACTTTGCGGTGTACTTCCCGCAGCATTTCTATGATCTCCGCTACCAGCCACGCGTCCCCGACCCGTGCAACATTGGACTGAACGAGTCGCCAGAGCTCGAGAAGCGATTCAAGGATTACAAGGTTGGCAGGCAGTAATGGATGACGGGTTCTGGAGTGGTTACTGTAGCGGGTGTCGGGTTACGGATTACTGAAGCCGAGGGTCATGTTATGGATTGAAGTAGTTGAGTTTCGGGGACATTAGCACAGATCAGTCCTCTCTTGTGAGGTCAATGCGAACGGGAACTACAATCTTCGGTTTGAGACTTCTTTAAAGGTCCAAGTGTCCGAGTTTCTTTTTTATTGGCATTTGCGGACGAGAATATTCGAAAAATAATGATTTTAAAAGCTAGGAACCCTTGAAAGAAGTTTGAAGTTGATTCATATAAGAAATATCAGTGAGAGGTGATCTTAATTTCTCTTATTTCGAAAACCCGACAGTTTGTCAAAAATTTTACTTTCAGAGTTACATTGAGAGATACTTTCTACACAGAAAACTAATTCATTCCTTTTGAAAAAACAAAAAAAATAATAATCAGTTCAGGTTCTCCGACGAGCGGACAAAGTTGACGACCATTAGATAGAAGGAGCGGTGTAGGAAGATTCTTCGTTACATACTGTATGGTAGAGTTGTTTAGTGATGCTGAATTGGGGTTCTTTTGTAAATTAGTACAGCGTCTTACACTAGATCACTGTGTTGTAAAGGCATACTCCAAAATCAAATGTTTCAACACTTTGATAACTAGATCAGAGCCAAAATAGTTTCAAAATAAAGCCCGATTACAGAAGTAATGTTGATATCACTTCATATTCAATATAAATCGCGTTTTGATCGCCGAAGATTTGGACTGTGAGGTGTGATAGAAATAAAGAATTTGATTTTCGAAGAGGCGTTTCACACACAATGGGTTGATGTCCGAGAAAAAGTATTGAGCTGATACAAACACTAACCCAGGGGTTTTTTGAAACAGGCCTATGTAACTGAGTTGTGCAACTCTGATGATTTTATTCTGTGAACCTGAAACAGGATGATACACCATATGTGAAGATTGTTGGTAGAGAGTCCATGGGAATATCATAGGAGTTCTCACCATCAGAGAAGGAATAATCTCAGCAAATGTTAGCAGGCAATTCATATGAATTTTTAACATTCACTGTTCTGATTGGCCAGTTATACATGTTCCAAGGAGAACGGCTGACACAAAAAGCCTCAATTGCGATATGAAAGAAGGTTCACTCTGAAAAGCTTCTTAGGATATAAAGGGGAGTAGATCAAAAAGTTCCGCTTCCCGAAAATGGCTAGTTTGAAGAGAACAAAGACATTGGAAAATTATTCGGTTTCGGTGAGAAGGCCTGAAGATGTCGATGACCTTCTAGAAGCCCCTAGAACTATTCCAAGATTCGTTAAGTAATGGTATTGAGTATTTCAAGAAAACACATCATCTCAATTCTCTATTCCATTCATATCAACAGATCATCGTTTGGCTCGTGATAAATGCAGAAAACGAGAGAGAACATGCTAGCAAAGATGAAAGCCTTTTTAGGACCAGTATTTTTTTACATCAACATGCATTTACTAAGGCACCTTTGCCCCTGCTCTCAACACTTATTCCTGATGAAATTATCAGTAAACCTTCTTTCTCTGCGCTAAACCCTTACTGTCCTTAATCATTTAACCCTGTCTCTGCTCTAAACCCTTACCGTCCTTAATCGTTTAACCCACATAAAATACCAACGCGACTAACGAATACCGAACCGCTCATTACATTTTCGAAACAGAGAAAAAGACGTACCGACGAAAATTAAAGAAACAATAGAGAAAAAAAGATGTCAGGAGAATAAGTTTGAAGATAACAGCCAATAAAAAGATAAGAGAGATAGCAAGCAGAAATTCTAGATTTTTCTCGAAAAGTTCTAGTTCTTCTTACTCAAGAAGACAAATAACGGCGAGTCCTCATGCTCTTCTCGGCAATCTCAGAAAAATCGCGAAACCACACGCATGCTTCGTAGGCAGCCTTCCCAACGCTTTTTCACTACTCGAAATTCAGGAAACCATTCGAGAGCGAACTTACGTTTCTGAAATGAACGCCAATGTAGTAGATCATTACAGAATCGAATTGACTTTTCTTGAAAACGAAAATGTTTTTAGGCCAGATGAGAAACAATAAGTATTACCGTCAAGCTATTGTTGGATGAGGAAGTAATCAATAGTGGCTTTTTTCATATGAAGCTTTTTTCAAATTTAGCTTTATTTGTAGTGATTGACTGGTCTCAAGTGAATTTCGTGTCATGGGTTATTGACCGAATTCAATTATTCTTTATTCCAATTGTTCATGGTTAAGACGTACAACGGATAACTGTCACGATGTGAGATCAGTGTGGAGGCAAAATACAGTATATGTCTACCGATGTTTACATGTTGATGTTTCATCTTTGTCGAAAGTCAAGTAGAATTTTATTTATATTGTTATAAGTTATAGGTTCGGAAACGCACGAGACTCCTTGCACAAAAGAGAGCATCATGAAGAAAATCTGGACAATGTCGACGAATACTTGAAGAGCCGCGAAGATGTACTCATCAGCAGAGATTTTATTCTTTCGATTACCCATCAGTAGCTGTTAAAATCTGTTCTATTTAACCAGTTATTTACGATAAATTTCCAGGATTTTTGTCGAGAGCTTCTCTTCTGTTTTTTCTTTTCTTGTGGAAGGTAACATGTAATAAAAACGTCTTTTTTCATATGATTCAAGAAGAACAATATCTGATACATGATACAATACAAACGTACGTGTAATACGCTTTAT
>OZ057405.1:12234818-12283278 GCA_964056735.1 Allodiplogaster pararmata
GAATATAGCTAGACTTTAAAAGCAACATTGACCGTTGAACCGACCCACACCTAGATAAACTATTATTAACCAAAAAATAAATAATGAATTTTAAAAAAAGAGAATCAGAGACACAGGTGGAACATGTTTTTTACCCAACTGCGAATATGGGCACTGTTTGCGTTTATGGCCCCCTACCAGAGGTTCCATCTGTCATACATCTGACTTATTTACATTTACAACAAAACATTTTCATTAAAAAACGCTTATGCTTCGAAAAAGTTTACACTAACGAGGCCGTACGGCTTAGGCTAACGAGACCGTATAAAAAAAATGCCACTCTCATCCGACCCATGGAACCTCTGGTAAGGTAGGGAGGCATAAACGCAAACAGTGCCCGATTATGATTGACACGATCATCAGAAGCAGGTAACTTTTAGGTCTGCGAAGCAAATTTGAGCGATTTCGCTAATGAAAGATAGATATGAGGAGACAAGCGCCAAATTTCAAACGAACGAAAACTTAAATTTTATTTTAAACGAACGAGAATCAAAGAAAAAACACACAAACTAACTAACAAAGAGGTCTCATTGAAAGTTTTAAAAAAAAATTCCAATAAAAATAAAAATATTAATAAACGTCCCTTAGTATGCAAGCAAAGGGTGTTCGTTCATTCGGTAACAACCAAGAAATAAATACGCCTAAACTATCTCTAAAGAAACTCTGCCGAAGGTTTGAATGACACGCACATGAAAGAGACGCTTGGGAAGAATTCTGACGAAAGATTGCGTTTAAAAAATGTACTGTAGTTCTCGAAATTAGGCAATTCGTTACGAGACACGAAATATTCAATAAAAAGATTCCATAATTAAGGCAAAGAATCCTCTACTCGCTCTTCCTTTCTAAAATTCGGCGAACTTCATTTAATTAATTTCAAAGAAAACCAGTTATCGTTCAGGCAATGCTCGGTGGTTTTCGATCGTGGAACACAGCATTTGGAAAAGCCGTATTGTCTCAAAACCTCTTGTTAGCACCTTCCTCGCTGGACATACTCGTTTTGAGAGGTTTGTGATTTGCGATTTACGAAACAATGAATTTTTGGGAATTGAGACCGTTAAATGAGCATGAAAGATCCATGATTACTGTTGTTAAGTTTTAACAATTGAACAAAACGCACAAAGACATGAAAAATTGTTATACATGAAAAATAAATGTTTTCATGGTATGAATGAAAACATAACAAATTAGCTGTATAAACTTTTTTCGAACTTTCCAGTGAGCATACAATTATACGTTTCCGAATTGTTTTATAAGACCGAGTCTAGTTGATGTTATGGATGTAAAAAATATACTGTTCAAAAGGTCAGTTCACGTTGTATGAGTTTCACGAAGCGATATCCTGCTATGTCTAAGGCATGATGGCCGATGGCCTGGGGCCTCTTTCTAATTGGATCATTTGGATACAACGATACAGCGATACAAATTGTCTTTCTAATCTTTCGATACAGCGATACAGCTATACAAATGGATACAGCGATATTTTGTGAAGAGCACCTGTATCCCTGTAAAGGTTCTCTCTCTAATCTTTTTCAGTTTACAGCAAAAAAATCGAATCTTTACAGGAAACGGATACAAATTTACAATTCTAGAGGCTGCTGTAAAGATGGATACAGCACGCATTTACAATGTTTCTTCTTTATGTTTTTGTTTTTTTTCTTCTTTTCATTTTGTTTTTTCTTCTTCATATTTTGTCATCTCCATTTTTCTTTCTTTTTTTTACCAAAATTTTTTTCAATTATTTGATTTCGTTTTTCCTTTGTCCATTAATATTATACATAATTGAAAACATAATAATTTTGGCAATTGTATATTCATATAAGTATTGTAATATTTTTTATAACTTCAAAGTATTATTATTGCAAGTTTTTCTTTAAAGAATTTTTTTTAATTGAAGGTGGTTGGCGGATGCAAGTTATGACCATTACGCTGATGAGACCATATTACTTGGTAAAAACCGTTTCATTAAAATTCCTTCAAGTAGTATAGGGTCCTAAAAATAACAGAAAACCAAAAAAGTTTGTGAAAAAACAACTTTTTTGGAATGAAACAAATTTTTTGTGGAAAAACTAGAAGCCTAAATCGCTTACTTAGGTCACGTAATATACAAAGAACAGAAAAAAGTGAAATCTAAAGCCTAGTATAGCCGGCAAATCTTACCAGTTAAACTGCACTAAACCCATCTATGTTATTATCATAATTTCAATCATGTATACTATTAATGTACAATTTTAAAAAAAGACTTCAAGTATTTGCATAATGTTTGGTGGCAAAAAAATGAAGGAAAAACTGAAGGTGGCAAAATATGAAGAAAAAAACTAGAAGTGGCAAAATATGAAGAAAAAACGAAAAAAAAAGAGAAGAAAAAAATGGAGAAAAAACAAAATAAGAAGAAAAAATATGAAGAAAAAACAAAATATGAAGAGAAAAAAGGAAGAAGAAAATACAAAATATGAAGAAAATTGACCGAGCAAACGAAAATTGCCCCAAACACAACAAATATTTGTATCCGATACAGCAACTTTTTGTATCGGCTCCTGTATCGGATACAATGGAAAATTGTATCCATTTATTTACAGGAGAGATTAGAAAGAGAAGTAAAATATCGCTGTATCCAAACTCGCGTTGTATCGCTGTATCGCTATATCCAAAATATCCAATTAGAAAGAGGCCCCTGGGGTGGATCGCATAGGACAATGTGTGCTCGGTTGGTGTATTGGTTAACTCTCTACAAGCCCCGGTTAGGCAGCGGAGGGTTCGGTCCCAGCCGAGTGCCAGATTTTTGCCCGTGCGATGGATTTCATTCATTATAGTCTCAGCCCATCGTTCGCTTTAAACGATTAACTAAGATCAAAAAAAAAAGTTTCACGAATCGTTTCCAGCCAGAAAAAAATTGATATGTAAATGATTTTATGTTCAGTCTTGTTCCTAAGCTGCTCCGTATCGTTAGCCTGAACTAGCTCGTTAGCCTGAACTAGCTTGAACATAAGCTGATTTTTTTTCAAAGTTCATAAATAAATTTTGTGATCAATTAAATGCTCAGACAAACTATTCAAAATTAAAGCACAATCAAATCTTATTATTCACTTAAATCAAGAGAAACACATACATGAAAAGAAGGTCTCATAAACAGCCCAGCTCTCCTTCTTCCAACCAGTGGTTAAATAGTTACCGGACCAGTCATGATGGCGCAGAGATGATGGCGTTGAAAATGATCTACATTCTCTCCTCCTTCCGTTCTATTTTACTACTCCTCTACTTTTTCGCTCTTTTTGCCGTTTTCCATCCTTTATCCAACTCTCGCCGCGTACAAACATGCATTAGACCGGTATCGTTCAACGCCTGGTTACAACTACTCAAGTTCTCGGTTCTCCCCGTCACCAGAATTCTGATTAAGGTCGCAAAAGAGCGTTGAAGCAGTCAATATCTCGTCAGCAGAAGTTGGAACGACGCATGAAGCGAGAGGAGAAAGAAGCCGCACGCAAGCAATTCTCATTTATGGAGAGAATTAACATTCGAAGGATGAAGAGTCTGTCAGTTTTTGAAACTAGTCCTTGATAAGGCACTTCTTCACTTTAGTGCCCCCCTTTTTTATAAAAAAAAGAAGTTCTTTTACATTAAAAAGGAAGTTAATTTTACATTTAAAAAACTATTTTTACATTAAAAAACACTTACGCTTAGGAAAAAGTTCACGCTAACGAGGCCGTACGGTTAAGGCGAACGAGACCGTATCAAGAAAATGACCCAATTGAACTGAACCAATAGAACCTCTGGGGGGGGGCATTAAAGTGAAGAAGTTCCAGTTTTCGAAACTAGTCCTTGATAAATACATAGTTGTGTACGAACTTATCGTATGTTGTTGTTGTTTGCCCATGGGTCCTGTCGAGGGGCGCCTTTTAGAATAGGTTGGTGAGATTCCTTTTGAGTCCGGAGAAATTTTCTCGTCTACACACCGAAGTCGGCGATCCTCTTCACAGGTTACCAAAGGGTGCAAAAAACCTCCCGGCCCCCGTTCAGAAAGGGATTTTTTTTATGCGTTAATGTTTTTTTTTAAAAAAAACGTTTCTAAGCTTTTATCCGAGGCACATAAAATTTCTCATGCTCAACGGTGTTTAATGAAGTAAGAAGCAGTCCATTGATCTTCCATTCAATTTAAAAAAGTTACGGTCGAAATCAGTTAAGAAATCGGTGTTTCTCTCACCCGTAAATAATTGAGCTTTTCCAAAAAACCAAAAACATCCAAATCTATGCACTCGCAATTTTTTCCGATTTTTACCCAGGAGAATTCCAATTCATTGACATTAAAAACTAAAAATTTGAAATGTTTTGAAAATCTATGCGCTCGAAAAAAATTGTGTGGGTGGTAAAACACGCCCTGCTTCAAATAAAGCTCCTCTGGAAACCGCAATGTTCCGCCTTATTCATCTAGAAATCAAATCAAACAAAGTAGAATGAGGAATCAAAGTTCTACACGAAATCCGAGAAAAAATATCTTTACCGCCCGGCCCCCACCTGTGAATTTTTTATGTGAAAATTTTAGGTGACCTATGATCCTCTTCGCGAGACCCATTCGTTAACCGAAGAAAAGCAAGAGGCTATTTTACTCGCGCCTCGACTCGCCATTACAAAGTATAGGGGAGTATCGGCTGATGTTTTATCCGGTGGCATGCCCAGGCCAGTAAAAGTTCGACTTCAACCAGTGCAGATCTATCCAAACTAAATGGTGTTCGTAAAAATTCGATAGTGCTTGAGATAATATCACTTTTCCCCTGTTGCTATACAGAAAAAAAAGAGAAAGAGAGAGAGAGAGTGGGCTTACAACAGTGGAGGGTCGAGAGCTTCAACGACTTTCTCCAGTGTCTCGCGGAGGAAGAATTTACCCCTGGGCAAGACAACAACAACAACATACATACTTTTATAACATATTTCGAGAGGTGCTGCTAGAATATGTCTGTATCCAGGGGTTAAATAGTCATGGCAGGTCTTCTGTCAGCGGGCCTCTGTTTTTTCCAAATCACAAGGGGGGGCCCTTATGTAAAACAAAACAAAAATTTTTCGCGGACCTCTGTTTGTTCATCATAAGGGAGGACCCTTGTGAAAAATTTTTTCCGCCTTTGGCGGACGTCTAGCTTTTTCCTGCACACTAAAAACCCCTGTTTGTATCTCATATCAGGGACCCTGATTCAGGGTATCACGTACCTTTGGAGGGGAGAAACAAGCTAGAGGAAGATTATAGTGATCGCTCCTTAAAGCATTATTTCCATCTTTTTTTTGAATCTGTCTCCTTTCTCTGCTTTTCATCTCTGAATCGCTCAACATTTTTCTTAATCAGCGTTTTTGGTCTTACCGTATCTGCTACCGTACCGTATCTGCTTTTATCTGCTACCGTACTCGAATCAGCGTTTTTTCCCTTCTATTTGGGCAAATGAAGAGAAAAACAACACTGATTCGATCAGGATTTCAAGATTTTATATTTCGGCCTAAATTGCAGCCTCTCGCCCTCACAGCAATTCCCAGGTCGACTAAGAAGGGAAGAGGAATCTTCCCTACCAGATTCACCTCCCTGCGATGTCTTTTTCATGTAAGAAGAAAGTTTATTCTTCTAAACTCTCCGTGTCTTAAATTTACGAACATGAAAAAAAACAAGATGAGATACAACAAATGGGTATTTGCAAAACACGAACTCAATCGCGAGAGCTCGGAGGAATTTTTTTTGCCCGGTCAATGTTCGGTACCATAGTTGGAAAAGGTTATATGAATTGTTCAAAAATTTATTTCAAAAATCAAAAATTATTTTATTTAAAAACCGATTATTCTTATAGCGAATGGAGTCTGGAATACTGAAAAAGGAGCTAGAGGTAAAGAGAAACATGAAAAAGACTTTCAAAATCAAAACTAGCTGGTGGCCTATGTTTGGCACCTTTTTCAGAAATGAGGTGAAAACGCAGTTCTACACGGTGCCAGAAGCTCTTACAATGCATAGAGAGAATCAGATGCCTTCTATATACAACAATCCGAAGGCTCCGATCAGATTAAGGATGGAATTCAACATGACAACAGAGAAACAGGCGAGTCAATTGATAAACCGAAGTCTTTTTTTTTGACAGTAGCAGAAGTACCGTGTAGATCAAATTGTTGATTTAGGAATGGGAAACTGGAGAAAGTCCAATAAAGATGAGTGGATATCTTAGAATATTTTACTCATAATAGCTGTTTTTTTCCATAGCGCGAAGATTTCCTTGCAACCGCAGTGCGGTTTGAGAGAAAAGTACGCGTTCTCATTCCAGTGAGCGGCAATCATTGTCGTGTTCAACTGAAGTGTTCAGCGAAGCGTATTCATGACCAACAAGCGCTTGTCACCAGGCGTTCAATGAGGCCGGTCTAAATGAGCATCTTTGTACCCGCCGGGGAAAAATAAATGGGAAAAGGCAAAGAGTGAAAATAGAAGTAGAGAAAAAACCAAATAGAACGGAAGGAGAAGAGAGTGTAGATCACTATCGGCGCGAACATGTATATATATATATATTTTTTTTTAATATAAAATATATTCAGCGGCAGCACGCCAATTTGTATGCGCCAATTGTCTATTTTTAACTCTTACTACAGGATAGCTGTGAGCGTAATACATTCTCAATAAGTTTATTCATAACTCTTTATTCTTTAAATGTTAAATTCTTCAAAAAATTTAGTTTTTTTAAAAAGTAATTTTCTTATATATGTAAATATTCATTCGTAGATTTCATAAAAAATGAATGAAATTAGAAAAAAATTTTGGAAAAAAGAGATTAATACAAGAGTTTTAGTTTGTAGTCGCCGGAGGCGAAAACTTTTTTTCGAGTTTCAATTTTATGAAATAAAATTTTTTTTAAAGTTTTTCACCGTTATAAGATTTAAAAAATCTCACATAAGGGTCCCCCCCCTTATGAGCTAAAACACAAACGCCCGCTGAAGGTCTAAAACAGACGCCCGCCGACAGACGACCGGATATGACTAAATAACCCCTGATAGGAACTAGGTATGTCGAAATAAAGGGTTTCAATAAGTTTGAAAAATGAAAGGGGGGTCAAGTTGGGTTAAATCAAGGGAAGCGCAAATTGGCGTGCTGCCGCTGAATGTAGTTACATCAGACTCTCAAGAAATACCTGAGTGTTCAGCGGATTATTTTACCGTTTTGTGTTAATTGAAAGACTATGTGAGTGTTGCAGACGGAGATGATCAGCAGCTGTGACGAGATTGTTAATTGAAAGACTATGTGAGTGTTGCAGACGAAGATGATCAGCAGCTGTGACGAGATTGTTAATTGAAAGACTATGTGAGTGTTGCAGACGAAGATGATCAGCAGCTGTGACGAGATTGTTCCCGTGCCATATCCTTTCGCTCACAATGAGAAACGGACGATTCTTGCGTTTGTGAATGACAAGAAGCTGCAAGAAGTTCGTTAACACCAAATATCAGCAGGGGTTAAATAGTGACCGGATCGGTCCCGTCGGCGGATACATGTACACACACTATTGACAAAAAACTCCCTCTCCTTTCTTACCCTTTTCCTTCATCCCCTCTTCTTTTTTCCTCCAAACTGTGAGCGGCGGATACATGTAAACCCAAATTGGGCGACTCCTTTTAACCCCTGAATATCAGTAGGATTTACTGAATTCGTCCATCCTGGAACCCGTGTTCGAGTATTGACTTTATGGTCCCCTCCACGTCGGCTGGTTCTCAACTTGTTGTTGTTGTTGCCGGCAAACGTCTCGTATCGAAGAGAGTTGGATATGGAGAGCCGCTCTCTCCCTCTCTCTCTTTTCCTCTCTTCTCTCTCTGGTCCTTCACTGATTCCCTAGTCTTTCGCCTTTCTCTGTCCTCTGCCGTCTCGCTCGATTTTTCACTTTTCTAAGGTCCGCCCGGAATTATGCGTCAATGAATCTCCTTTTTGCACAAGATTGAAGAGCGTCCTCCACAGTTTAGTCAGGCTTCATTTCTTCCATGGCTAGAATCCCGAGAAAGTAACATTTAAAAAAAAATCATTTTATAAGAAATTATAAAGTGTCAAAATTATAAAACTCACCGGTTTATGAGAAAAGTGTCAAAAATGTTTTTTTAGCTGATCAGAGTTGAAGATTTTTTATATTTTGAGATGGCAGTGGAATCTGGAGCAGAGATGGCAGTTGGCCAAGATGTGATCAAAAAGGTTTATTTAAAATAAGTACTTTAATAAGTTTATTTAAATTAAGTACTTTAATGTAATTGGGAAAGTTACGAATACAAGATGAAAGGATTTTAAATTACGAAATATTCGAAGAAGTAGCTATTTACTCGTTCAACTATGTTTTCGATATTTAGGGTCACTGAAACTTCTTGAACATACATAAGAACACCCCCGACCCCCCACCCAACATACATAAGAACACCCCCGACCCCCCACCCAACATACATAAGAACACCCCCGACCCCCCACCCAACATACATAAGAACACCCCCGACCCCCCACCCAACATACATAAGAACACCCCCGACCCCCCACCCAACATACATAAGAACACCCCCGACCCCCCACCCAACATACATAAGAACACCCCCGACCCCCCACCCCGCCAAATTTTTTTTGACACATTTAGATGACTATGCGTATGAAAAAACTTGCACAATTTTTTTTCTAAGTTGTGGAAAGAATTAAGTTGACCAAAAGCTCCGGAGAGAGGATGAGCCTATCAAAACCTTAAATTGTCTATACTTCTTCTTCTTCTTCTTCCTCGCGCTTGTTCCCGCCTCGCGGCAGGGTACGCGCTCCCCAGAGATGCAGGACAGACGTATCCTGGTAGAACCAGTGGCTGCCTGCTAGATCACTGCTAATGTCATTAGCAGCAGTGGGGAGAGTCAGATTCGTGCATGAGCACTCCCAACATTTCTTAACCCCCTTGCTTTGGGTGGATCTGTCCGGGGTGGGAGTCGAACTCAGGACTCTTCGCACAATGGTCTATCACACTACCACTATGCCACGCCCGATATTTAGGGTCACTGAAACTTCTTGTCTATACTAAACCTATGTATAGTGCGTTTGCTAAAAAATTATATGGATGATTTTATAAGTGCGTGGAATCGTTTATTAAAATGTTAAATTAAAGATTAATGAAATAAATGTATAAATAAATAAAGAATAACTTGATTATTTTGAGATAATCAAAGGGCAGTTTCGCGTGGATGACTATGACTTCTGCGTGGCTCATCAGGACATGAGCTCAGCCATTCTGCCCCTTAGAGGAATTCTCAAGAGCAGATTCCCCACCAAACTGAACGGTCCGTTCATACATTCAGTCATACATACACTCATACATTCAGTCATACATACAGTTACTCTCATTCTTCATAAAAAGACCATTTATTACTCACGCTTTTTCCCGCCTTGTAGCAGAGTAAGCACACGATTTTAATTTATAAGTTGATGTTATTAAGCTCAAATAGGATACGTTTATTGATTTATTTCAGGAGGGCTTGGAATTGATCTACCAAAAATGATTGAAATGTTCAAAAACGGAGTCAAACTGGCTATCAAGAGCGATCCGGTTTATCCCATTTGGGGATTGGCGAACGCAGTTGTTGGCAGGGTTAGTTATGACCAGGAGTTAAATCGTCATGTAAGACCCTCTGTAGGCGGCTCTCTGTTTTGTTTTTTTTCAAATCAGAAGAATGGCCATTATGTGAAAATAAAAAATTTTCGCGAGTATCTGTTTAAAAAAAACATAATGGGGACCCGAGAAATGAACCTGCTTCATCCAACCGCGGGTCTCTGTTTGAAAATTCATAAGGGGGACCCTTATGGGAAAATTTTTTTCCGCTTTTGACGGGCGTCTGTACCTTTTTCTTGCATACTAGAAAACCCCTGGTTATGACCTTTTTCAAGTATGAAAATCGATTGATTTTGTTTAGAGATCTTTTTATTTTATGAGTTTCGCAAACGCGTTTCAGAAGATTTCTGGTTTTAGCAAAATTTCCGCGCACTTGGACATAATTCAGTGCGTAGAGTCAGATTCGTGCAAATACAATGACCATTTCTCAAACTCTGTGGGGGGGAAGATTGAACTTGAGAACTTTACCAAATATTCAAGCACATAACATTTTTTTTTCCTACTCCATGCTTCTGTTCAAAATAATAATTGATAAAAGTGACAAAAAAGATACATTGAATAAGGTACTCCTGGGTTGTGAATGCAAAAATATGAAAGGAAATATTTTCTGAGAAATTTTTCAAGGCCATGAAAAAGGGGAGATAATTAGAGACCAGGGCGTTTCTCATCCCCACACTTTTTGTTTTCGAGCGCATATATTTTTAAAGTTTTGAAGTGTTTATCGCAATGAGTTATTAAATTCTCTGAGGTAAGAATTGCAAAAAATTTACGAGTGCATAGATCTGAAGGTTTTCCGGTGTTTTGGAAAGTGCATAGATTTGTTTTTCATCCGCAGTGCGGGTGAGAGAAACACCCTGTTAGAGACTGATGGGAGAGGGATTAAAAAGGGAGGAAAATGAGAAAGAACAGGAACAACATCGTGCAGCAAAATGCAAGGGGGAGGAGCTTACAGCGATCTGGAGGAAAAGAAAGAAGCTGTTTGAAGTTAAACATGTCTGATGAAGAGGTGGAAGCGAACATTGCTGCGGTCATCACAGCAGCTTGCGCGCATAGAAATCCCGCCCTTGGACCCTTCATCAACCGGTATTTCTTTCCTTTTTTTTTTCGTTGTTCGAAACCAAAGTCCAACAAAAGTCTTTTGCAACAGTTGGAGAATAGGAAAAGGGCGCTCTTTGAGCGGGGGGAGCAGGGTATTCCTTAGCACCCACACTCTTTGAGCGGGGGAGCAGGGTATTCCTTAGCACCCACACTCTTTGAGCGGGGGGAGCAGGGTATTCCTTAGCACCCACACAACTATTTTCGAGCGCCTAGGTTTTTAAAATTTCAGAGTTCAACATTCAACTTTTCTCAATGATTTGGAATTTCCCTACGAAAGGGCCAAGAAAATTTTTTTCCCAATCGCATAAATTTAAATGTTTTTTCGACAGCGTATAGATTATTTATACTCTGGGGGGAGTCTATAATAATGAGAAGGGGTCAGAGAAACACTCTGGGGGGAGTCTATAATAATGAGAAGGGGTCAGAGAAACACTCTGGGGGGAGTCTATAATAATGAGAAGGGGTCAGAGAAACACTCTGGGGGGAGTCTATAATAATGAGAAGCGGGCTAAAGTTAGAGGGCAGAGAAAGGGGAATTTTTATTATTTTGCTATGTAAAAAAATGGTATTTTTCAAAATGTTCAAGAATGCAGGCGACCTGTTCAGTACCTCGATCAATGATTAGTCTCACTAGTTAAACTGTTTGTTGTGAGAAAGCTCATCTTATCATTGTTACATATGTTTAATGTCTACATTACTTGGAATGCATAGTGAAAATAAGACAGATTCGAAAGTGTGACAATGGTTCACTTAAATGGCAGTCGCTGGGGTTGATGAGGATCAGGGCTGAGCTTTTTTGGTTTGTCGGTTTTTTGACTAGTTTCGAGAAAATAAAATTTGCCTCGAAAAATCGACAAAAACCAAAAAAATGTATCTCTTGAAATTGTCAGGGTTCATTTCCGGGTTTTTTTGAGATTCTACTTGCTGTTATTTCATCAAAACTCATTTTTCTCCTAAAAATGTCAATAAAAATTTTCTTGGGGTTTTATCTGATGAAAAATAACAAAATGGATGAATAAAAAGGTGGTGAAACACTTATTTGAAGAAAGCAACTTTTTTATTTTTAGATTTTTTGACTTTTTTTTGCCCAGCCCTCATGATGATGTGATGATTTTTTAAGTTAAAGGATCAATCGATTATAACTGTTGTAGATAACAAAATAAAAACCTACAATCACTCAATATCCTCTTTAAGAGCCAGAATTTTAAGAGAATTGTTATGTTGAATTGTTTCAATCATTTAATATTTATAAATGCTGCAGAGCTTTGCTAATGACCGTCCCTGGCAAAGAACACTACGCCATCCAAGCGGAGAAGTGGATGCCTCAGCCGACTGAAGAAGAAATTGAAAAGGTAATTTATTTTTGTGGAAAAGTCTTTCTGGTATGTTTAATGCATCGAGGTTTCATAGAGATATCGTAAATTTCATAAATATCTGGTCCTGCAACGAATATGTGGTTTTGCGATGAAAATCTGAGAAGCTTACGAAGCATGGAAAGAAATTCGGTTGCAGGTCGAGAAACGTCGGAACAAAAAGGGGAAGAAGACGGAAGACGAGGACGAAGTCGCAGCCACAGCGTGATCTATTTATCTTTCTCTCATTGTAGTAAAAGATGCTACCTCTAATAGAAGTTCAGAGTAATCGAGTGCAGTCGGATTGCTTTTCACGCATCTTATGAACTTACAATATTTTAAGGATGTGCGTATCCGCCGCATAGGAGGAGCTGCCGGTCACTATATTATACCTGGATTTGAGTGAAAGTTATCTGCCACGGAAGTACAGTAGCTCTAGAAAGTACAGTAGCACTAGAAAGAGCCTGATTTTCTGGTTCATTCGAGGTAACAGGCTTAGTGTTTTGGAGAAGTTGAGAACTTACGTGTAATTGATTAAAACGACTTGAATTAGTAGGTAGAGTTCCGGTTTTGTTAGGTCCATCTCAGAGGTTTATTCCGGGTAATCGTGACTCATTTGGTAATCCTCAATCGGAGGCCTTCGCAAGGTTTGTGTAGTTGTTTTCTATTCAAACGTGCCATAAAAAGTGGTTTTGAAAAAAGTGATTAAAACCTTTTTATTCCTATATAGTTCGCAACTTGGCTCTCGGTAAAAGAGATACGTGTGGGTTCGATCCTGCCCCGTGTACTAAGTAGCTTTTGACCTTGCAATTCAAGAATAGTCTACAAATATGCTCGCCATATATTTCGAATGTTGGAAACAAAGGTTTAGACAGGTTTCAGAGCTTCTCGAGCTATTTTGCTCAATTGAATATCATACAAATGTGTATATAGTGAAGAAAAGAAAACATTTTGATGATGATAAAGATGAGTTAAAAAAATTAGTGTCTGTTGCCAAACGCATTTGATTGTTTAAATGGTACGATTCCTCGCATACTTTTTAGCGCCGTTGAATATCGTATCATATCACAAGAATATAAACGGCTGGTTTGTTTGCGCAACGGTTTTGGCTGAAGCCGCAAATTAGAAAAAAAATTTTTGGTTTAATTATTACTCTTATTATAAGCACAGGAATTTAAAAAATTTATTACTTTTTGCAATAGTTTCAAGCTTTCATGAACAGTGCTCTCTGAAACAATTCTCATTAAAACCCCATGAAATAGAATTTTCAAAATATAGCTAATAGGCTTCATGACAGTGACTGGTTCTACCAGGATAGGTCTGTCCTGCATCTCTGGGGAGCGCGTACCCTGCCGCGAGGCGGGAACAAGCGCGAGGAAGATTATTAGCTAATATGCATCATCAGTTCATAAAGGTTTTGTAAAAAATTCCCTTTGCCAAAAAAGAGAGAACAAGAGCCTTTCAGAGCAAAATTACCGAAAATCGTTAACCATGCTTGGGACATATACATATATATAACAATTGATTGAACTATAGTTCAATCATTTGTCATCTTAACCAGGCGTTACTGCCTTTAAACTGTGTAACTTAGAATTTGAAGATATATATAATATATATATATATATACAGGGTGTTTCAAAAAGACTGGCACAGTGTTCGCGCGCTCCATGGATCAATTGACTTGACAAGACATCACAAAATTTTCTCTAGTCTGTTGATTATGTGTTCAAAATTATGAACTGTTCCCTTTGTTTTGTAGGTGAATGGCTCGTGCAAGTTAGAAACGTTCCGCGATTCCGACATTAAGTCGTGCGGGACGCAAACCTGCTGAGATCAGTAACATGCTGGATGTTCCTCGTCGAACCCTCTACCCCTGATAAGTTCGCTGATAAGGCGAAAAGAAAAGAGGAAAAAAAGAGAATGAGAGAAGTGAGTGAGTGTGACTGTGTGCTTGAGCTTTTACCGAGAGCTCGTGGACCCCCTTTCAACGTCAAAGGAACCGCACGGGCAACAATCATCATCATCATCAACCGTCTACCACACTATCAAACGTGGAACTCAAGAGGATCGTCCATGCTACGGTAGACCGGTCACTGCTACTTCTTCTCGTAACACGAAAATTGTCGAGAAGCGGATACAACGCAAAGGGCAGAGAAGCATGAGAAAAATGGCCACCGAGCTTGATGTCTCAGTAGCATCGATGTGGCGAGTTGTCAGAAAAAAGCTCAAGATGTTTCCATACAAGTTCCAAAAAGACATCGCTTGACTGAAGCTCAGAGAATAGGAAGACGGGAAAAATTTGTGAAGTTGTAGATAAACATTTTTAATTATATTAACCTGATTCGCTGATACTGAATGAAAATAGAAGGTAAAATCTTTGTGCCAGTACTTTTGAAACACCCTGTACATGATAACAATATGTATATAAATGTTTTGAAAAAATCAAACATCCGGAAAATATTTTTATAAAAAATAATTGGAATGTTTTTCCTTATCAACGTACCAACCCCTGATACACATAATCTTTGTTTTTTTTAATTAAAAAAAACATCTCTGGCTCTCGTTTTTTCTATTTCTTTTTTGTGCTCCACTTTCTTCGTAACTTTTCCATCTCTATTCGTTCCTCGCTCTTCCTCTCTCTATCCCTCACTCTCTCTCTCAATCTTTGTTTTTCTTACTTTCTCTCTCTCTTTCTCTCTCTCTCTCTCTCTCTCTCTCTCTCTCTCTCTCTCTCTCTCTCTCTCTCTCCATCTCTCTTTCGGTCGCTCTTTCTCTCCGTCGCTATTTTTCTCGCTCATTTTTTTGTCTCTCTCACTTTCTCGCTCCCTCTGTCTTCATTTCTCTCGCTCTTGTGGTCACTCTCTCTTTATCTCTATCTGTCTCACTAACTCTTTTCATCTTAAAAAAAATTGTATCTGTCTGCTCGCCCCTTATAACTGAACTGCTTGCCCCTTATCAGCTCTTCTGATACCTCGATGGTAAGGAATCCATTCAGCCCTCGCTTTGTCCCCTTGTGAAGATTTCTTTCTTAATGGACGGAAGTAGGCATAGGAAGCCAATTATAACTGGTTATAAATGATCGGTCTTTAAATTTAAAAAAAAAATCTATCGGTCTCTGGGCTCAAAATTGAAGCTCTTACTTAATCTATTTGATCTACACTTTTCGGAAGTGTGGTAGGAAGCTAACAACTAGAAAAATAATAAATGTCTGTTTTCTCTGACGCATTTGGCGAAATCTCCTCATTCGCAGTAGCTATGACCACCTTTGTGAAGGTCTTAGTTTCATGCTGAGGGCTTTGCACTCTACCATGTTCACTTGGGAACAGGATTCGAAGGAGTTTTCCCGGAAAATAGAGTCTAATGCGGATATAACACCTAAATGGCTGAAACGGAGGTGAGGGATAGAGCAAATAAGACAATGAAAATTCTGAAGCCAGTTCCTTTTTAAGCTGTGCACTATGTTAATTCTCCCACAGGCAAGTGTTAAATACCCACCTTCTTCACGGGAGTTTGTAAATCCTACCAGAGTTTATATATATTTGTTACAAATAAAGAACATATAAAAGGCTTGAAGCAGTTATATGTATGTGCCTTTTTCAGATACAGTATTTAACCTTTGAATTCAATGTGTTTATAATTTTGTTTTTGGGAGCAGCCACCTTACCGTATAAGGAGTGTTCTAATGGCTTCTTTTTAAACAAAACATTTAGTTTGCCTCCGGTATTCCTTTGTTTTAGAGATTTTTTTTTATCATTCGAGTCTCTGTATTATTTTTGAACGCATAATAAAATCTCCGTCCGTAGGGGGGGATATAGTAAACCACCCTGGGTTTACGATCGTTGTTCCAAACCAAGAATTTCTCTATAGTGTTCTGGGTCCTGGAATGGTAAGTTGGTTTTTTTTGTTTTTGCAGAAATATATATAGTTATTTAGTTATTTATATAACTATATATATAAATTTTTATTTATATATATATATAAAAGTTATTTATATATAAAAAGGACACAAGAGTACCAAATCCTCAGTTATTTATATATAAAAAGTCTTTTTCGAAGCCACCCACCCAACTACTCGGTTCCCCGAAAAAGAAAACATTATGTGAGTGACATGTGTACACGAATGATTAAGCCAATCAATTCTCGCTTTTCAAGTGGAGTATTTGTCCGAAGACAACAAGGACACAAGAGTACCAAATTATAGGGAAAACAAACAATTCAATGAATGCTCTTCGCTAGTTTTTTTGTTGCTTATTTGTTGTCCGACCGCTCTTTGTCATATGCAAAAGAATCTTATTTCGCTTATGTTGAGTCATTGTTTGGCGAATTAATTTAAATATCGGGTTTATTATGTTACTTTACTGACGCTTGAGGAACACGTCACTAGTAAGAATATTCACTGAGGATTTTTAATTGACAGTTTCAAAAAAGAATTTCATTTACAATTTGATAAGGTCTGTTATAAGGATTTGTTAATAATTTTGAATTGATAATTATTTGATAGATCTATTATCTTTTGTATTTTCCTCTCTCTCTCTCTCGTTAATTTATATCCCTTTTTGACTATCTCTTCATCTCTTTTCTCACTCGGTGTTTCTTCACTTTTCTATTTCTTTCTTATGACGATCGAAATCAAAATAACCTGGATGATTAGAGGATTTAAATTAAATAGTATTTTTAGATTAGGTAGTACCTCAGGGAAAAGAGATTTTTCGTGATATTGTGAAGATTCATGCTTGTGCAGACTTCCGCGTTGTCTCTTATGACTTCGTTAAAAAATGCTCGAGTTTGACTATTAAATTTGACTAATTTTTTTAGAAGTGAATGCTTTACAGGCTAAAGAGCCGCTCATCTGAAGCCTCAAAGAAGACTGGGTAAATAATGGGGAAGGCGATGGCCGAACCGGACTTTTCTTGGTCTTACGACGAAGAGCCGCATGCGTCTAGGTAGTTTTAGAGTCGCATTTTCGCTCCGACCCGTCTCAGAAAGCTTAATATGTACGGAATAACATCCATGAAACACACAGGGCTAATATGAATCATATCAAAATAATGAATTGTATTTGCAAGTAAATTTTCTTCAAAACTTCAAAGTCTTATGTAACCTAAACTTGTAAAAAAAATTATAAGAAACGTGGAATACAATTATAAGACATTATTATTGTTATTGTAGAGTAGGAAATAAAATAATTTCAACATAAAGTATGAATTCACGGTTTCTACGCTATTCACAGAAATCTGTTTCCCCCCAGCTTAGAGAGATCTATGTGCTTTCTGGGTGGGGCTCGTCAGTGAGTGCCCAGAGAGTACATTAACGTTAAATTCATGTGGAAGGGAGCCTGATGATGAAATAAACTAGCGAGTCAATAGATGAGCGAGAGTGGCGATGAATTGGCGAGAAATTAGAGATTAAACGAGCAAGGCGAGGCCTCTAAGCGAAACAGGCCTTTGGCATCGTATCATGATAAATCGAAGCTAATCAATTATCTTTGTCGTTTCTCTACCTACATTTCTTTTCAAATATGACCTAAAACGAAATATGCCTTTAACTTATACTTACACTGCCAGGCGCCGCGAGATACTCGCAAAATATCCCGAGATCAAGCAGCTCTTCGGCATCGACCCAGCGTTCAAAACGGTTGTGACGGCGATGGTTTTGCTGCAGGTCGTCTGCGCATATCTACTGAGAAGTTAGCCAGCCTAACCAGAAGTTGAATAGCAACCGGACCAGCTATATTGGCGCCAACATGTTCGCGCCAGAAATGATCTATATTCTTTTATTCTTCTCTTATATTTCACTTTTCTCTCTCTCTCTCTTTCTCTCTCTCTCTCTCTCTCTCTCTCTCTCTCTCTCTCTCTCTCTCTCTCTCTCTCTCTCTCTCTCTCTCTCTCTCTCTCTCCAAGCCTTTACAATCTTCTAGGCGTTTACCCATTTTTCATCCAGTTCGCTCGGCGCGTACAACCTTGACCGGTTCATTGAAGCCTGGAAATGGGTCGCCAGAAGGAATCTGTTTTTTTTTGGTCCGTACTTTCATTGGTTTGCTATTTCTTTATCTCGCTCTCTCATTTTCTCATCTTCTGCCCGTTTTTGTGCTTAACCTCTCGGTCGCATTCTAATTTTTAACTTCTCGCCTGAATTAGAACTCATCTCGATCCTCTTTTTCAAATTTCGAGAAGGAGATGTTGAAGGATCGACGAAACTTGAATGCTTTTGAGCAGAGGTCTTCGCTTGCAGATTCAGATTGGACGCTGGTGATGCTGCAGGGATACTGTGTCTCGGGCACTCTCAACCACGCACTCACCCTTGCTGTTCACGAGATTTCACACAATCAGGCGTTCGGAACCAGCTCTCCGTTCGCAGTGAGACTTTCAATCGATCAATACTTTCAGTCGATCAATACTTTAGGTCACCAACAATGTTGACAATTTTAATTTAAAAAACTACATTTTTGTGGAGAGAATACTAGAAAAATGAGAAGTGAGCTAGAAGTAAGGGGCAGATAAGGTTGAACTTCTCATTATTCTAGATTCCCTGTTGTTGTTGTTGTCTTGCCCAGGGGGTATTCTTCCTCCGCGAGACACTGGAGAAAGTAGTCGAAGCTCTCGACCCTCCACTGTTGTAAGCCCACTCTCTCTCTCTCTCTCTCTCTTTCTCTTTTTTAAAAAGATTTCCCGCTCAAAAAGCGGTCGTTTTTGTGACAGTTGCAGAGGGCCATTGTTAAGCTTTGTCGTACGGTCTTTTCAGGGTAATCTTCTTAGCGTAAGATCGGGTGAAAACCCGATAAAAAGCGAATGAATCTGTCCTAAGTGTTCAAATAGATGTGAACTTTTAAATTATTTTGTTTGAATACTTGTTAAAAGAATTAATTAGCATAATTGAGTGATGATCTGGATGATTTCCAGAATCGGCTATTCGGTTTCATCGCGAACTTGCCGATGTTCGTGCCCATCTCGGTCTCCTTTAAAAAGTATCATTTGGAGCATCATCGCAACCTCGGTTGGTATCCAGATGATGGCTCTTTTATACTCACGGGCATACCCAAGACGCAGACATTGGAAGACTAGACGGTATCCAGATAATGGCTCTTTTATACTAACGGGCATACCCAAGACGCAGACATTGAAAGACTAGACGGTATCCAGATAATGGCTCTTTTATACTAACGGGCATACCCAAGACGCAGACATTGGAAGACTAGACGGTATCCAGATAATGGCTCTTTTATACTAACGGGCATACGTAAGACGCAGACATTGGAAGACTAGACGGTATCCAGATAATGGCTCTTTTATACTCACGGGCATACCCAAAACGCAGACATTGGAAGACTAGACGGAATCCAGATAATGGCTCATTTATACTCACGGGCATACCCAAGACGCAGACATTGGAAGACTAGACGGTATCCAGATAATGGCTCTTTTATACTCACGGGCATACCCAAGACGCAGACATTGGAAGACTAGACGGTATCCAGATAATGGCTCTTTTATACTCACGGGCATACCCAAGACGCAGACATTGGAAGACTAGACGGTATCCAGATAATGGCTCTTTTATACTAACGGGCATACCCAAGACGCAGACATTGGAAGACTAGACGGAAAAAAGGCTTTAAACTTTCCGGTTTCGGAAAAAATTTTTTCATATGTGATCATTTTGAGCATCAAAGACTACAGTTCTTGGAAAACAAATTTTACAAAAAATTATTTTACATCAAAAAATTATTTTCACATTAAAAAACGCTTAGGCTTAGGGAAAAAATTCACGCTAACGAGGCCGTACGGCTTAGGGGAACGAGACCGTATCAACAAAAAAAAGCCACTTTGCGCTGTCTGGCGTCTAGTATGCCCGTGAGTATATAAGAGCCCAGATAATTTCTTCGCCACCCATTACCGCATCGTATATCTTCTTACGTATTAACTGATTTCTGTCATAGTACTCCCCAATCACTTTTTTCTAAACCCTGCTGATCAACTTGCCTAATGATCAGGATTTGAATGGTAAATGCCCACTGTCTACTAATGGGTACCTTTTTCAAACTTCTGAGAGTGTATGTTGTCCTTATAGAAACCAAGTGTTACATTATTTCTGTCCTTATAGAAACCAAGTGTTACATTATTTCTGTCCTTATAGAAACCAAGTGTTACATTATTTCTGTCCTTATAGAAACCAAGTGTTACATTATTTCTGTCCTTATAGAAACCAAGTGTTACATTATTTCTGTCCTTATAGAAACCAAGTGTTACATTATTTCTGTCCTTATAGAAACCAAGTGTTACATTATTTCTGTCCTTATAGAAACCAAGTGTTACATTATTTCTCTCACACAAGAAAGGACCAACTTTTCACAGGTCTTTTTGAAGCAAATTTGAGCTACCGGCCGAGCTTCTGTTTCATTTTTTTGTTTTAGAACATTTGCTCATCATCATTTCTGTTCGTCATTCTTACTTTTGGTTTGATAGGACTCATCCCTCGCTCTCCGGGTGGTAGGATAACCCTCTTCTTGCGATTGGTCATGAACAAAAGTTTCTTTATAGGCGAAGACGTCATAGACACCGACGTCCCGACCGAATTCGAGGCACGTGTGTTTAAGAAAACAGGTGGAAAAGCTGTCTGGGTACTGCTGCAGCCCTTCTTCTACGCCCTGCGGCCGTTTGCCATCTACCCCAAGGTGGGGTATATGATGCAGAAAATTGGAAAACCGTTTGGTTTTGATTTGGACATTGGGCGAGTTCATACCCAAAGGATAGCTTGTTAAAAGTTTTACAGAGAGATAGATGTTCGAAAATGAGGGAAGTAGGATGGGAATAACCATTGGAGGAGATTAGGTCGGATTGGTTAAAGGGAAGTAGGATGGGAATAACCATTGGAGGAGATTAGGTCGGATTGGTTGAAGGGAAGTAGGATGGGAATAACCATTGGAGGAGATTAGGTCGGATTGGTTAAAGGGAAGTAGGATGGGAATAACCATTGGAGGAGATTAGGTCGGATTGGTTAAAGGGAAGTAGGATGGGAATAACCATTGGAGGAGATTAGGTCGGATTGGTTGAAGGGAAGTAGGATGGGAATAACCATTGGAGGAGATTAGGTCGGATTGGTTAAAGGGAAGTAGGATGGGAATAACCATTGGAGGAGATTAGGTCGGATTGGTTAAAGGGAAGTAGGATGGGAATAACCATTGGAGGAGATTAGGTCGGATTGGTTAAAGGGAAGTAGGATGGGAATAACCATTGGAGGAGATTAGGTCGGATTGGTTAAAGGGAAGTAGGATGGGAATAACCATTGGAGGAGATTAGGTCGGATTGGTTGAAGGGAAGTAGGATGGGAATAACCATTGGAGGAGATTAGGTCGGATTGGTTAAAGGGAAGTAGGATGGGAATAACCATTGGAGGAGATTAGGTCGGATTGGTTAAAGGGAAGTAGGATGGGAATAACCATTGGAGGAGATTAGGTCGGATTGGTTGAAGCAACGCAAAGCAATCTTTTTCTTTCTTTTTTTATAGTGTTAAAAACTAGAGTATATAAAACTTTCTTACAGTTTTTTAGTAGGAGCACTGTAAATTTAAGTAATTTAAGAATTTGACAAATTAACATGAAACATTTAGCCTCCAACAAGTGTTTGGGCAGTAATGTTTTTTAGGAAGAAAAATCAATTATCATTTTTGAGAAAGTTTTTATTTTTTCTACAACTTCGATAGCTCGTTTATAAGAGAAATGAGACTAATTCTGGTGAAGAGTTTTATTGTCTCTCTTCCCTCCAGGCAATGACTGATCTGGAATTTGCCAATTTGTTCGTCCAATTGGCGTTCGACTACGCGATTATACAGTAAGCTCCGTTTTGTACCACCTACAGTAACCATTCTCGCTTCATTAATTTAGAGTAAAAAAGCTTAGATAAAGATACAACAGAGAATACGGGGCTTTCTTCGAAGATCGGGTGAATAATTGAAGAATCTCATAATTGGGTGACGGAGCAAAGGGTTTTCTAGCGTGGTTAATGCTTTCAAGAAGAATAAGAAGATATCTTCTTCGCACGTATTCTAGGCGGTTCCTCACCAACCGCCAAAATAAGCTTGTAGGTCAAAAACTATTCTTGAGGTAACAGCAGATTCAGGAGAGAAACCGAGCGCGTGTTTGTGAAACGAACAGGAAAATTTGATCTTTTTTTGGACAGCGCATAGATTTTACCCGCAGTGCGGTTTAGAGAAACATCTTGGCTTGTTCGCAGCTCATGGCGAGCTCGCGCTTATCTGAAATCTTGACCAGCCTGGATTAACCTGTGTTATAGAGGGGATAACCAGGTTTAATCATACCTTAACCAGGTTTAACCATACCAGGTTGTTCGGGTAGACGAGTCCGGTCTGGAGAAGATGCTTTTGGACCCATTAACCGAAGGTTTTTACCCACTACCAGCATTTCCATGAAAACAGATATATCTCTTTCAAATGTTTTAGGTAATCGCACTTGTAAAGGGATGTAAAGGAAAAAAACAAAAAGTGGCTATATCAGCAGGTCTTGGATTTAAAAATTTTAGGGGAAAGGGTTGAAGGCAGAGGGATAAATGAAAATCACCAGATGGTAATACGGAAAAGAGAACATGATTATCTTTTTTTTCAAATCTAGAACATTCTCATTCTAGAAAATTCTCGATTATATCTCCCTAACCTTCCTCCCAACCTATTCAAAGTAACATGGAATAAATAAATTGAAATGATGGAAGAATTGGGTGGTACAAGTAGGGTGATTCGCCACTTACTTGTGGTCAAAACAAACTAATTTGCATTTATCCAAACGAACGTTTTAGGCCGATTTTCCGTCTCTTCAGTCTCAATTCGTTCAAAGTTGTTTTCTTTTTCCGAAAAAATATTTTAGTTACTCAGAATAAACCTGAAAAACAAGAAAAAACAAATTTTAGTTTCTTCGGATGGAAGTCAGCGGCTTTTCTCCTGGGAGGTTTTATTGTGGGTACGGGGATGCACCCGTTGGCCGGCCACTACATCTCCGACCATTACATCTTCAAGGAGGGACAGGAGACCAGCAGGTTTGTGGCATCCCGTCTGAAGGCAGAATAATGTATGCGATGGGGGGTGAAAGAGGCTCGGATATGCGAAATAAGGCGTAAGGGCAAGGACAGGGTCACCAGGCTTAGAAGTTGAAGGTTAAAAGGGGGAAATTGATAGGACTGACGAACAGAAGAGAGGAGAGGGTGATTAGGTTGGATTTGCTGCTTGGTTACTGGACCAATGTTTTTTTCAGAATAAATATAATAAGAATACTGTGACAACCGTTATTATCTAGTAGACGGAATATAAAATTGAATAAAAGAGATGATAATTTCAGTACCGTGTGAAGGAATGTAAATTCTGAAAATTTCCGGATGGATCATAATGTTAGTGGGTGGGATCATTTTGCATTGGCTACCAAGTTACAACCCTGCTCATGGGTATAAATATACCCAAACCGGGGGTTAGTGAACTGCGATATTCGTTGTATGTCTTTTAATTCTCTGAAGCCGATCTTCAAGTTTTAATTCTACCATCTTTCTACCATAATTCCAGTTTTAATTCTACCGTGTTCCAGTTACTACGGAGTGATCAATCTGGTCACATTCAACGTGGGTCATCATGTTGAACATCATGACTTTCCCTTCGTATGCGGGGCTCATCTTCCGAAAGTCAGATCTGTTTGATTAGGTCGGGCCGAGTAGATGGTCAAGTTCCGCCCGATTATTGCCGAGAGCCGCTAATTATATGCTTTTTTCAAGTCTATAATTACAAAAAGGATTCACTTAATCAGTCCTAAAGTCGAGAAATATGTGGGTAGGCCATTTGAGTAAAAACAGACAGTCTTTCAAGCGAATCACTCCTCGAGTAGATAAATGGGAAACGGTGAATGGCAGTTGACTAGGAATCTTGTTGTTGTTGTTGTTGCACCGCTGCGTCGGAGTTCGGTAGTAGTAGTAGTATGTGGTAATGGATTCTGACTAAGAATAACTAAGACTAAGAATGGAGTTGGGCTGTGTTCGATAATGACTAATCTGCTTAATTCGATAATGCTTAATGACTAAGAATTTCGAAGTGACTGAGTTGGGCTGTGTTCGATACTCGTTCTTTTTTATTTCTAAGAAACTGTTGTTGTTGTTGTTTTTCGCCCATAGGTCCTGTCGAGGGGAGTCCTTTGGGATAGGTTGATGAGGATCCTTTTGAGTCCGGAGAAGTTTTGTAAGAAACTGTTAGAATCACTTTTCCTCTATCTTCGTCTCGCTATCTCCTTTTCTCTCAAACCCTTTTTTTATGCTTCTCTTCGATTGCAGATCCGAAAGATCGCTCCGGAGTTCTATGAAGACTGGGAATCTCATGACTCCTGGTGCTATGTCATTTGGGACTTCATAACCAACCCCAAGATGACCTTGAGGTAAGGCTAGTGACTCCCTCGATTTTCCTACTTTTCAGCTCTCCTTTCCTTTTAATTTATTTCTCCTTTTCTAGAAAGTTCGACTTATAAGTCTCCGCTCAAATTAATGCTCAAGGACAAGGGTTTTACATATAAGGCGTTCGATTAAGACACAAAGGCCCGCCGAAAGGGAAAATTAGTCGGAACAGAGATCCACGAATGGCAATAAGAGACAACTTAATCGTAAGAAAAAAAAGGGTTTTTTTACGTACGGATGGGAACATACACCCGCAGAAGATCACAACACAAAACATCAAAAACGGTAACTCTTGTTCATAAAATGGCTTGGTCCTGGTTCTCTCCCGTCTCATTTTTATCTCTTTCTTACTCTGTATCCTTCTAGTAAAAATCTCTTTTCTTTCTCTCAGTTCAAATATCTCTCTACTATAATTTAAACTCTCTGTTGCTGTAGAAAATCTTACTTGTTCGTCTCCTCGATCCTTTCCTTTTGAATGTATCTCTTTTTGCTTCTCATTCTTCATTGCGTGATTGTTCAATTTTCTCGTTACAGCTGAGGTGCACTTGTTTTCTTTTTCAAAACCCTGGTGTGGTTTGGCAGGTATGAACAAATTCAGGAATTTTGTCTGATTGTATTACAATTGAAAATGTTGATTCAGGTCACGAATCAAGCGTAAGTATGCTCGTCCAACAGAGTTTCACTTCTATGGAGTCGGAGCTTACGAGTCTTGCGGAATATACAAGACTATCGAAATGGTGGGACTTTTCAGAAAAATTGCTTGAAGTTTTTGAGCATTTTTCCTGGGAGATTATGTAGATCAAGGACCAAATTTTGAAGCGAAAACTTGTATTAGGCAATTAATAGTGCCGATAATGACTAGTATGTTTACTGTATGATTATTGAAACATGTAGTCAACTTGTACATGTAACTGGCTATATTCAAAAGAAGGGTAGTCAAAACCATAGCTTGGTTCTTTATTCGAAGGATTAGGATATCTTCGCACCCTTTTTTAGTTCAAGAGACTTCCCTAAGCATAGCGTTGGAATATGAAGAAAAAATTAAATAAAAAATGTTTTAGTTAGCAGCTCTGCCCTTGAAGTTGATGAAGGCATCGAAGCTTGTGGACGTAGATGAGTTGGTCAAGAAAACGGAATAGGGTTCTTTTTGGTTCTTCTTTTTCTGCTTTAAACTATGCCTAGTAAACCCAGTTCTCCTATGAAACAAACACCAATAACAAATTATCCTAGTTTTTCAAAAAGTTTTCTGATGAGTTCAATGGTAGTTTTTAGGTGTCTATTCAATTTAAAATGATTGCTTGATTTCGACTGAATGTTATGTTCAATAATGTGCTAGAATTTATAACTAACTATATATTGAATGTATAACTAGGTATCTAATAAGAAGATTAAGCACGCATTGTTTATTAGCTATTTGAGTCATACAATGAATGTATAACTAGGCATCGGATAAGATGATTAAGCACGCATTGTTTATTAGATATTTGAGTTACATAATGCATGTATAACTAGGCATCGAATGAGATGATTAAGCTCGCATTGTTTATTAGCTATTTTAGTTATATATTGAATGTATAACTAGGCTTCGAATGAGATAATTAAGCAAGCATTGTTTATTAGCTTGTTTAGTTATACATGGAATGTATAACTAGGCATCGAATGAGAAGATTAAGCACGCATTGTTTATTAGCTTGTTTAGTTATACATTGAATGTATCGAATGAGAAGATTAAGCACGCATTGTTTATTAGCTTGTTCAGTTATACATTGAATGTATAACTAGGCATCGAATGAGAATATTAAGCACGCACAGTAATAATATCGGAAAATTAGCGTGATGATGCCGATGAGACTCTTGCCATCTACTGATTCGTCTTGAGCAAGTGTCGTTTCAACTAATGAAAAATTTCCCCAGAGCTAGCCAGTCTATGATTAATCAAGCTCCCCTAATAGCTTATATTTGTAAGTGCGATGATGATTAGATTATCTGATGGATGATGTAGACTAGAAGAAGTATGTTCGACAATTGTGTGCTAACTGAGAGAATTTATCTCTTGTCAGGGTTGTTTTTGATACAATGTGATGGTTACCAAGTTACTTCAGTCTGGGTCATTAATGAAGTTTTGAGGTTTTTGCTCTTGAGAATATGAGATTCAACACGTTTGTTCTTGATAATTTTTTTCCATATAGGGAAGTCGACATTTAAGGTACGAAGGACAAGATCATCGATTCATTATTTTCTTTGTATAGGTTTTGTTATCCTGTGATTATAGAGATAATCATTCAATAAAGCATTTGGGATAGAATATGTATGTTTCAATAAAAGCACAGATGATTTGCATTGTAAGCAACCTTGTTTGCGGTACTTCTCTCTTATTTTCTTTCTTTTTTATATCCTTTTTTTTCTCTCTATTTTTCTCTCTCTCTCTATCTCTCTCTTTGTCTCCCTGTTTTTAAGCCTAAACTTCATCACCAGAAACCCGAATACTTCGACTCTTGTTGAAACCTACAAGTTTTTATCATACGTCATTCATCGGTTGATTCAAAAAGATAACCATTCAAAAAGGCAGCTCTTATGAACACTATTAAACAAAACATGAACCGTTGTTATCGAATTTCAAAACATCGATGACGTCACGATCTGCCAGCGCTCCCATGAAAAAAACGAGCATATACCCAGAGAAATGCGAGCTGTGGCTCAACACTTTAGGCTTTGGCTTTTATTGGTGAAAGAGTTGATAATTATGTTATCGTGACCGAATGAAAAAGTTACCTAGGTTGAGGTAGTAGTGGAAATGGAGAACAACGAGACAGCACAATATTCCTATTGGTTCTGTCTTCAAAAATGTTCCTTTACGAAAAAATTAAAGACGATGTTTCCCGAAAAAGTGTGTTGGAGATGATCGTATTCCCACTTCGCGTGCTTTGTAGGACTTTGCGACTTCTGTTTAACTGAATTCTCGAGCTCAGTTTGACATACGCATTGTTTATTTTTATAAATAAAAAAGCGTAAAAACGCCTCCGTGCTTTCAGAGAAATTGATTTTTCTACGGCATGATATGGCTTGTGTTTCCATTTCAAAACATCGATAACGTCACGATCTGCCAGCGCTCCAATGAAAAAAAAACGAACATATACCCAGGGAAATGCGAGCTGAGGCTCAACACTTCTTAGGCTTTAACTTTTATGGTTCATAATTATCGCTCCCACCATCCCTTCAGACCATGGTCGAGCACAACCACTTCCCAGAAAGGCTTTCATGAAGTTTAATTTTTTTTTCTTTTTTCCCGTCTTCACCTGGTCCAATATTTATCATAATTTTCTTGATCCTGTCTTCACATGAACTTTCAGGCGCGATATTATACAGCTTAACGTGCAAGCAATGATTTTTATTATTATACTTATAGGGAATTACATGTTTTCTTCAACTTGAAAACGTCTCGAAAATTCTACCCCCCCCCTAAACTCTGGTCACGCCAACTAAACAAAAAAATCAGAAAGCGTCCACAAGTATACAAACGAAGCATTGCGAACGTGAAGTCTGTGTTTCCATAAATTGCTCTACGGTCTGCAACGAACAGAGCGCGCCAAACGCTTTTTCACGCCGAACACTTTTTCAAATTAAGTCTCTTTGCGTTCCGAACCGCCAGGCACAGAGTCATTCTACCATGTGGAATATCTGAATCCCTGAGGCAATAAAAGGTGCTGTTGAGTGTTTGGTCTACAAAGCTTGCATGCAATATCATCTTACACTCAAGGAAGCCGTGGCTCTCGAAAGAACCTAACTGGTTAATTCTGCAATGAAAGCAACAGCTTCTTCTGAACCTCCTGACACAATGACGCATCCAATACGATCTAATGTGCACCACAACCATAGGTTTATCTAATTCTTCAGAGGATCTGGCAACTAATTTAGGGATTCCATCGCAATCTTCTCAGTGTCTAATTGCTGAGAGTGGGCGAAAAAAGTTGTTTTCCATATGCACAAGAGTCGAGTCTACCAGAGTACGGTGATTGTTGCCTCCTCTACGAAAAGCGATAGAGGAGTAGACTCTAATGAGAGCGAGATGGAAGGCACGGGAAATAATCTGATCAAGTGAACGAGACTCTTGTAGAGTGTAGTTCATTTCTACTTATTTGACCTCTTTGGAAACGACTTTCTTCTTTCAAAAGAACAAAAAGCTTGTAAGCGGAAATTGAGAGGACTAAGTGGAACACAACAAGAAAAGTGTAAGGTGCTTGGGGAGCACCAGGAGGATGCGGAAAGTAAGACAAAAAAGAATAGACAATAGGAAAGGCATGAGAGAAAAAACATAGAAAAAACTACATGAATGTATCATGTTCGACATTTTTATTATGGTTTAAACTGACTGTATCTGGAGTGACGTTGTTAGGAGGAGTGGCATATGGGAGAGAAAAAGAAGGTGATTAGGGGGAGAGTAGAAGGAGGAGTGATAGCGAGTGGTAGGAGGGAGGAGGAGAGAGGGAGGGAGTACTGAACGGAAGAGAAGAGGAAGAATAATAGCGAGAGAAAAAGAGGAGAAGAGCGCAAGGGAATCTTCAAAGGAAGGGTCGGCGGAGGAGTGATAGCGAGGGATGAAGAGGACGAGATAGGAAGGGAGTACTTAGAGGAAAAGTAGGGAGCGGGAGGAGGATAAAAAGGGAATAGTCAGGGGTAGGGTAGGGGGAGGAGTAGCGAGGGAGCGAAAATGGGATAGAAAGGGAATACTCAGGGGAAGTGTAGGGGAGTGTAACGAGGGAGCGGGGGAGGTAAGAATGAGGAGGAAAGAATGAGGGGAACTTTAGGGGGAGGAGTAGCGAGAGAGCAGGAGGCACAGATGAAGGGAATACTTAGGAGAAGTGTAAGGGGGAGGAGTTGCGAGGGAACGACAATGGGAGTAGAAGGGCTTACTCGGAGGAGGAGTAACGAGCGAACAGGAGGAGGAAAGGAAAGGAGTACTCAGGGGAAGTGTAGGGGATAAGAGTAGCGAGGGAGCGGGAGGAGGACAGAAACGGAGTACTTAGGAGAAGTGTAGGGGGAGAAGTAGCAAGGACGCGGGAATGGGAGAAGAAGGGAATGCTCAGGGAAAGTGTAGGGGGTAGCGAGGGAACGGGAAGAGGAGAGGAAGGAACTACTCAGGAGAAGAGTAGGGGAGGAGGAGTAGTTAAGGAACGGAAGGAAGAGAGGGAAGAAGTATTCAAAGGAAGTCTAAAGGGAGGAGTAGCGAGGGAGCGAGAATGGGAGAAGAAGGGATTACCCAGGAGAAGTGTAGGGGGGAGGAGTAGCGAAGGGGCGGGAGGAGGAGAGGAAGGGAATGCTCAGGGAAAGTGTAGGGGGTAGCGAGGGAACGGGAAGAGGAGAGGAAGGAACTACTCAGGAGAAGAGTAGGGGAGGAGGAATAGTTAAGGAACGAAAGGAAGAGAGGGAAGAAGTATTCAAAGGAAGTCTAAAGGGAGGAGTAGCGAGGGAGCGAGAATGGGAGAAGAAGGGATTACCCAGGAGAAGTGTAGGGGAGGAGGAGTAGCGAGGGGGTGGGAGGAGGAGAGGAAGGGAGTACTCAGGAGAAGACTAGGGGAAGGAGGAGTAGCGAGGGGACGGGAGGAGGAGAGGAAGGGAGTACTCAGGAGAAGACTAGGGGGAAGAGGAGTAGTGAAGGGACGGGAGGAGGAGAGGAAGGGATTACTCAGGCGAAAAGTGGATAGCGAATGAGAGGGTGAAGGAGAGAGGAATAAAGAGAACAAGGGAAAAGGAACAGTAATGGGAGGAGTAATAGCGAGGGAGCGGAAAGAGGATAGAAGAGTACTCAGGGGAAATGCACATAGAAGGAAGGGGGATAGCGAGCGAGCAGGAGGAGAGGTAAAGTAGGGAGAGGAGAAATAGTGAGTGATTTGGAGGAGAGAGCAAGAGAGTACTTAGGAAAAGAGTAGGAGGGATAGCGAGGGAGAGAACGAGTAATCAGAAAAGGGATAGCGATTGAGGGGAGGAGGAGTGCGGAAGGGAGTACTCAAGGGAAGAGGAACAGTAAGGGGAGGAGTGATAGCGAGGAAGGAGGAGGAGGAGAGTATGAGTAGGGGGGATACCGAGGGAGGGAGAGGAGGATACAGGAAGCGAGAACACACAATCAGAGGAAGGGGAGGGGAAGAGGACTGACAATAGAAGAGGCGGGGCTTGCGATATCAGGAATCTTATAAAAGGAGGTCATAAAACACATCCGCAGATTTATTGTTTTGGCATTTTTGAAGCATTATGTTTTTAGTGTGATATATTTTTTTTAGCAATTAAGCGTTTGGATCAAAGGCTTTCCAAGTTTTCTTCTTGTTTACGAATCTACTCAATGATAATTTTTTGTTTGGCTCATGTTTGATGAGGAAAACTGCTCGGCACTGTACAGGTAAAGCAATCGCTTTTGATGAGATAGAGTCGTTTGTGTTCAATCCCGTCACATCAGTTAGCGGTGTATCAAATGTTGCCCTCTATAACCTCTCTGACTGTTATGCATTTCCTAAGGGTTCTTTCGAAATACTTTATTGTTTATCAAACAGCCTTTTCAATACAATTACTGAATCTTAATTTGTTTCAATGAGGCTTCATCTTCCTACTTCCTATTTGGTAACTGAGCCTTCTTAAGCTGTAGATGCTTAAGCTGTAGATGTTCAGAGAAAACAAAGAATCAGAATAAAGTATCAAAGTACATTCCATTCATAAGTTCGACGCTTCTTTCTAAGAAATTCTGTTTACAACTTTTCACGCGTTTTTGCAGTAACATTTCATTCCTTCTTTTTTACGCCCTTAAGTATACTTTGATAGTTCATTATAATGCCTTTTTCTTTAAAAAAATCCAAACATTCACGTAATCTAACAGATGGAAAAATCCATTTCCGATCAACAAAGATCATTCCCTGAATTTTCTTCTTTTTTTTCTTCTAATTCTCGTTTCAATAAAAAAAAACACTTTTCTAAAAAATTTCCGCCGGAAGTCCGTGTTGTTCATCACGTCATGAGTTGTTATTCATGTAGAAGACTATTGCATCTCTGTATTGCATGCAAAAGACTACATCGTTTAATTCGCGCGAGTCTTGAAGAATGCGAAGTTCAGAAGAGAGGAAAAACCAACTCCCAGCACTCAGCATATACTCAATGAGCATAGATGAAAGAGAAAACATCCGACCTTCCATTAATATCCTCGATCATCATTTCATCACGAAAGATTCTGAAGTAACTCGCAAAGATTGTAGTCAGGAAATGTTTTTGTCGGTAGTCAATAATCCCGCCACCAGTCGAAAACTATTGTATTGACTAGTCTGCCATTATTTAAAATTCAATAAGAAAGTCATAAATGAACATTCGGGGTACGACAAGTGATTTTTAATCTTATCGAATCATGACTCGGTTGATTATGTGCCCGAACAACTGTGATCATATTCGATCACCTAAGCCGTGACTTAGAGGAGCCAATCAGGCACGAGTACGCAGCGAAATTTTAAATAATGTCCAAGGACGACATTAAGGCTGCGCACTGTTTTGCTCACCAACCGTTTTTAACCGTAAAAAAGTAAAACTAATTTACTCACATACAGTGAGATACATACAGGTTTTATTTGAATTTTCCTATCAGGTTTTTTCGTGATTAGCAATAAAATGATGTATTGAATGTCCAAATGGAGCAACTGTTGCAATTTGAAAGGTCATTTTATTGCTAGTCAGGAATTTTCCTAACGACAAAAATTCAAACAAAATGACTGTATGTGAGCAAATTAGTTTTACTTTTTTACGGTTAAAAACGGTTGGTGAGCAAAACAGTGCGCAGCCTAACTAGTTGGCAACTTTAACAACTAGTTAATGTCGTCCTCTGAGTCACGGCTTTGGTGATCGAATACGATCACAACTCATCTAAAAGGTTAAAAAAACTTGGCAAGAGAGAAATTTTTTCTGCCTATTCTACCCTGGGACAAAGGGGGGCTGTTAGCACATTGCTTCTGAATCGCTTCTCCTTGTCAGCTCCTTGGGTCTGCGAGTGAGAGTTTAAAAAAACGCATTTAAGACGTCTCATGTCGTTTCTCAGTCAAAAAGGGTCCAAACTGATTGTACATATGTAGTGAACGATGTTGTTCGTCCAGACTGATGAGTACACACTATGGCAAGGATTGTGGCGGAATGTAACCCAGTCCAATTTCCTATACTCCAACCGGGTGCTTAGTGTTTTACCAGTTTTACACCTAGTACACATTGCCTTTTTTCGTCCAAACCAGGTGTCCTTGCCGTCAAACTGAGTACTTGAGAATTTTTTGAATTTACTTAACAATGTTTACACAGATTTTCTTGTTATTCCAAAGACATTTCATAGAACTTCTTCAAGGAAACAAAAGAAGCAGGTAAATCCATTTTGTTTTGCAAAGGTAAATCTGAGTCTAAAGCTGTGATTTCTTGAGAGGGAGAAAATCCATTCATAGAGGGAGAGTAGAAGAAAGTTAATAATGTAGACCAGAGAGATGATTAAAGAACGCATGTATGGAACATTCATTTTATGCAGCTTATTTAATCTTTAGTGAGATATCAACAATAGTAAATTCCTTCACAACTGATACTTATAGTTTATTCGCAAAAGGATGACTGTTTACCTTCGTTATTGTTGAGGCAAATTAGCATCAAATTGAGTAACTATGACGTTGCATTGATGAGTAATCCATTAGAGCGTTAAAATTTCAAAAAAAACAACAAACTTTTCTGATGTGACATCAAGAAAGCAGAAAATTCGTACGTTCAGTTGTTTCACAACATTTTGTTGTGAAATGCAAATGGTTTACGGCGTTTTTCATTAACACTTCTCGAACAAAGCAATATGGAGCGTTACTTTTCACTTTGTCAAAGTAATCTCTGCAAAGTGATTTCGTTGAACGCTTCAATTTCTCACCAATTGAAGTGAGAAGGAAATTGGACTACGGTATTTTTATATAATAAGTTTTACTGTTGGACGTAACTTTACATGAATATAAAAATACCTGAGATAAATTTCCTTTTCACAACAAATCCTGGTGATATATGGAGCATTCATCAAGATCACTTTGCAGAGATTCCTTTAAGCATTCATCGAGATCACTTTGCAGAGATTCCTTTAAGCATTCATCGAGATCACTTTGCAGAGATTCCTTTAAGCATTCATCGAGATCACTTTGCAGAGATTCCTTTAAGCATTCATCGAGATCACTTTGCAGAGATTCCTTTAACAAAGTGAAAAGTTTAATTATAATTTAACAAGAAGTGAGATAAATCTTCCACCAAAAAAATTACTTTTTCGAATTTTAGCGCTCCATAAGACTGCATTATCCTTTCGGCCTTGTGTTTTCGACGAGTCTAACAAGTGAACGTGGTTCTAGCTCATATGGAAAATGAAGAAAAGGGTTTCTCTCGTTGAAGATATGATATATCCCTCGCTCAAAATCGGCCATGGTCCTCTGGAAATGAGAAATGAGAGAAAAACTTTTTTTTAAAAACCCATGATTTTTCAGAAACATTGTGTGCGGTCTCTATCTCTCATATTCTTACCATGTTAACAATCACAAGCGGCGAGTGGGGTAAGGCAGAGGATTGAAGCCGAGAGGTAGATAGTTCGAATCCGTCTAGGTAATTTTTTGTTACTACTTCCAGGTAGCCTATCGAATCGAGTTTAAAACTAGTTTTTGAAAAACTATAGCTCTGAGTGTATAAATGTAACTGCTCTAAAAAAAGGTTCATCAACAAAACTTTATTCGTAAAAAAATTCCGCGAAAAGGGAAGTGATAATCTGTCTCGAAACATAAAACATACAAAATTTCACAATAAGAGCATCTGATCTTAGGCACAGATTCACAAGAACTCGGAGAGCATTCTTGCTCTGTGATAGTGATGAAAGCATATTCAGAGGGAGTTTTGAACTCGAAGAAGCAAGAAGCAACTTTTACGATCTTCTTCTATGTATAAGATATTTTGACCGATGTAATCTCTTACGCACCCAACACAAGACGATGAGTGGAAAGAAGATCAAGTTTACCAAAATGGGCGAGTGAAGTCTGAGTTTTCTGAGGAAAAAGTGCACGATTCAAGCAGGTATGTGAAATACCTAACCAAATATCTTATAAAGGCACATAATATTTAATACTTTAGGTCGAAGCAGCTACCACTTTCTTTAAAATTACGAAATTACGAATTTCTTTTTTTTTAAGAGACGACTGTTGAGCAGCATGAATAAGAATTTCCGATGAATAGAAACACATTTTTTCTGCGCTCATTTTGAGAGATGCACTTGCAAAACAAAATACATAGAAGAAGACCTAAAATTTGCTTCTTGCTTATTCGTAAGAGCTTCTTCGAATTCGAAACTCTCTCGGAATGAGCTTTCGCCACCATTCTTGCTCATTCGTAAGAGCTTCTTCGAATTCGAAACTCTCTCGGAATGAGCTTTCGCCACCATTCTTGCTTATTCGTAAGAGCTTCTTCGAATTCGAAACTCTCTCCGAATGAGCTTTCGTCACCATAACATAGCAAGAATGCTTTCACTTGGTGACTGTGAACATAGTAATAATATGAAAGATACACAGCGAACAAAATGTTACCGAAAATTTGTGAGGGGTTTTTTTCAAAAAGTTTTTCTCCTATTTACAGTGGACGGTGGCATATTTTGAGTGAACCCGCATAATGGGACATATCATATCTTCCCCGAGAGAAAACTTTTTTCATTTTCTATATGAGCTAGAATCACCTAAGTAAGAATTGGAAACGTCTAAAATACGGGCAAGAAGAAAACAGAGCGACCGATTGATGAGTGCAAGTGAGCGGAAAATGAACTGATCGAAATAAGCGAATCCGCTCTATTCAATTAGGCGAGTGTTTCCACTTAATTAGTAAATTCGAAAAAACAATACCTACTTTGTATCGAAAAGATTTTCAACATGTATTGTTTTTTATATAAAGCTTGTTACAGTGATTTTTTTCTTCAAATTCTAGTTTTCAATGTGACTTGTGTTGCGAAAGATTCACAATCTCATCATCTGTTTCTCAGGTATCGCGTCAGTTTCTTACAAATTACTTTGTTACACGACAGTTTGTTACACGCCCTTCACAGATTTTTTCGCTTAGGCTTAGTTGAAATGTATGCTGACAAGGCCGTACGGCTTAGGAAAGAGACCGCATGAAAAAATTCTCACTTTCTTGATTATTTGTCGATTCAATGACTAAATTTGTCAAAAATTACAATAGTTAAAACACACTAAAAACAAAAGCCCATGTAACAAAGTATCTTGTAACAAAGTGTCATGGATCCGTTTCTCAGGATTCATGTTTTTCTTTGTAGTATATATTGAGTATTCAAGCGCTCGGATTCATGAGTAAAACTGCTTCGAACAAGGATATTTTGAGATGTTAAGAGTTGTTCAAAAACTGTTCACCACTATACTAAGAACAAAAAAACTTCGTAATATATTCCACGGCGGCCTTCGGAGGCTTAACGCTACTAGATTTCCAAACGCGTTGAAATTTTGAAACCTATTTTATAGAAAAAAGATCCGTGACGTATTTTTCTGATTAACGCGTTGAAAAACTTCTTAATTTTTTCACGGAAAGTCATTTTCTGAATTTAACGAGAATGAAGTGAACCATAGTTGCAAAATAGTTCAAAAAAACCCGTTTTAAAAACACATTCATAAAGAGCCAAATATAAATTTTTGGCCATATTAATCATCGATTGTGTTATTTGAAGCAGACCACAACGTGAACTTTGGCTGTTTGCTCTTCAGTCTTTGTCAGAGGAAAATGCAGAAGGAATTGAAATAACATCCCCTCGAGACCTGATCCTATAACTTGAAACAAATAAAGAAACATCTGCCATTTGCAGTTGATGATAAACATACGGGAAACATTGAGAGCAGAAAAGGGGAGGAGTTTCGCAGATGCAACTCGCTAGAACAAGAAGCCTCTTTTCCTCGGTCCTTTGAGCTCTTTCACATTTGGTCCTGAGTTCCCAGAGAAAAGCTTGCGGTACTCCATGACACATCGCTTCTTCAGACATTTCTTCGGGTGGTATGTTAGTGTCCGGTATGCGAGTTTCTAATATGGGAGTGCCAGGTATGTGAGTACCAGGTGTGCAAGCGCCAGGTTTGCCAGGTATGCGGTTGCCAGGTATACGAGTACTGAGGATGCGGATGTCAGGTATATGAGTACAATATATTCGAGAATCAGGTATGAAAATGCCAGGTTTGCGAGTACTACATATGTATGTAGGTATGTGAGGTTCAGATATGCGGGTGCCAAATGTGCGAGTATACGATTTTTTTTCTTTGGCTGCTAGTGCCATCAAGTCTTGGGAGGGGAGCTATGACAGTAATTGGCGTGCGAGGGGAGCTATGACAGTTTGCGGTAATACATGACACATCGCTTCTTCAGACATCTCGGGTGGTATGTAAGTGTCCGGTATGCGGTTAGTACACGGGTATTAAGGAAAGTGCTACAAATAACAACTCGTTCCCTCCTCGTGCATATTCAAATATCACGGAAAAGTAATTGAAAATGAGAATCGCAGTGTTTCTGGAAATATATTCCTGAAAAGCCTAAAAAAGGAGTTCGAAAATTTGACAAATTCTTAGTTTCACAGTCAAAACACAGCGACACCTGCTTAGAAAAAGTTTGATAAAACTATGTTATGCACGAACAAAATATAGTCATTGGTGTGGAACCGAACTCAGCTGAACGGAAGTGACCACGTTAAAAATTTAAAACCCATGACACATAGCTGTGCCATATAAACTATATAAAAATGAAAAGAGCCTTTTTCTGATTTTATTCCTATTGAGAAAGACTAGGGAGCTGCACCTAAAAAAGGGGAAGACTTGGAGCATCTTTCATATAGATGCCGACGTCTGCAATGAATTCTACTAGAAAACATTTTGTAAATTATCCACAACTTTTTTATGTATGGCTGGATCTTCCAATTACTTTTCGAAGCAGTTTTTTTCCCAATTAAATTGCTTTATTAAACAATGAAGATAGACTAAAGCTTATACAACAAACAAAAACTTATAATTGAGAGAACGCTTTTTTGCTGATGAATTTCAAATTGCTTTTCAGTAATGGTGGCTCGTAATAATACAATCATTCTTTGTGACTCGTATCCAAAATTAAACTCTCTCTCTCTCTCTCTCTCTCTCTCTCTCTCTCTCTCTCTCTCTCTCTTTCTCTCTCTTTCTATCTCTCTCTCTTTCTCTCTCTTTCTCTCTCTTTCTCTCTCTTTCTCTCTCTCTTCTCTCTCTTTCTCTATCTTTCTCTCTTTCTCTCTCTTTCTCTCTCTTTCTCTCTCTCTCTCTCTCTCTCTCTCTCTCTCTCTCTCTCTATTTAAATTTTTTAAATAGGATCTCTTCATAATTTCTTGTGATGTTTAGATTGTATGCTATGAAAGCTCGGTTTCCCTCACTCCGTTTATTTGACATGTGTTCTGTGAGAAGTTCACGTTTACTATATACCATGTGTTGTCACATTTGGAATAATGTTTGAATAAATTAATAAATAAACAAAAAAATACTGTGTGCGGCCTGGGTATTTATTAACAATTGCAGTTTTCTTTTTTAGTATAGAGCTAAAATGAATAATGAGCTTTACTGCGATTCAGTGTGTCAATTTTTTAATAATTTTACTTGTTTTCCTTTTTTGTTATTGCTTTGAAATGATGCGAATTTCAAACGCTTCTGAAGCAGAATTTGGAGAAAGCTGTTTTGCTCTGAACATTGTTTTGCTCGAGAAACCTGTTGATGTCTTCAGTCTTCAGAAACTTCATGTCACTAGTAGCGCCAATAACAATTAAACATATGCTCCTTCAAAAGCATCACTGATGATTTTTCATCCATATTTTCTATACCCCACAAAAGACTATTTTCTATTCGATTTAATAACTTTTCATGAACCCAAGAAGAAAAAATTTCCCTATCAGGCGAAATACACGAGAATTTTCGAGTGTGGCGCAATATACGTACCATACATAGTATTGTGCGCGCCTTTTGTGCAAAATGTTCAATTCTGATCCAACGCGAATAGATCCATCAAAACCCGGGGATTGAGATCCAACGCGAATAGATCCATCAAAACCCTCTTCACTCAAATTGTCTGCCTGCTTACCTCATTTATAAACTTCTGATTTTTTTTGTCCATTCATAAAAGTATTATTTGGCACAGTTTGATAGTCCAAAACGTCATATATTCGAAACCAATTAAAACTTCATTCATAAAGCTAATTTTAGAAAAAAAAAACCTGATTTTCTTCACTGTATGTTTTGATCATTCGAAACAAACGGCTGAATTATGTGTTGCAATGAGTAACAGGGACAAATTGAGAAAACTTTTTGGTTCTCAGGCGATTTCCATCGCAGCAGGCTCGAAGTCACCTTCGCACGCCTTGTCGAGGTAAGTATAACTGAATGATACTCTGAGAGTGTAACTTAATATAAAGTTTTTAAGAAGTTTAATTTGAGAACTACTACAGAAAAAAAGAACATATCCGAGTAAGAGATGGAGAGTATAACTTTTCTCAACTGTGAGGCTGTTTTTTGAACAGTTCCAACGGATAAAAATTTCAAACCAAAATTTTTCTGTTTATAGGGTAGTTTCAAATTCAGAGATAGGTAACTTATTGATTTGTGGAGGTTGTAACCAAATCACTTCGAATGATATTGATCATTTTTCGCTTTGACAAAATTAATTTCATTAGAAATGAAAACACTAAGCTCTTGTACCCGCTCTTTCTCACCCTATCTCTCTATTTATCTCTAATCCGAAGTGAGCGTTTTACCGTGTGGATCGGCAGGATCCATTATGATTAAGAAAATCAATGAAGTTGTTGTGCTTGATTAAACGCATCGGATGGTGAATCCGGAGACAATACACTTATGTTCTGTGTCTTGCCTAGTTATGCGTTGGAGGAGATAGGAGAAGAATCGGACGTTTCGCTTTATCAAAGCATCATCAGCGATCAAATAGCGTTTTACCCTTGAAACTGCTGATTAAGGAATGTCTCCATGCTCACTAATTTTCCTCTCGATCTCTTCACTGGTCGTCCTTGTGGCCGCCTTTGATTCCACTGAGATTCGAATGCTCCAAGACGAATGTTAGTCTATAAGTTCAGGAACTTGCTAAAGTTAAGTCTGGAACGAAGTGCGAAAAACTTAGTTGTGCGTGGCACAATTGTCTTGTCTGGTTCAATTCACCGCTCCACGATTCGTCAAAAGCACCGTGGTTGTTCCTTTTTTAATGTGAAATTTTGAAGTGGAAGTTTCTTGAAAACAAATCAGTATCAGTTATTTGTTATTAGGATAACAAAACGATTCAATAAAATTGTTTTAAAGTGTTGAAAATCCTAATCGACCTAAGTGATGTTCTCGGGAATTTAAAGCTGTTATATGCATGTACATATGTATAATAAAAATTTTTAAAATAAATTTTAAAGAAAACAAAAAAGGTTCTTCATTTTTAAAAATAAGTTTTTTGAAGAGGGAGAACTTTATCTGAAAACCTTTACTAGTTTCAGGAAGAAAAATTTCAGTAACATATTGCGCTTCAAAAACTCCGCCTGAGTTCCGTGTCGTTTTTGAAAAAACAATTATTTTTAAAAATTTTATTCAATAATTCTACTATTCTTGTTCCGGCAAATTGCTTCATCTCGAGGTATAAAAAAATTCAGTCAAGAAGCTATTACTACAAAAACTTTTAAACCACTTTTTCTTCGTTTCTCCGTCAATTATTTGACCTTGTTGTGTGAAGTATAAAAAAACAAGTGATAAGGTTTCAAGGAGTCTGGGAACCGGATCTGTATTGTCGAAAAATTTTATACTACAATGAAGATAGAACAACAGAGTGAGAATTAGGATCTTCAGGGAACTAGGTAGAGTTAAGATCTTCAAAAAGTAGGTAGAATTGAAGTTTTCAAAGAAGTACCTAGAATTAAGGACTTCGGGGAAATAAGTAGCAAGTGTTTCGCGTTTTCTGGTTAAAACGCACAATGCTGTCGCCTAAACACGAGAAGTGATTCGTGTTTCGTTGTCGAAGGACCAATTCATTTTCAGCCAACTGAAGTCAAAAGTTTTTGATAGTGCAAGAGATCGTATGCACTGATTGCTCGATGAAAGAGCATCGGCCGCCAAGTGAAGACGCCTGTATGGTTCCAACCCATTTACCAATTTTGCCCAATTTTCTCCTGGTGTGGTTCGTTGCCCTGTTTACCTGGTCCACCGATTTTTTTCCTGACGAGTTTTGTTGCACCGCCATCACACTCAGCACGAGTCATCGTTTGCTGGTGTCGAACTCCCTTTCAGTTTCCCTCATTCACTCTGCTTTGGCTCCGGGAAAAAGATGCACTCTTGCACTTTCAGACACTTTCAGATTTTGCACCTCTGCACTTTCAGACACTTCGTCAACACACACATCTAACGTCAAGATAGTCATCTAAAGATCTGATCACCGCTCAAACTTTCTTTCAGCTTATTTCGCGCCTTTGCTCGGATTCGTCAGTCAACAAAAGCCCAAGCCAAGCAGGAAAGCCAGCAGCTCTCAGCTCGAAAAAAGTCTGGCCACCAACCAACTGGGCCAGTGGTTCAGAGATCGCAACATCGATGGTACATCCACTCCCAGAATCCGCAGATAACAGAATTAGAGCTGTGAAGAAACTTGAACAGAGAAAGAAGCAACTTTGGCTTGTAATTGAAGATAATTGTTAGACCGATCAGGCTTAGGTACTCCTGAAGATCAGGCTTAGGTACTCCTGAAGATAATTGTTAGACCGATCAGGCTTAGGTACTCCTGAAGATAATTGTTAGACCGATCAGGCTTAGGTACTCCTGAAGATCAGGCTTAGGTACTCCTGAAGATAATTGTTAGACCGATCAGGCTTAGGTACTCCTGAAGATCAGGCTTAGGTACTCCTGAAGATACTTGTTAGACCGATCAGGCTTAGGTACTCCTGAAGATCAGGCTTAGGTACTCCTGAAGATAATTGTTAGACCGATCAGGCTTAGGTACTCCTGAAGATCAGGCTTAGGTACTCCTGAAGATCACGTTACAAGGGAAAAGGCGATAGAAAACGAAACAATCGAGTCAAGAGAAAAAATGAGCAGATATGAATGAAATACCGAAAAGGGAATCAGAAAACACGATGAAAGAAATAAGGGTTCCCTTGTGTCATCTTCTGTTTAATCAGACAACCAAGTGGGAAAGAATGAGAATCACTGAAGAAAGTATGAATAAAGTATGAAAGAAAGTATGAGTTAAGTATGAAAGAATCAATTAATTAAAATGTGAATGAGTAATTGAATGAAAATGGTTCTGTTGATATTAATTCATGAATATTAAGTCGTATATAGCAACAAAAACACAGGCCTGTTCGGGACTCTATAGCTCGGAAGGCAATTATTTTAAGAAAAAATAGAACTTTTATTTCGGCTGATTTGAAAGTTTTCACGAGTCATTTAACTTGTACATATACGATGTTTGCCCGGATGAAGATTCGACGTTCGTTCGGATGGAGAGGAAGGCCGAGAGTGACTCAACGAGAAATGATATGAATGGCATAGGGATAGGGAGACATGAATGGCATAGGGATAGGGAGACAAGAATGCCATAGGGATAGGGAGACATGAATGACATAGGGATAGGGAGATATGAATGGCATAGGGTGAGACAGGAAGAAATAGAGAAATACGTCATTGAAAGCCAAACAGAGGATAAAAATACGAAAATATTGTAGCTCTTCAGAAGTTAAACGGATGTGAGGAAACTTGATGAGCTTGTGAAACTTTCGGTCTGTAATTAATTGTATTCATCATAAAAAATACATGATCCTTGTTATCTTAGTGAAAATATGCCTCATAACTGCAAGTAAATCGACAAAAGCTGTAATATTCTATATGATTCCCTATTTGAATATGATCACTGTGCCCCTGCAGTACCAGGATCTTGAGTAATTAATCTCGTACAAATTTTGTACAAGATCTTCCCAGTGAATATACCTCTATGATCCTCAGGTGGCCGGAAGATTAACATCTTCTAGGATTACCTAGAGATGGAAAATTACGACTGTTTGATAGTTGTATATAGCTTGTGTCAACTTGCTTTAAAATTTTGTGATTTTATAGAGTAGTATTAACCGGTGGTCCAACGTTTCTTCAGGACTTGTTTTACAAGGACTTTCATATAGTAATGAGAAGAAATGTCCGGTTGTGCGCTGAGTACAATGTAAAGAGTACCGAGTTCGAGTCCACCTCAGGCATATAAGAGTACCGAGTTCGAGTCCACTTCAGGCAGATAAGAGTATTGAGATCGAGTCCACCTCAGGCAGATAAGAGTACCGAGTTCGAGTCCACCTCAGGCAGATAAGAGTACCAATTTCGAGTCCACCTCAGGCAGATAAGAGTACCGATTCGAGTCCACTTCAGGCAGATACGCGCAAGCGAGGAAGATAAATTCAGTAATGAGAATAGATGGGCTTCATCAGAGCTTTTGAGTATCATTTTTAAAAAGACGAAGACTAATTCAAATTTACAGATCTGACTGAAAAGCGGAGTCCTCTCATTCGGTTCGGAAAAAGAGCAAACGAGGTATTCATACATTCATTCTTCCATTTATTCATACATTTATTCTTTCATTTATTCTTCCGTTTATTATCTTCTCTTTTCTTTATAATAAACAGTGATTTAACTAGTTGATGCTAATTTGAATGGAAAAAACATAGAGAAGTATAAAAATTATAACGGTTCTATACTGACTCCGGAGTGGTTTTTTGATGTGGGCTTTAGTGAATGTTGAGGGGTAGAATAACATAAAACTGTGAGATCGTAGCGAGTTCCATACACAGAGGGAAAGTCAAATGGCATAAATCTGACAACCGGTTAAAGATGACTTTTTTCAATCTGACTACCGATAAAGCATGTTGACTAACCATAAAGTTTGACTTTTTTTCGGTTTGATTACCATTTAATCATGACTTCTTCCGATCTGACTAACAAGGATGGTAGTAAATCACTTTAAGGGTTTCGGTAGGCCATTCATTCGTTTCGGCAAGCGCTCTGGAGAAGCCGAAAGTGAAGAGGAGGAGGCCTTGGAGAGGTGGACTTTACGAACTGTTTTGCGCTGTATAGGGTACAACCTAAGAAGAGTGAAAGACTCAAGTTTTGGTGCGCGGAGGGGTAAGTGTTGGAGTAGAGAGCAAAAAGGGACCAATCAATTCTGATGTCAAAAAAGGAAGCTGTTAAAAAAAATTGAGTTTTTGAACAGCCCAATAACAGTAGTTTAGAAATAAAAATAGCCAAAAACGGTAAATTTTTAGATTTTTTTTCGCTTTTTTCAAAACCGTGATAATATTTTCTCGGTGGTTTAATATCTGTTTACTAAAGGGTAACACAACTGCGATTCGGAATGAATCCGTCCTGACAGTAATTTCTATTAAATTGAACCTATTATACCTTTACCTTGATATTGAAAAATTGCCTTGGTTCCGAGAATGTTTCTTATGAGTGATAAGGATCCGAAATTAAGAGTGTAGTAATTTCATTTTCAACGTTTTCCAACAAAAAAAGTTATTGGCAGATCCGTCCGCGCTCCTTCGTCTGCTCCTCTCATTCGATTCGGGAAGAGGGGCTCATCGAAGCCTTTGATAAGGTATCTTCCGAAAATGAATTTTGATACAACATATTTCAAAATCTTCTCCAACACAATTTCTAGAACAATCTTTTGATACAATATTTCTCGAAACCTTTTTTAAACCTCATTTTCCGAGATCTCTTTACGAAACGGTATCTAGAACCAATTCATACTCATTTTCCGAGATCTCTTTACGAAACGGTATCTAGAACCAATTCATACAATGGTTCAATAGTGCTTCAACGACTCTCGTGTTTTTTAACTAATCTTCTTTATGCCGAAATTAAAGAAATGAAACAAAGCAGCTTTTTAAGCTTAACTAGGCTATAAAGTAGATTTTCTTTTGTTTAAGCCCCGTAATACAACAGTCTCTTGTTGTATTACGAGGATCCTACTAAAATTTCACTTCGTTCAGATTCGGACGTGCCTTTGGATCATCAGCTCCGCTGATTCGCTTTGGTAAGCGATCTTTTCCCGGTTAGCTTTACAAATATGAATTATATGGTAGTTATTGTGACACATATGGGTAAAGAGTAAACTATCCGTTACTTTTTCAAAAACTTTTTTTTTCAGTTTTGAAGCTTTCTCAGTCATGCACGTAAAGCATTCCATTGTTCTCATAAAAAACCTTAAAGCTATAGCTTATGTGCCTTATCAATCAATTTTAAAGCCCCCCTCTCCTAAGAAGCAAGTAACTAGTTGAAGATGGTCCGTCCTCACCATTCGTGCGTTTTGGTCGTGCCAATGAGCCATCCCAACCCTTCATTCGATTTGGAAAGCGGTCAAGCGAAGGGTTTGTTACTCTTCAAACTAGGATATATCACAATAGAGGCAATGTATTTGTGAATTATCGTCTTGGAAAGATTTTGTAAACCCGAATGTCTCATTCAGTGATTGGTGAAGTCCTAAACGTCTCTCATATTGTCTTTCAGTTTTCTTCATCTAAGGAAAAAGATTCGCATCAGATGAGCGCACATAGACGTTTTTTTAATGAAAGAGTAAGCTCTAGCATTATAATGCGTTTGGCATCAAACATTGTTTTTAGAGTTTTTAAGTGAAAATCACTTTTCAAGGGCAAACAGATAAACTAAGCGTAACTCTCGAAGAACTGTTCTATGTATGGTGAAGATAATAGAAGCTAAGGCTTTGCAAGATGAAGATTATAGTTGTTTCGCTTATACTTGGGCAGTTATATTCTAGATATTGAGGCTAAGTCCCCATTTGGCTGATGGAGAGAGGTTTAGAATGAGTCAATTTGAAGAGATGATTTGATTGCGCCGTTGCACCTTCTAGTCTAACTCCATTAATAAGCCTTTCAAGTTCATAGGTCATCCAAAAAGGATATGAGAAGCTGTCGATCATTACAAACAAAGAAGTTCGAGCAACACTCAAAGTCAAAACGGGGAAGCGATCGACTAAAACTTTTTCAAATCAAGAATGATGAGCTTCTCATTTCAGACGTTCAGATGAAGTTTGAGCGAAGGACCGGTTGAGTTCTGCCTGTCTCATATCTTTGTCTATCTTGCCCTCAAGGATCTTATCCCATTATTTACTCTGAAAAAGTAATCACCGATCTTTCAAATCAAATTAATTCAAGATTGAGGGAAGAAGGATCACACATGCGTACAAACACACACACACATTGTGCGTACAAACACACACACACACATTGTGCGTACAAACACACACACACATTGTGCGTACAAACACACACACATTGTGCGTACAAACACACACATTGTTAAGCCAAAGAATTCGTTATACCTATTGATCCTCGGCTGTTCAGAGACAAAAGTTTAGTTTGTGCAACTTGAAATATAACAAATTTGTTGTTTCGAATATTTAATAGAGCTTATATTTTCTTTCCAATCTAATTTCAATTAAGGTCAGCTTGTCGTGAGACTTTGTTTTGATTGGAGCATGTAAATTGTACCAGGTAGGAGCTTTCGTTTTCTTCTGTTCCGATTCAAGAACCGCAGCATTTTTGATGTCTTGGTGTACTATACATTGAATACGGTATAAATCATATTGGACGTTTCACTGTTCGGTGCTAATTTGTAGTTATCATCAATTACAAAGAATACCTTGCGAATATCTAATTTTAAAAAGATTGAAAGGATCTTTCATAACAATTTAACTTCGGAGTATATGAACATCAGCAGTATCTATACGAAACTAACAGTACAATACCAAGAGTTCAAACAAATCTCAAATACACCAAAAAGGCCTCACCGGATACAATTTTCATACCCTAATTCATGGTACAAATCAACTGAGAATGCTTCTTCTTTAGTATTACCTTTGGTTAAAAGACAATGAGAGTTTTAATGCAATGGTGATGTAATAGTTAACTGCAAATATAAATTTTCACAGAAAAAATAGAAATTTATTTTCCAATCAGAAATACGAAAACTAGTTATTACACTCCCCCTTCAAAAAGGATGAAGAGAATGTGAAGTTAAAAATTTTTTGTTCAAATACGAAACTGAGTCAATGAAAATTAATTTAAAATCCGAGTAAAACGGAAAAAATATGAAATATTCATAACATGAAAACATTTATAACATAACAAACATGAAAGAACGATTTTTTGAACATTCCGTTAACCTTCAAAGCCAATTTTTGAATCTTTGAAAGCCAATATCCTTTAATAACAGAAACCTCGATTGGAAAACTAAGCTGTCAATCAACTAGCAAACTGTAGTAATAAAATTTAATACAATGAAGATTATTAGTTAAGTTAAATCATTTCTTCAGCTGGAACTTTTTTTCGAAACCTTTTTCGTAAGTTCAAGTTCAAATATGTATCTCAGTTTCCTTTCAACTTCGGTATTCCTGGTTTAGGGCCCTACCGATTATCAAACGGCGAACCTGCAAAACATGAGGAATTGACTTTAAAGTTCTGAAAAATGTGTTCATTCTTTGAATTCTAAGTTACACAGTTTAAAGGCAATGACGCCTGGTTGAAATGACAAATAATTGAAATATCGCAAAGAAAATTTATTTATCAAGCTCTCGAGTTTGAGTAAGGCTACGGAGAAAATCCGCAAACTCTTTACCTTTTCCAAATTTTGAAATCTTAATGGAACAACAATTAATAGTATTAAAATGACGCACGAACCAAAGCTAGTAATCATGGCGAAATCGAACCCAACCATCTTTTTTTAACCGGTGATGAGTGCATTTTACCTACATAAATATATTGCTAGTCCATACGACAGTGCTATATGAGAGCAATAATCGAGAGCCGATTTCCATGACTCCTCACAAGATTATGCAATCAATTTTTCATTACTTGTCGCTGTAAATGTTATCTCAGTAATAAATTAGCTGTATCTATTAATTAAATCTAATGGTCAAAGTGAATTCCGTCCAAACCTCTGAAGTTCCAGCTCCAATTTCGTACAGTTTGGCATCGCGGAACAATCGGCCCGTCGCGTAGTCATTTATGTATCCATTTCCTCCTATACACAAACTCTGTTGATTTTTTCGATTGTCGGGGGGGGGCACTTTCCATCAATCAGGGGGCACTTTCCATCAATCCAAAATTTTCAGCTCTACCCAATAGATTCTTGACGTCCTCAGCTTACTCAAACCAGCATCACATAATGTTTTTTGACAAAACTCGATGAACTCCACCTCATTGATAGATAAAGAATTTCATCATGAACCAGCATAAATATCATACCAAATTATCATATGTCTTATGAAATAATGAATGTCCGTTTAGAACTTTATACATCACGATGTGCCGTTTTCAAATTACCAGTTGAAACTCTCAAAAAGATCCGCAAATAACTGACAGAATTTTTAAAGGATATTTCATCTTATATATCATTGCTCTATCAATAAAGTGGCTTTATTCAACCATGGTCGGCTGCATGACCAATTGATTGATTTCGCAATGAAGTATAAAAAATATTTTACGTTAACAAAACTGCGTTTTTTCTAGCAAAATATACAATTATTGACTAATCACAACATGGTTAGAGAGATTCTTTTTCCGACCCCAAAATGTGATGAAAGATAACCGAGTATTTGAATGGCATCGTCAGCGACCTGTGTTGCCTTCTCCGCCAAGTACAGTATGACACCAGCGCAATCCTGCAGAAAGTTCAGTATGGATACAGTATGCCAATTAACCAATTGTGGAAAAGGTACAGTATGACACTCACCCAATCGTGGAAAAGGTACCGCACGACAACATTATGACTCCTACACAATCATGCAGAAAGTAAAGTATGAAAACAGATTGAAAATCATGTAAACCTGCAGGAAT
>OZ057405.1:12283478-12572774 GCA_964056735.1 Allodiplogaster pararmata
CTCTCACTTGCCCACTCGCTTGCTAGCTCGCTCTATACTTTTGTTTCAATCTCTTCCTTTTTGTTTCAATTTCTCTCTCTCTCTCTCTCTTTCTCTCTTTCTCTATTTCTCTCTCTCTCACTTGCCCACCCGCTTGCTAGCTCGCTCTATCCTTTTTTTCAATCTCTTCCTTTTTTGTTTCAATTGCCTTCTCTCTCTCTTTATTCTTGATCTATCTAGATCTCTCTCTCTCTTTCTTTCTGTTTCTTACTCTCATCTTTGTTTCAATCTCTTCCTTTTTCGCTCTCTCTCTTTCTCTATTTCTCAATTTCTCTCTCTCTTTCTCTATTTATCTCTCTCTCTCTCTCTCTCTCTCTCTCTCTCTCTCTCTCTCTCTCTCTCTCTCTCTCTCTCTCTCACTTGCCCACTCGCTTGCTAGCTCGCTGTATCCTTTTGTTTCAATCTCTTCCTTTTTGTTTCAATTTCTCTCTCTCTCTCTCTTTATCTTTTTCTCTCTTTCTCTCTCTTTCTCTATTTCTCTCTCTCACTTGCCCACTCGCTTGCTAGCTCGCTCTATCCTTTTGTTTCAATCTCTTCCTTTTTGTTTCAATTTCTCTCTTTCTCTCTTTCTCTATTTCTCTCTCTCTCACTTGCCCACTCGCTTGCTAGCTCGCTCTATACTTTTGTTTCAATCTCTTCCTTTTTGTTTCAATTTCTCTCTCTCTCTCTCTTTCTCTCTTTCTCTATTTCTCTCTCTCTCACTTGCCCACCCGCTTGCTAGCTCGCTCTATCCTTTTTTTCAATCTCTTCCTTTTTTGTTTCAATTGCCTTCTCTCTCTCTTTATTCTTGATCTATCTAGATCTCTCTCTCTCTTTCTTTCTGTTTCTTACTCTCATCTTTGTTTCAATCTCTTCCTTTTTCGCTCTCTCTCTTTCTCTATTTCTCAATTTCTCTCTCTCTTTCTCTATTCTCTCTCTCTCTCTCTCTCTCTCTCTCTCTCTCTCTCTCTCTCTCTCTCTCTCTCTCACTTGCCCACTCGCTTGCTAGCTCGCTGTATCCTTTTGTTTCAATCTCTTCCTTTTTGTTTCAATTTCTCTCTCTCTCTCTCTTTATCTTTTTCTCTCTTTCTCTCTCTTTCTCTCTTTCTCTATCTCTCTCTCTCTCTCACTTGCTCACTCGCTTGCTAGCTCGCTCTATCCTTTTGTTTCAATCTCTTCCTTTTTGTTTCAATTTCTCTCTCTCTTTCTCTCTTTCTCTATTTCTCTCTCTCACTTGCCCACTCGCTTGCTAGCTTCTTGTGTTCACCTGCTTCAGGCAGCAAAGCTGCCTTTGTTTTTCAGCTTCTTATTTTCTCTCTGCTTCAGGAAGCTTCGTTGCCGTCGGCTTCGTTGCCTTCGGTGTCTTCCTCGTTCAGGCAGGGTGGCTGCTTTTCCACCGTTCGTCTTTTTCTTTGAAAGTTAAAAAGAAAGAGAAATCAAAAAGAAAGAGAAAGAAAAAGAAAAAGAAAGAAAAAAGAAAGAGAAAGAAAAAGAAAGAGAAATAAAAAAGAAAGAGAAAGAAAAAAGAAAGAGAAAGAAAAAAGAAAGAGAGAGAAAAAGAAAGAGAAAGAAAAAAGAAAGAGAAAGAAAAAAGAAAGAGAAAGAAAAAAGTAAGAGAAAGAAAAAAGAAATAAAAAGAAAAAAGAAAAGAAAGAGAAAGAAAAAAAGAAAAAGAAAACTTTGTAAAGAGGAGCCGGAGCGCTTCATGGAAGAGAAAGAGGAGCCGGAGCGCTTCATGGAAGACCAAGAGGAAGAGGAGCCGGAGCGCTTTATGGAAGAGGAAGAGGAGCCGGAGCCGGAGCGCTTCATGGAAGAGGAAGAGGAGCCGGAGCGCTTCATGGAAGAGCAAGAGGAAGAGAAGCCGGAGCGCTTCATGGAAAAGGAAGAGGAAGAGGAGCCGGAGCGCTTCATGGAAGAGGAAGAGGAGCCGGAGCGCTTCATGGAAGAGGAAGAGGAGCCGGAGCGCTTCATGGAAGAGGAAGAGGAGCCGGAGCGCTTCAGGGAAGAGGAAAAGGAAGAGGAGCCGGAGCGCGTCAGGGAAGAGGAAGAGGAGCCGGAGCGCTTCAGGGAAGAGGAAGAGGAGCCGCTCCGGCTCCTCTTCCAAGCGCTCCGCTTCAGGGAAGAGGAAGATGAGCCGGAGCGCTTCAGGGAAGAGGAAGAGGTCGAAGGTAGTGAAGAAGGCGGTCCTTCAACCAGTAGAGTCTCCCGAAAGCGTTCGGGAAGCAGCACAGCAGGCGAAGACTCTCCCGAGGTTATCTTTCTGCTTTATATCTGATTTAAGCCGAGCCTTAAATTTCTTCCTGACAGGTTCGTCATACTTCATAACCTTGACTGAACTCTCCGAACATCCTGTAATATTCGTTTTGATGAAATATGACAAGCAAGCTACTCATGACGATTTTTTCAAAAATTTGTTGCCTTACCTTTTCAGCTACGTTGTATTCGACTCTAACAATAAAAAGAAATCAAGGAGTTGTTTGCAAGTACCCGATTCTCATAAGATTTGGGGCAATATTATTGATAAAACGGTGGATATTGTGGTTGTAGCTAGAAACCGAAGCAGAATGGCAGCAGTACCTATGTTAGTTCAATTCGCTAAAAAACTTCGCTCTATACCGGTTATTTCTCCGAATTGTGACACTAAATGCTTACAGCTCCCCATTGCTACCTTAATATCACGGTGTGTAGATGAAAGCGTTCAAGGTTCTTACAAATGGCTGGTTACAGAGCAAACGCCTGGAGAAGAAAATAGCTGTTATGAAGTAGAAGCTTCCCATTTTCTGAGGCAGTCCGACTTTAGTGTGGCAATGGTGTTCCCATATAGCTTTTCTGAACATTCAGAATCGGCTACTGACGACCCGGAGACAGAGATCAACTACTCAATACCCGGAGACAATAACCGAAAATTCCGTAACCGAAATAAATCCTCCGCCATTGTGTACTGGAGGCTTCCGTCTACCGCTAACATATGAATATTTCGACGAAGGTCCAGAGGAATCAATACAGCCCCTTCCGATCACCACATGCACTGAGCCAGTCATGAAGAAATTGTTACTTGAACAACAACACAGTCTAATTTCAGCTTTTGATGGAATCGTAGCTCAGGGAAATGATCCCACACAAGCAGCTGTGCAAACATACGTCAACAACAAGATAATGAAGGACCATTCTACGTTTTCGTCTAAATCCGTGCAAAAATTCCTTGAAGCCCACCTTCTCAGCAGTGTTCTTTATAATAATATAGTTAAAGGAGATTCTAAATATTTGTCAGTGAAGAAAGAAAACAATAATATCGAGATAACATGTGACCGCTGCGCCGGGGGAAGAGTGACCGCGAACTGGGTTGCGGATTACAATGATAGAGAGGAAGGAAAAAAATCGCGAAAGATATAAAAAGGCATTTGTTGGAAGTAGCAGCTCACTCGCAAGCCGTTGAGGCTTATGAGAAAATGTTGCAGCAAGAAGCTGAAGAGTTTTTCAGATCGAAAGAGAAAGAAGTGCTAACTGCCACCGAAGCTATGTTTATCGGAGTGTATTGGGAAGTCCACCAGGTTTTACCAATTAATGCGCACAACGGTCTCATGGAAATTATCGAGAGAGTCGGCGGAAACGTGGGTACAAGACATCGGAGTTCCACATCTCAAGCAAAAATTGTCAAGTTGATTTCCGAGGAAATGAAGGGAAAGTTGATAGAGTATCTGAAGTTGTGGAAGCCTCCTATTGCGTTGATGCTCGACAGCGCGACAGGTTCGAATGCAAGACAATTTTTATTAGTTTATATTCGATTGGTTATTGAAAATTATCCTAGAGTTATGTTTTTTGGTTACAGGAAATGGTAGAAACGGAAACAGGTCAAGAGATACATCGTGTAGTTTTGGATCTTTTTGAAAAGGTAGGTCTTAAAGAGTATCTTCTACAACATGTAATAGCCGTGTCAACAGATAGGCCGTAACGTGGGGTTTTGGAAACTTTTCCAGGACTCAGTAAAAACATCCCGAACGAGATCTACGGCTTCTGGACAACCTGAAAAACTAATTCTGACGCATTTTTTCGCTCATAAAGTAGAATTAGCTATCAAAGATGCGTTTACAGTAGGGAGTGGTTTGTCCAAACAGCACGCTACATGGCGAAAATTTGTTTCAGAGTTCTTGTCTAATATGAGATCGTTCTATTCTAGCATCGCAGTAACCCGGGTTAAAGGTTTACAACTGTTTCAGATTATGATTACGCTTTTGTGGATAAAGTTAGATATTATCACTTGAAAGAGATTTTTGGTGTAAGATGGGTTTCCTCTGAGAGAGAAGCTTTGAAAAATCTACTTAAGATGTACTGTTTCATTTGCAGCTCATTTGCAGTAGTACATTTTGACAAATAAATCAGATAAGCAAATTATGCATCGAGCTAGTGTATTTCTGCACATAATGAAAGATATAAGGTTCTATATGTTCATTACTTATGAATATCAGCTTCTCAATTGTTTAAGTATGTACTCAAAAGAAGTTCAGCGAAGAACTTCGAATGTTCTGTCTGAGAAAGAACTATTTAGTCAATTCGTTACGTGTATGAATGATGTAGTTAATGATCCTCTAATGAAATCTGGCCCTGACTTCTCTTTTCCGCGACTCGTGATGGTACCACGGCTTGGTCAAAGCTAAGCCGTAAGCAAGTTTTGAATGGACCAATGAAATTAGCGACAGGCGTTAGCATGTACCAATACCGACTTACGCACACGGATTTAGGAGATAGAAATATGCATTACGATGAACCAGAGCATCTGACATTTTCAGAAACTCTTCAAGAAGACACGACCCTTGTAGGTAGGCTCCGAAGTACTACGAAACAACTAGTAGCAGAAGCCGAGGCTAATTTTGACTCTGAATTGAAAGAACTATCCTCTCTTTTTGATTCATTTGAAAAAGCAAAGTTTTGTTTCCTATGGCAAAATTTAAGAAAAGCAATTAACGAGACTATAATTGATGCTATGGAGAAACGAATGGTTCAACCCGAGCACGATATGTTCTCAGGATTTAGTTTAACGGCATTTTTCGAGGATCCCATTTCTAATGAGATGGAAAAAAAGGTTGGAAGCTTCCAATAGATTCAATTTTGATGGAAAACGTATTGAGGTGCAATTCGTAGCAGTGCAGGAAGAAGTAAAAAAAAACTACGGTTGGATGAAAATTCTATAAGAAGTCTAGATATTGTTACCTTACACCTCGGATTGTGTGATGAGAAGAAAGAACCGATACTTAACTACCCAACATACTTAAGAGGTTTTATGAATATCCTATTGACAGTACCTATCAGCTCAGCAGAAGTGGAGAGGGGATTTTCTCATCTTTTCATATGTTAACTAAAAGACGAAGTGTATTGGCAGCTGAAACTATCGAACTATCGAAATGCATCTTCGGGTGAAATTAAATGGAAAGAGTCCTACAGATTACAATCCAAAGAAGCATTCAGAGAAGTGGATCAAGTCTCACATGCCAGCGGATAGCGCGCGCTTCGGATGACGTTGAAGAAAGCGAGAGAGCTTCGCTAGAAGATGGACTTGTTTTCGGGAACATCGAGAAAGAATACCAACTGCAGAGCATTTTCGATTGAATTCTTGTTTCGATTTTAACAACTTTTCTCTGATTTGTATACAATATTCATGAATCAGCTTTTTCATAATGTTCTTAAACTCTACAACTCCAGCTAGTTCTCAATTTAGGTTCTTCATGACTATTTGAGTTCTCTTGTGTTGCCTTTCATTAGCAACGTTTATGACAGTTATGTTTAATTAACTTATTCTGTATTTGGCTCCTTCCTCGGATTCATGTTTCTTAACTCGGTGGCGAGTTGGTGCGGGCAGACACCTTTGGTTTGTCGCCCAGGACAGCTCCATCCCTGGCCAATTGCAAGGCAGGTCGACCTTGGCATGAGGACTGGTTTGCCACTGGGAAGAGTAACTTGTTTTCCGATGCCCTTCCCCCCTCACCATAGTCGCCGCGCCCCCTTACTCGCGAATTAATATCGACTGTTACTTTCGTGAGATTGAAGGAACCCTATGGCTATCAACCCTACGTTTGTAGAGAATTTTTTTCTCTCTATATTGATGATAAAATCAACGTCAATCGAAATCATTTGTACAACTACATCGAGTTTTTTAAAAAAAGATGGAGAAAAGAGTAAGGTGCTTACTCGCGAATTAATATCGACTGTTACTTTCTTGAGAGTGAAGGAACCCTATGGCTATCAACCCTACGTTTGTAGAGAACTTTTTCTCTTTATAATGATAATAAAACCAACGTTAATCGAAATCATTTGTACAACTACATCGAGTTTTTTAAAAAAAGATGGAGAAAAGAGTAAGGTGCTTACTCGCGAATTAATATCGACTGTTACTTTCTTGAGAGTGAAGGAACCCTATGGCTATCAACCCTACGTTTGTAGAGAACTTTTTCTCTTTCTAATGATAATAAAACCAACGTCAATCGAAATCATTTGTACAACTACATCGAGTTTTTAAAAAAAAAAAGATGGAGAAAAGAGTAAGATGCTTACTCGCGAATTAATATCAACTGTTACTTTCTTCAGAGTGGAGGAACCCTATGGCTATCGACCCTAGAGAGAGGGAGGAGATGAAAAATACTGAAGTAGAGAAGGGGAGGTAAAGAGACAAAGAAATAGAGAGACAGGGATAAAGAGAGGTTCAAGAGAGATTCAAATACAGAAATGGGAAAGGGGTAAAAAAACAGAAGTTTGAATGAGAAAGAAAGATGCATAGAATAAGAGGAAGAAGGACATAGAGTAAATAAGGAGAGTACCCTCAAAAAGGGCCTTATTTTCTACGCTTCGAGAAGTTTATGTTTGTTGACAAGTTTATGATGAGATTATATTCTCAATTGAGTGAGGGAAGTGTGCGTTTCGGCCCCAATGTGAATGTACCCCAGACACAAACAAAGTATTCAATGATCCATTTATTGGCTTTTAAGGCATGTGCATCGTTACGGCGATATAGAAATAGGGAGGGGTCAGTCACGGGCTCGGTCCACTGATCGGGATCTCGTTGGGTAAGGTCCCTGTCATCCTCTTCCACTGGCTTTTATAGACCGCATAATAGGGCGTGGCATCTCGTATGGGCGTGGCATCTCATATAGGCTTTAGAATAGGTCGACCATCTCACACCTCCCGCGCACACATAAAGTCCGTCCCGGACTTTGGATAGTGGTCGTCCTCATAATAATAGTCCGTTGGTCCCATAATAATGTGTCGTCCTACGATGCGATTCTGCAATTATGTGGACTTTGTTTTGATTTTGAAACGAAAAAAAAGGTTCTAAAACTTACCGCTTTGGATTACCCATAAATCTTACCAGCAATTATTATCCAGAGGAATCGTTTATGAGGTGATATTTTCGATCCATAATAATAGTTCTTCTCGGGTAGTCATTTCTGTCTCTGCTCGTTTACACCTGCAACGAAGTGATTGTTAACTTGGGATTAGAGAATAATTTGTACAAAATGATGAACTAACGCCTTAATAGTCCTTTGCAGCTCCTCCTTTTTCGGCGGGAGTTGTTCCTCGGCTTTCCCTTTCTTTACAATGCCGGGAATTCTTTCTTGTATTCTTCTGTTCCGAGGGTGTATAGTTGGTGGTCCTCGACGACCAGTTGGAAGACCTTGGCGAATTGTATTACTTCTTTCCAATTCTCCAATTTCTCTAAGACTTTCATGTAGCTGATGACGAAAACTCCGTTTCGTGCCCTTGTCAAGGCGACGTTCATCCTCCGCGGTTCTGTGAGATGACCCTTCAAGTGAGGGTCGCTTCTGGTTGTGAGGATTATGGATACCTCACATTCCCGTCCCTGTGCTGAGTCGGCCGTGACGACTTCTATTTCGCTAAATGTGACAGGCTCGCGTTTAGCCGAAAAGGTGTCAAGTTTTCTTCACAGATGCTTCTGACAGAGAGAAAAGATGCTTATTGTCCACAAACCGATGCTCCTCGGCGAATAACAAGATACAGCGAGAAAGTTGAGGAACGAAAGTCACATACATATGCTTAAGTAACCAAGAGGAACGCCCCAGAGTAAACTATGAGTAACATATGCTTGCGAAAGAGTCTTTGATGTTAAACCGAATTAGTTCGCACCTGTAATATGATGATATACTGAATTGGTTCGCACTTCTGCTATGCCTGTTATAGTATAATATGAGAGAATTTACAGAAGCATAGAGCGACATAGATTTTGGATGATTTAGACAAGAGATTGATACGCTGAATTGGTTCGCACCTCTGCTATGCCTGTTATAGTATAATATGAGAGAATTTACAGAAGCATAGACATACATAGATTTTGGAGGATTTGGACAAGAGATTGATATGCTGAATTGGTTCGCACATCTGCTATGCCTGTTATAGTATAATATGAGAGAATTCACAGAAGCATAGAGCGACATATATTTTGGAGGATTTAGACAAGAAAGATGAGGAACGAAAGCCACACACTTCTGCTCAAGATCAAATAACGAACTTGGAAAACAAGAAATTGGCAATAGGTTTCTGATAGATTCGCGCAAATGAATGTATAGTCGTCAAATGTATATTCGAAACATTTTGTCATAAATTCATAATTGCTTCCACATTAAATCAATTTAACTCTCATCTCGATCATCTCGACGTATGCTTACAATAGTCTTAGGGTATTAAGCAAGTTTACAAATCGGAAGTTTACGGCTTATAAAAATTTAAGTTTTATCTTGACATTTTTACAATAAGTTTTATATCAAAAGGTAAGATCCCGAGCTATACTTGGTGGAGTTTCAATGCACTTTGTGTGTTATTAATGCTATTTTGTGCAAACACGAGAGATTGTTGAGGACAACGAGAAAATCTTGAGCGAAAATGTATTATAGTTACAAAAAAAGAAAAAAGTATAGGATAGTCATACCGTAACAACATCAAAACATCGTTGTTTTTTTTAAACTTTGAGCATATATTCAACATGTCACAGCGAAGGTTGAGAGATGCGTGCCCTTACGGTATTCACAAAAAAGACGAAAACAGAAAAAAACTTAGGATTCTACAGTCATTCGTCGGAACGCTACAAAATTTCTATTTAACTTTAAAAAGGTAATCCCGTGGATCAGCAGAAAATTATCAAAATTAACCAGTTAGCGGCGAGTATAGAGCTCGACCTGATGGATTACTCAAACTCAACTTGAGACACATGTTGCACTAAGCAAGCCTCGAAAAGTGGTTCTTCAACCAGAATCTAAATCTAAAATTCAATGTATTATTACTGACCGGTTCTCCTTTAACTGACGGTCCTTCGATCGTCTCTCGGGCGGGACTCTGCCACTTCTCCCTTCATGGGGTATCTCTTCAGTGCCGCCGGGTGACTAGAGCCTCTTTGGCTCTTTGGTTGCTTCCTTTTAAACATCGGAACTGTTCCGTTCTCCTTCGGTCGGTTCTCCTCGGGCGGGTACTGTGCCGCATCTTCAGCCATTGCTGGGTTTTTCTCTTCGACCGGGAAACTACGTCGACGGGGCTTCGGTGCCCTTGGGATACTTCTGAATTGAACCTTTTCTCTTATTCCTTAAAACTGACCGGTTAATCTCAACTCGCGGTCCTTCGGTCCGATTTCCATCGACCGGGTTACTTCTCTGACGGGAGGCCCCTGCCGTCGCGCTGACTAGAGCTCTGCTGGCTCTTCTACTGCTTCCTTTAACAAGCGTATTCCTACTTTTCCCCCCGGGAGACCGGTGATCAGTCGGTCTCCCGTTTTTTGTGTTTATTATTATTATTATTTTTATTAATAGAGTATTTTGTTAAACATATTCATAACATCAAAACATCGAATGAATTAAACATATTAACGAAAAGGAAAAGAGAAAAACAACGGAGCAGTAATCAAATGAAACTTTAGACTTCAGAGTATGAATTAAGCATATTGACGAAAAAGAAAAGAGAAAACAACGGAGCAGTAATCAAATGAAACTTCAGAGTATTGAGATTTCTGACAGAAGAGAAGAAAAAAATGGGGGGATTAAAGAGAAAAAAAAGAGAGAAACCGTGACTTGGAAACGGAGAATAGTGTGGAAAAAAAAGGGGGGGAAGAAAGAGAGGCGGTGACTGACCTATTCGCGACTAGGTCAGCCACTCGCTGCTACCAGTGAGGGAAGTGTGCGTTTCGGCCCCAATGTGAATGTACCCCAGACACAAACAAAGTATTCAATGATCCATTTATTGGCTTTTAAGGCATGTGCATCGTTACGGCGATATAGAAATGGGGAGGGGTCAGTCACGGGCTCGGTCCACTGATCGGGATCTCGTTGGGTAAGGTCCCTGTCATCCTCTTCCACTGGCTTTTATAGACCGCATAATAGGGCGTGGCATCTCGTATGGGCGTGGCATCTCATATAGGCTTTAGAATAGGTCGACCATCTCACAATTATTCCTGTTTCAAGCGTCTCTGTGATACATCTTTATTTCGCTTCATTCGAATTATGCTGTCTGTTTACATTTTTCTCCGTTTTTGTGTCATGCGCGAAAAATAATTTACTCTTCGCTACCTTTTTATTTCATTACAGATTTTTGAGCACCTATATTGTTCGTTCTGTTGTTGCCTTGGACGTCGAATAGCTGCGAAAAATGTGTACATTTAGTTTTTGGATTTTTGCGATTCTCCAGGTCCCTGTTTACATGTATAGTGAGTAGTGAAGATAGAAGAAGAAGAACCGAAGGCAGAGGATCTTGTCGCTGTCTCGAAAGCAAACACGAGCCTTCTTGCCAACCATCAAGTGGTTGATGAATCACATTTTGAGGTATTCATGCACTGTACCCTTGAGGCCCCGTACAGAAAAGCCCTCATGTAATGTTCCCTAGAGGTCCCGTACAGAAAAGCTCACCGGTACCTTTTCGTTGAACGGGGAAATAAAAGGAGCTCTTAAAACAACTTTTTTTTCATAACTCAAAATTATTTTAACCAAACTGAGTCCGAATCGATTTCATTTTGGTACATATGAAGTGGGCGATTCCGTATTAGTTGACCTAAAAAAACTGAAAGCTATTTCCCGGAACGAGGTACTCGTACAGATATTCTCATCCCAATCCTCATGGTGATACTGATTTATTAATTTAAGTGGTTAAAAATTATAGATAAACGTTCTCATTTTAAAAATGTATACTTGCAGGAAATGAGTCCAAAGTCGGAATCTTCTGACGTTCGCAGAGTAGAAGAAAGCACCAAAAACCGCCTCGGAAGTCAAGTTAATTACAAGAACGAAATGAAGACTCCTGGTTAAGGTCGTCCTCCCCGTGTAACATGGAATGGTCTTGAGACGAAGGAAAGTCCGGTACATTGCCATAAAGACAGTCCTGTGCCTGGGAATCACGGCAGCCCGGTTCCACATCAAAATGTTGTGAATGATGAGCGTAGCAGTCCCATTCCTGACGACAATTGCGCATCCTCGATGGCTTGTGATTGTGCGCTGCTAGCGTCGGAAGAGAAGAACTGCACCTGGCGGGCGCAGCTCTGCCAGCTCATCAACAGCCGAGATGTTTTAATTTTATTACTTTCAAACTTGATAAAAGATGATGATATACCTGGTAAATACAGTAGCTTTCTCCTGGGTTATTTCTATCGCATCTTTGGGGAGAGTCGGACTTGGGCAAGTACCATCAAACTTTCTTGACCCGCTCAGTTCTTGGTCTTATTTTAAATCATTCGCACAATATTCAGTAATTTTATATTACGGGTAGATCTGCTTCTTCGCGGCCTTCCTGTCTTCTCTAATGATTATACCGCCTTAGGCGGGTATTCATATCATTTTCAGACGTGTTATCTAACCCAGGTTCAAGTTGTGCATTGTGTAACGTTCAGAATCGGCAATTATCGCAGATTTTTTGTAGCTTTTTTGTTGTTGATAAAATCAACTTTGTTTTCAGATTTGCCTATGTTCACGAAACTCAGAGGTTTTTCCACGGCAGGCTTCTACGAGGAAGAAAGAGAGGGTCATAGGTATGTAAATACTCTTTTTCTTGAAGGAATTTTCCGTTTTATAGATTAAAATAAGGCCTGCTTTGCTTCCGTAGAGGTAGAGGAACAAGGTGAAGAACATTCTTTTTCGCTTGGATCAGAAGTTGTCACCTTTCAACCGGGCTAAGGACCTGCCGATTCCCTTGTCAAAAGAGCACCTACTAATCTTTGAGAGCAATACTATTCATTTTTTGTAGTTTAAAGAGAGAAGAAAAGCCTGTTTTGTATGTAGAAGATGATTTTATGATCATAAGGTGTCGTGCTCAAAGCGTACGTGTCTATGTAAGCGCCAGGGTGCCCCATAACTCAGTAGGAAGATTTTATGTTTTCCAAGGCGATCTCTGTACCATTCTCAGACACGGTATTTATACCAAGATTTAAATACCGGCTCCGAAAATGGTACAGAGACCCGCCTCGGATAGCAAAACCATCGTTCCACAGAGTGTGGTATGAACGTATACTCGCGTACATTATTACTTGCCAACAGAAACTCCATTCCTCATTGTGACAAAGTTTTTTTCAGCCACAAGATTCAATTCTTTATTCCTTTGCACACAAGAAAGACATGCAGTGGAGATCTGTCGCAAATTGCGTTCTCAGTTGAAATTATATGTCATCGGTTAACAGCATATTCGCTATCCATTCACAACAAAATAAAGATGTTCACAGTTAATCTAATATTCACAGTAAAACAAGAAAAATAGTCACAGTAGAACGATTAGTTTTCACAGGAAAAGAAATTAATCACAATCTTAACTTGGAATCAGGAACAACCAAAGAAGGTGTAATGTCATATTTCGTTCTCTTCGTGTTGCTGTTTCATCGGAAGCTCTTAATACCAATTTGGAAATATAACACTTCTTGTAGCTTTTTTGTGTATAATTGGTAGATCCAACGCCATGAGTGATGATGACACAAAGACTCAGCATGTACGCATTTTTATGTGTACATATGCAGCTTCATAGAAAACTGGTTTGAGAATGAAATCGCTCCCTCCTCTTGGACATCTTTTTTCGGCACAGGTCAGGCGATTCGAGACCCAAATGCTTGTGTTTCTCTGTTTACAGTTCATAAATTCTTTGATATTGAACCCTGAGCCAGTATTTTGGAAAAAATCCTTCTAGCCCAACAAACCATTGTTTCTGCGGATTTTGTACTAGTAACAAGTGTAAAAGCTCATCTAATTTTCAAATCTTGTTAAATTTTCGTCTCCCCCCCCTTTTTTAGTATCTTCGTATTTTTAGAGCTAATAGTCCCCTGTACTTTCAAGAAACAACCGTTTAAGAGGTGCGGAAAACATTGAGCTGAGTTTCTATAAAACTTGCAAGATTGTTGTAGCTGAAGACTGAAGGGGCAAGGTCGTCAATAGACTAGAAAAAAGTGCGCATCTACTCTGAATGAGTGTATTGCAAGAGTAAATTTTTTAACCCATCAGCCGTTCAATTGAAGCACGTTTCTTGAACCCGAAGGGTAAGGGATTAGAGTTGAGAGAAGATCCTTCTTCGTTGCAACATGTCGGAGGCAATATATCACGAGTTTCTTTTCACGCTTTTTCCACATCTTTTATTTTATTTTATTTATTCATACATCAATACTGATGTGACAAAACATAAGATAACTCATACAATAGTGAGCGTTGTTCTTGACAATAACATCTGAACAATGATTTTCTAGAATAAGAAAGGAGAGAGAAAGCAAAAAAAGGGAACAACTCAGAGATTAGGTAAGTGCAGATCGAGAATTTCAAGAACATTTAGCATCTTGAGCCTCTTTTTGAACACATTAGAGTTAGGAGAAGTCATAACTTGAGCAGGTAAATTAATCATCCACCTAGACGTTCTTACTCCAAAACAATTGAAAGTTAACCTCTTATTTGTGAAAGGTATGTGGAAATTAAAGGCGGATGTTCTACCATTACACGGTTTGAACACATAAAAGGTACTAACTTTAAGATCAACTTCACCTCGGATTATTTTGAAAGCGTAAGTGAGATCATTAATGATTCTCCTACAATATAGAGAGGTCAAATTTAAAGTATTCAAACGATTCTCATAACTAATATTAGGAGAGCAGTTTAAATTACATCTAAAATAGAGAAGTTTAGTAAATATATGCTGGACCTTCTCTATTTTCCTAATATCATTTTTTAAATGAGGAGACCAAACCGATGAAGAAAATTCACAAATCGGTAGAACATATGATTTGTAACATCTTACATATATATCTGGTGTGATACATGAAATAATTCTGAATAAGGCATTAACTGTTTGTAATGCCTTCCGACACAAAAGCTCATATTGTGATTTGAAAGACAGGGAATCATCTATTAAAATACCTAAATCTCTAACAGAGGTTGATTTCGTGAAAAGAGTATTTGGACTTACATAATAGGTTGAGCATGGGTTTTTATTACCTAAATATAGAACAATGCATTTCTTTTCAGCTATTGCCAACTGCCATGTATCGCAATACCTATCGAATTGATTTATTGCTAAACAGAGTTGGGATTTAGCGATTTGAGCACCTAGTTCATCATAAGAAATATACAACTTAATGTCATCAGCGAACAGCTGAATACTAACTGAGGGTAAGTTGGAAAAAATTCGAGGCAAATCGTTGATATAGATCAAGAAGAATAGCGGCCCTAAAACCGATCCCTGTGGGACTCCAGATGATATTTCTCTAGTGTCACTAAATGTTCGGTTGACCTTAACACTGAAACAACGTCCTGTTAGAAAACTTCTAGTCCATCTCAAAAGATTTCCACGAATGCCTAAACTTTCTAGTTTGTGGAGAAGTTTACAATGCGAGACAACATCAAAAGCCTTAGTCAAGTCATAATAGAGACAATCGACAGATTTACTTTGGTCGAGGGCTCTCGTCCAACTATTAGTTACCGAAAGAAGCTGAGATTGAACTGATCTTCTAGGAACGAAACCATGTTGCTCTTCAGAAAATATAGAATGCATGTCCATCCACTTTGTTATCCTATCACGAACTATGCGTTCGAAAACTTTAGAAGGTGTGGGCGTGATTGCGATAGGTCGAAAGTTGTCTACATTCAAGGGTGGAGATTTTTTTGGAATAGGAGTGATGTAAGATATTTTCCAAAGAGAAGGAAAATGGCCAAGTTTAAGAGAGAAATTGAAAATATAGCTTAGTGGTTCTGCAAGCGACGAAGCGCATTCTTTGTAAAATTTCTGAGGAATAGAGTCAGATGTCTGCGTAAGAGGAGACAGCTTTTTTAAATAGTACTTGACGTCTCCGGGAAGAATAAGCATATCAGTTAGGGAATGATCAATAACTCTATCAACATTCGGAATCAAACCATCATCGATTGAGAAAGCGGAACAGAAAAAATCGGATAGAGCACTAGCTTTAGCTTCATCCGTGTGAACAAAAGAACCAACTAAATCTGTGAAAGATGGAATCGAAGAATGGGATTTTAGACGATTTCCTACGTATTGATAGAACTTTCTAGGATCGGAGAAGAAAGCCTTCTGTCGATTTATTTCAAACTTCTTGATTTCCTTGTCAAGTTTTCGAGAAGTGCGTTTGAATAATTCTAGAACAGTGGGAACATGAATTTTAGAGAAAAGGGCTAATTTATGCTCGAAGAGGTTACGGATGTGCTCAGGATAAGTTTCAAAAGCAGCTTTCCTACGTTTTCTAGGGATAAATTTCTCAATTAAAGACTTCGCAATAACATTTAATCGATCAACTAGGTCATCTACAGAAATGAAATCATCGAAAACAAGTGTCCAGTCCATATTTGATAATAGCTTATTGATATCTGCATAACTGGCCCGGTTGAAATCAAAAACTTCTACAACAGGTTGTGGGTTCGAAAGTAAAAATACAGAAAAAGTAATCGAATTGTGATCAGAGTTAGAGAACGGAGGACAAACTTTACAATTAGAGATACAGTCAGCTTTAGCAAGAACATGATCTATTATTTTCTTACCATGTGTAGGCTCAGTTACAAATTGATGAAGAGAAAAGTCTGTACACAAGTCGATAAGAGGCTCAGTTGAAGAACATTTTTTGTCAACAACAATTTCTAAGTTGAAATCACCACAAAGTACAGATTGTTGAGGTACCGCTAACAGTTGAGTAAGAACATCGAAAAAGGCATTATTCTGATGCACAGTAGTGTTTGGCGGTCGATAGCATATAATGAAACGTGTTCTGGAGAGTGATAAGTTGCATAAGAGATCGAAAGCTAAGACATCAGCTGATATTTTAGTCTTGAGAGTTACAACAGAGTATATTAAATGATTACGGAGAAAAGCACAGACACCACCACCTCTTTTTGAAGTTCTATCACAGCGGAGCACACAATAAGGCAGATTAGCTGTCAATGAGGCATCTACTATGTTTTTATTTAACCAAGTCTCACTACATAATAGAATATCTGGTTGTGTTGATGACAAATAATGGTAAAGTAGATCAATTTTGTTTTTGAGGGAACGTGCATTGAAATAAGAAACAGAGAATACTGAACTAGATTTATTGGAAGTTGAAAATAAAGATCTATAACATAGTCCTTTCTGGATCAGTTTCCCTGATTAGAAGATGTTGGTAACCGCAAGGGGGGCGGTAGAGTTCTTCGTGCTCCTCCAATTTCTTCTTTCAGCCACAGATCATCCTTGTAGAGAACCCAAGTCGACGATGGATTAGACAGACGGAGTTCTTTCAGTTGAGCTCGCTTTGCATTCCAGGTCATCAACTCATCAGGCGTCATTGACTTCCTGATGAAAACCCCCTTCCAACGGGGGTTTGAACGGATGGAAGAAGCTGAACGAAGTCCTGCCAACATGAAAGAACGAGCAGGAAGCATTACTTTGAGTAACCTACGATTACCTTGACCCATTCTGAAAACGGCTTCTGGTCTAACTTGAATATTGAGATCATCCAGAAGAGACTGGACGATAGCCTCGTCATGGACGACCCTCTCGCTTGCTGCTGGAGAGAGACTTTCTGGAAGACCCGCGATGACCAGAGAACGTGCCCTTCTGTGAGACTCTTGATCAGAAGTAGTTGACAAGAAGGCGGAAGGCGACCCAGATGATTTCAGTGTCGCGCTAGGGGGAAGGGATGTTGAATTGCAATGACATGTCTTGGAAGATATGGCTTCGAGTGTAGACGAAAGCATGGTTATGATCCGAGAAATGGATTTCCAAAGTGGAATCGAGATTCCGTCTGGAGCATCTAATGTAGCGAAGGCGACAGCTTCGGCAACTGTTTCGGAGATTGAGACACTGGCGGAGGGAGATTTGGTCGAAGGAGAAGACTTCGGAGATTTTGGGGAGGAATTCTTTTTGGTTCTTGGCATTTTCGTGTTGAGTTAACGAAAATCAATATCAGAGCGAATTGTCCAGTCACCACTCACTGTGAGGGAAAGGAAGATGATCTTTTCGACGCTTCTTCTTTGCACTACGCCAAAATGCACTCAGTAGTTTAAGTAACTCATGAACATTTCCGCATAACTCGCTTTGCTCATGTTGTTTTGTGCTGAATTAGTTTTAACAACATAAAGTTTTGCACTTAAAAAAAACTAAATGAGTCGGTTAAAGAAAAAAAAATATTTTTGGACCTGTTAAAATTTTTTTCTGAAATTAGAAAAAAATTGTCAGTTCAGTTGTCTTGCTCGTCAGTTTGAACCGATTGTAAGGCTTTCCGATATTCTGTTTACATATAACAAGAAATTCTTGCATAAAAGGTTTTTATCTTATGTAGAAAATGGTTGCATAAGGATGAACAAAGACGAACACTAATCTAAGGTCACTTTTTAATCCCATTAGGTGAATTCTGACTCCAGAACAGGTTCATACATATTGCGATTTAACAAAAACAAAAAACAGCTCAAAACTAAAAAGGCCACAAAAACCGATTTAGGTATCTAAAAAATACAAAAACTTATGTATATATCAATTAATACATTAGGATTCAACTATGGTGGGACAAAAACTTCTCCACGATGTCTTTTACACTCTTGACCACCCAAATTTGAGAAAAGTGAAGTTTTCAATAAGTGAAAATTAGGCAGAAGCAATCGATCAAGGTACAAATCAATCGATAGCCTTATTAGTATCACAGTTACTAAGTACCAGATATTGCGTATTTCCAATTAACTCGCCCCTCGATTAAAAAAACTCGAATAACTTTTTTCACACTCCAATTTATAGACTCTATATCAAACATGAGCGACAGAAGGATGAGATGGAGGGACTACTTTGTCAAAGCCGTTAGTCCCCAATTCCCAAGGAAGGCAGAGAACGCTGAGGAGTGGAGTCGTATCATGTCGCAACAGATCCCATAATCGATGATGTTATATTACCGATGTGGCTTGCTGATCTTGATAAAGCGTTTAAATTGAGAAAAAAAATCAAACATCTATAGACTCTCAAACTAACATTCAATATATAGATTAATGGAGCGTTAGAATTCAACTTTTCACCTTCTCAACGTAATCTTTGCTAAGAGTTCTCGTTGAACGCTCTGTCTCACCACGAATTGCCGTGAGAATGAAAATGGACTACGGTATTTTTATATTTACGTCCAACAGTAAAAGTTATAATATAAAAAATACCGTAGCCCATTTTCATTCTCACAGCAATTCGTGGTGAGACATTGGAGCGATCAACGAGAACACTTAGCAGAGATTATGTTGAGGAAGTTAAAAGTTGAATTCTAACGCTCCATAAGAAGCAAATAAAAAATTGAACTGTTGTGAGGATGACATATGATAAATCTGATAGCAACGGTATCACGACACTTCGCACCATGACAACTCACACCTTAAATTTCACAATCGAAATATTTGAAAATCGAAATATGTCCATGTACTTTTTCATTGAAATTTGTGCTTAGGCTCAGGTAAAGATTACGCTAACGATTCCGTACGGCTCAGTACGAGGCCATGTACAACGACCAGCCACATAATTAGAGCTTTGGAAGAAAAAACTTGTGAAATCCGGTTCACAGTTGTCGCGGTGCAAAATGTCGTGATGCGAAAAGTCATGGAACCGATAGCAAGACCTGTAGCCGAAACATGATTCATGGATATGAGAAAACAGCTTTGAATGTTGAAATGATATTTGAGAACTGCTGCTTCGAACTTCGGCTGGCATATGTTTTCAAAATAAAGCAGACTGATAAGAACCTGTTGTCTCTTGATAAAACTATCTTGGTATTAACAACGGTTTTTCGTTTTTCAGGCGATTCTCGCGTTAAAAAGTCCTGCTTGAAAGGAAAAGGCACTTATTATCATCTACCAGGATATTCTTCAATAAATGAAATCCATCGCACGGGCAAAAATATGGCACTCGGCTGGGACCGAACCTCCGCTGCCTAACCGGGGCTTGTAGAGAGTTAACCAATACACCAACCGAGCACACATCAAAAATTGAGCTTCTTCAATAGTTATGTTAGAATATATCCTAGCACATTTACTATATGCTTAAGCAATTGCTGGCGCTCGCGAAGCAAAACAATCATAATATAAATGGAATTGCTTTAACAAGACCTGGCCTTACAAGACGTTTCCCGAAACGGCTCCAACAGAATTTTGTTGAACTAGAAGCAGTATATACTCCAACTTCGGCTGCTGAAGGACAACGTCAAAGAAAAGGAGCGCATTTAATATAATTGACACGGTTTCCGTAGTTTAACAGAACTGAAGTTGTCCCAGGCATTTCGGTTTCTTATCAGAGTATTTCCCTAACCCGCACTGCGGGGCGAATATATTCGTTATTCAAAAAAAGTTGCCGACCCGATCCAGTTCTAGGCAGCAAACCTAGCAGAATACATAAGTCTACGTCCAAGCTATAATATCTAGAGCAAATCAAATAACTCTGTTCCAACACCGTAGCAACATCTCTAGTTCTCTCAATAGCTATTTTCATAGAATAGGGGCGGACTCACTTCCACTATGTCATGTAGACCCTCACATCCCAAGGCACATTTTTTCGTAACTTAACTTTACTATCATATGACCAATAGACCTTTGTAATAGGCCGCACTTGGTTGTTTCATTTCTTTTCAAGTGAACTCTAAAAAAGCGTAAGAGCAACGAAAAAAAGAGACAGAGAGAGAGAGAGAGAGAGAGAGAGAGAGAGAGAGAGAGAGACATGAGAGGGTCGAGAGCTTCGACAACAATCTTCTGTGTCACGAAAAGGAGGACAACCTAATGGGCAAGAAACAACAACATACACAAAAGTCTAGTCGTACGAATGCTCTGTTCACCTGCGCTATTTTGTTTTTCCATACACTCTCTCTTTCTCTCTCTCTCTCCTAATTCTGCTGTTCCCTCATGATCAGTCTTTCCATCTACACGCTTCTTGCGCGGGTCGTAAGAAACAGTCTGTTTCTTATGCACTGGGCGGATTAATCAATGGCTGCTGCTTGATCTGAAATACATAATGTTTTTTTGCTGTTTTTCTCCGATTGAGCCAAAATGGAGAAAAACTATTACTTTTTGTGAGCTACATTCAATTGTTGGGTAGATTTTACTTCAGCCCCCGCACGGGACAAAATGTAATTCAAACGTTTTACTAAATATACTTTAGCCCCCCGGCTTTTCAAACCCAAGCGTTGCAGGATGCTGCATCACGATATAAAGAGTTGTTTTATGGTTCCATAGACTACCTCCTTTGTATTTAAATTGTACTTTTTCTATATGAATGGATTTCTTAGGCTCAGGCAAGGGGCTAAAAATTGCTGTGAGGGGGGGGGGGTGTTGAAAATTTCACTTTAGGCCCCTCCAATTCTACATCTTTTTTAGCCCCTTCCATTTTAATGTTTGCCAATGGAATGAGGGAGAAGGGGTTCATGAATCACATGAAGTACTAAAGTTCAGTGAGGGGCTAAAGTGGAAGTTTCTAATTTTTAAATGATAATTTCTTCGCGCCCGGTGCCAGAAGCATAACGATAGAATGCTGATCAAAAATTAGCGAAGCTTCAATAGAATTGATAAAAGACCTCCTGCTTGGTCTTGTAGATATCTCTCGCGATGAGTCTCTGCAACGCGCTCAGTCTGTCAGTCAGTGACTGCATTCGTCCGCCCAATCTTTGAATTCTGTGACAAAACAATCGCCCTAGCGTGTGAAATAGGCAAATGTCAAAGGGAGGAAGAAGGAAGGAATCGAAAGGCCGTTTGTTATTTGTAACAAACAAAATTTTCAATATACCTTTCATTAACACTGAAAGTGTAGTCCGTAGTGTTAAACAGTAAAAGTGTGTTATAAGGGTTCCATGACATCTTGCAGAGCGACACCTTGCACCGCGCAGAGCCATGACATCTTGCAGAGCCTTTAACAAAGTGTACACCCTTTGCCTTCACACCCTTTGCTCCCCTAAAACACGGCCTCAACTTAAAAACGGCCTGGCTCAATTTTTTCTTTCTTGTTCTCTTTCTTTCTTTTTTAGTTTTTTCTCTTTCTTTTTTCTTACTTGTTCTCTTTCTCTTTCTTTTATTTTCCTTTTAAAAAAAAATTATATTTATAAATTTTGGGGAAAGGAAAGGGGGGAGGGGGTTTACCTAAGCAGGGAAGGGGAGGGGGTCCCTAAAGGGGGAAGGGGGGAGGAAGAGGGCCCTACCTAAGCAAAGGGGTAGGGGCCCTAGGGGGGAGGGGGGCCCTAAAGAGGGGAAGGGGGAGGAAGAGGGCCCTACCTAAGCAAAGGGGTGGGTAGGGCCCTAGGGGGAGGGGGGCCCTAAAGGGGGAAGGGGGTAAGGAAGAGGGCCCTACCTAAGCAAAGGGGGGTAGGGGCCCTAGGGGGGGAGGGAGGAGGGGAAAGGGGGCCCTAAAGGGGGGAAGGGGGGCCCTAAGGAGAAAGGGGGGAAGGGAGTTTTCATGAATAAAATCTCTTTCTGAGAAAAAATCTTTGGACGGCTAAAGTAGATTAAAGCCAATTTTTTACTAAGCCTAAGCGTTTTTTTAATGTAAAAATAATTTTCTGATGTAAAAATAAAAAGAGCCAGGCCGTAGGGTGTAAACTTTGTTTAAGGCAAAGAAAGTCGCTCTGCAAGGTGTCGTGTTACCGTGTTACAAGTGTCTTGTTTGTTTGATACAAATAACAAACGGCCTCACGGCCTTTCGACTTCTTCCTTCGTCCTCCATTTGGAAATAGCCTGTGAAGTAAGGCGAACTTCAAAACCGAAGATGACGAGTGATAATTGAATAACGTAGTCTGGCGAGTACTACTTGAGTGTAATCTTCAATCGTCTTAATACCAGGGTATTTCTCTCACTCGCAGTGCGGGTGAAATAAAATCCAAGCGCTATCTGAAAAACTCGGAAAACATGCAAATCTATGCACTCGGAAAACTTTTTCTCGCTTTTCAAGTGGGAAATTTCTGAGTCATTGCGTAGAAAAGTTCAAATTTTCGGAAATCTTTGCGCTCGAAAAAATTTGTGCGGATGGTAAGAACGCCATGCTTAATACTACAACAGCTCACCAAACTTGTAAAATTTCTATCGTTCGCCCGCCCAGTTCCCCAGGAAAAATTTCTTGATGAAAAAAAAGTACCAGAAGTTCATCTTGGAAGAACTTGATGTTCGTTAGTGAACAAAATATCAAATTTTAAACTCAGGCTCCGAGAATGCGAAATAAAAGGTCAATTTACACCCAGGGGTTAAATAGTCATGTCAGACCTTCTGTCGGCGGGCCTCTGTTTCTCAAAATCATAAGAATGACCCTGATGTAAAACAATCAAAAAACAATTTCGCTGGCATCTGTTTTTTTTATCATAAGGAGGACCTTTGGGTGAAAATTTTTTCCGCCTTTGGCGGGCTTCTGTCCTTTTTTCTTGCACACCAGGATGTTTCTTCGAACCGCACTGTGGGTGAAAAAAATCTATGCGCTCCCCAAAACCCCGAAAAACATTGAATGTGGGCTTGAGAAAAAATTTTCTCGGGTTTTTTGTAGGGAAAGTCCACAAATCATTGGAAAAATTGAATGTTGAACTCTGAAATTTTGAAAACCTATGCGCTCGAAAAAATTTGTGCGGGTGCTAAGAAACAGCCTGTTGCACACTAAGAAAACTCCTGTTTACACCAGTGAATAGACCTAAAATTCTGTTGACTTCCCTTCTCCCCCCCCTCGCCAAAAGTCGCCCGGTCAACCTTCCGAGAAATTTCTTTTCAGCATATAAGACGGTGCTGAGAATTTAGTTCGGCAATTCGTGTTGTTTCGGTGTCTGTGGCAAGTTTTGAAACATGGCGGTAAAAAAAACGTTTATCCGTAAATTGCACAGAGGATTTGAAAAAGAAACACGTGTCATATTTAATATACAGATTTTTGCTTTAGCAAGATAAATAAGAAACAAAATCACTGAGTGTCAAAGACATAAGAGTTGACGAATTTAGAACGGTTCGAATATCGTCACCGGTTGATGATCATTACAAGGCGAATTTAGAACGGTTCGAATATCGTCACCGGTTGATGATCATTACAAGGCGAATTTAGAACGGTTCGAATATCGTCACCGGTTGATGATCATTACAAGGCGAATTTAGAACGGTTCGAGTATCGTCACCGGTTGATGATCATTACAAGGCAAATTTAGAACGGTTCGAATATCGTCACCGGTTGATGATCATTACAAGGCGAATTTAGAACGGTTCGAGTATCGTCACCGGTTGATGATCATTACAAGGCAAATTTAGAACGGTTCGAATTTCGTCATCGGTTGATGATCAGTACAACGCTATTCAGCAAAATGAGAGCAGACTTATATAGTATGAACAAAACGAGCAACCTATACATACCGGGTTTGCACGAACGCTATACTCTTTTCTTTTTCTGTGTCGCGAAAAGAGAATAGTATAGCATTCGTGCAAACCCAGTCTGTATAGGTTGATCGTTTTGTTCGTACTATATAAATCTGCTGAATAGCCGGGAGAGTGCGAAATTGCGAGAGTGCGGGGAGAGTGTGAGATTTAGAAAGCGAGCATCGTAACATGACGAAATTCGAACAGTTCGAAATTCGTCAAGTGCTGAGCATCGTAACGTGACGAAATTCGAACCATTCGAATTTCGTCATGTGATGAGTATTGTAGCATGACGAAATCCGAACCATTCGAAATCCGTCAATTGATGAGCAATAATAAATGACGAAATTCGAACAGTTCGAAATTCGTCAAGTGCAGAGCATCGTAACGTGACGAAATTCGAACCATTCGAATTTCGTCATGTGATGAGTATTGTAGCATGACGAAATCCGAACCATTCGAAATCCGTCAAGTGATGAGCAACAATACATGACAAAATTCGAACAGTTCGAGTTCCGTCAGGCAAGATTCGCTATCTACTTACTCTTGTGTTTCATATTTGATTGTTTATTGTGCCAGAAGTGATGAAATAAAATAAAATTTTGATTCCACGAATTCACAAATGGCGAGAAATTCCGATGAATTTTACAATAAACTTGCCACAGACACCGAAACAACACGAATTGCCGAACTAAATTCCCAGCACCGTCTTATATCCTGGTGATCTATGGTCGATAGCGCCTGATGAAAAAACTCGGCAGTTGGTAGATTACCTATTTTCGGAAAGAAAACGATAAGCGAGAGAGAGAAAAAACCTCACCGTTGACGGCAATCGTTCAGTTTACGTGAATAAGCACCCAAGTCGTACATTCCATCTTGCTCGAGGAGAGAATGGAAGAACTGCGATTATTGGTTATTGATTTTTCTGGTAAAAGCAAAAACACATTATTGCACACTATCAGCAGCAAAATGAGATTTATTCAGGAAGTTTTGATCGAAAATAATCTGTTTCTCAGCTGTGGTTGAATACTCTGAAATGGCGGGCATTCATACCAATCAAAACGTTTTTTGAAGCCATAATATAAGTAAAATCTATTCACGAATCTGTGCGCTATTCAGAGAATGCTTGTGTAACGAATTCTCTGTATGTATGTGTTCTCTACTTTTATACACACTCTAGATTTCTTTTTTTTTATTCTGCCGCTTCTCATTTTGAGCAGGCGTTAAATGAGACCGGTCAAACGCATGTTTGTACGCGCCGAGCGAGTTGGGAAAGGGATGGTCAAGGCTGAAGAGAAGGGAAGCGGATGTAGATTTGAAGTGAAATAGAACAGAAGGAGAAGAGAATGTAGATCATTTTCGGCACGAACATGTATGCGCCAACTTAGCTGGTCCGGTTCCTATTTAACCCCTGATTATGAGTCTTTCTGATCTACACGCTTCCTTGACTGCTGGTAAGAAACAGCTTTATAACCACTACAAAATCCAACCAAGCGCCGTTCCGAACTCACCTAAATTCATTGAAGAATGTAAATAGCCTTTTCTAGGCTTACCGCAGCTACATAAGCCCACTTGCAATGAGGTTCATAACTTTCATCGGCAATCGACAAAAAGCGTAATTTGTGAAATGCGCTACTTGTGAAATGCGCTACTTGCACTTTTTCTTACGGTCTTGTTCTTAAGCATCACGGCCTCGTCAGCTTAAACTTAGTCTTGTTCTTAAGCATCACGGCCTCGTCAGCTTAAACTTAGTCTTGTTCTTAAGCATCACGGCCTCGTCAGCTTAAACTTAGTCTTGTTCTTAAGCATCACGGCCTCGTCAGCTTAAACTTAGTCTTGTTCTTAAGCATCACGGCCTCGTCAGCTTAAACTTAGTCTTGTTCTTAAGCATCACGGCCTCGTCAGCTTAAACTTAGTCTTGTTCTTAAGCATCACGGCCTCGTCAGCTTAAACTTAGTCTTGTTCTTAAGCATCACGGCCTCGTCAGCTTAAACTTAGCCTAAGCCTAAGTGAGATTATAGTGAAATTACAGCAGGATTTTCAAAACTTGAAAAATTATGACAGAATGTGTCATAAAAAATTTGTGCAGAAAGTTTTGTGCATGGTACAAGTAGTGCATTTCACCAAGCACGCTTTGCGGAATCACGCTTTCCGGCAAATGCCACTTTTATCATAAATCACCTGATTTTGTAAAAAAAAAAAAAAACAAAAAAAAAACGAGCTCTCATCCGAGCATGGAGAGGGGCACGTTAATGAGAAGCGAGTGAGAGGTGGAAGGCGGAGAACGGAGAGAGTTCAGGCTATATAGAAAGTCAAGGCGCTTCTATTTAATTCAGCTCTCCGCGTCTTAAATGAGCTTTTCTTGACCATTCCTTCCAAATGCAGGAAACACGAACCTCTGAAAGCTCCTCGACCGCTTTGGAAAGCTCTTTCTGAGAGTTGCGAGTCGCGATGGCCTGCTCATCCAACTTCTCGATGGCGGGTGCGATCAGCGACATCACCAACTCGGATGAGTCACTCTCTTTTGCCGTCGATGCTGATGTTTGAGCAGCCATCTGATGCTCAATAAAAGACGTCGCTTTGAACTGTTCAAGATGATTCTTCGTTTTAGATCAAGAATAAAAAGAATAATTTTTTGGCTCTGCTCCTAACCCAGATGTAGTCTGCGTCTCTGATCTTTGGCAAAAAGCTAAAAAAATTAAAATGTGCACATATCATCTTTCAAAAGGTCCCGTTTTCAAGCCGTACGGCTTCGCTAGCGTAACAATTGCCTAAGCAGAAAAAACCATGAAAAGTACCTGGAATTTTTTTTATATTTCTAAGTTTGTAAATCAATTGTAAGGCGGACTTGCACGACAATCGACAAATGAAGGGTGAGTGGCTACAATATTCAGGCAACTTTTTGAATTTTCTATTTATTGCAATTTAGATTTGAATTTATTTTTTCACTCTGGCTTAGGCTCTCAAGTAATTTTCAACTGTTCATTTTTTTAGGTGAAGCGAAATGAACATTTAAAATGTCGTACGGCTAAGGAACAAGGGCCGTACGGCTAAGGCTGCGCACTGTTTTGCTCACCAACCGTTTTCAACCGTAAAAAGTAAAACTAATTTGCTCACATACAGTCAGATACGTACAGGTTTTGTTTGAATTTTCCCTTTGGGAAAATTACTGACTAGCAATAAAATGACTTTTCAAATTGCAACATTCGCTCCATTTGGACACTCAATACGTCATTTTATTGCTAATCAGGAAGTTTCCTGATAGGAAGATTCAAATAAAACCTGTATGTATCTGACTGTATGTGAGCAAATTAGTTTTACTTTTTTACGGTAAAAAAACGGTTGGTGAGCAAAACAGTGCGCAGCCTATGTCAGCAAATTCGTTTTACTTTTTTACGGTTACAAACGGTTGGTGAGCAAAACAGTCCGCAGCCTAAGGAAAAAGGGCAATTACCGAAAAGCGTGTTTTCCAAAAACCGTGCCTAAAAAATGCACTACTCGCACCAAACACAAAACTCAAAGTGGTTAAGACTACACTTTCTGCTCTCAACTACTATACTAATTTTCGTTTCCATGTCATTTGCAGAGCGACGCTTTGCAGTTCGTCACCTTGCACCGGACATTTTGAAGAGCGCCTTTTTGCATCCAAAGTACTCGAAAAATCCTATTCTTGCTAATTCACGAAGTGGTGATGGAATTTAGAAATTTAGTCATTGAATTGACAAAAAATTAATAATATTTAGGATGGTCTTATTCATCGAGTTTTGAGACTTTCACACTTTGGTAATGCCTCTCTGTGGTAATGCCTCTCTGTGGTAATGCCTCTCTGTGCGCAGCTTTTTGATGAAAAGATTTGTTTCTACTTTAATAGCGTTGAGCATGTAAATCAAATAACAATGTTTAAGACATTTGTTTTTCAATGCTCAAGTGTTACAGAGAAAAAATCAATCAATGATTTCTATCCAGAGCAAAAAAACCTAATAATCTCGTAATTCTTAGTTTTTTCTCAAAAATGAACTGATCCTTCATGCACGAGTTTAATCTTCTTGCTAACAAAGAAGGTAGAACTTTCGCCTTCCAAATTTTAGATCACCTCAGAATTTTTTCAAAAACTTTAACTGAAAATTAATAACAAATTGATTCCAACAAATTGTTTAGAATCGAAACTTCAAGACGTTAAAATGAAACCGAATTAGATGGAATTGAAGTAGTTAGTTGAATTTATGAACTCAAATTATTACTCAATGTGAAAAGTTTGAAGCAACAACGCATATATTCAACGAAATGTATCATTGATCGAATTCAACTACCCCATCGTTCTCTTGAATATTATTTGGATGTGCATCTTCATGGTCTTTTTTCTTTATCAACACTGATCTCACAGAGCGACAGATCTCCTTGTTAGGCACAAAATTTATAACTTTATAATGCATATATTTGTACTCAAGAAATAAAGAATTAGCAAGAACTGAAGAAACACATAAACATCAAGAAATGTATCAGGGACGATGAATAACAAGAAAACAACTTGTTATACATTGAAATTCGATCACTCAATCGATTAAGCGAACATTAATCAATTAGTTACGGTTTATTGACTGATGGTATCGATTTCTCAATCAATAAACTGGGAATTGTGTGTCGACGATGTCTGCCCAAGCTTGGTAACCTCCGGTTATATCACGTATCCTCAAGCCATCTGCCACCTGTTGTAAACATGTAATCAGAAGCTAAAAGTCTTTGGTTGATGTGAGTTAGGCAATATAATTTTATATCGGTCTCTATCTCCCTCTCTTCCTTTTCCTCTTCGTCGCTCTCTCTTTCCCTCGTTGTCTCTCTTTCCCTCTTCGTGTCTCTGTCTCTTTCTCTGCTCTCAAATCATCTTATACTATTTTGTCATGCTTCCACAGCAACTAATGATGGACTTCAATATAATAATTCTATTACTATTTTCCGATTTTCATAATTAATACATATCAATCTTATCATCACCATAGAATGATGTTACTCAGAAAGAATGAATCGGTCTTCATAATGATTGATAAATTTTGAATCCGTACCGTTTAAAATATGCTAAACATTTCATTCTACTCTAACTTTTCCAAGTATCCATCAAGACAAAGAAAAATCAAAGCTAATCCAGCTTTATCAACACTGATCTCACAGAGCGACAGATCTCCTTGTTAGGCACAAAATTTATAACTTTATAATGTATATATTTGTACTCAAGAAATAAAGAATTAGCAAGAACTGAAGAAACACATAAACATCAAGAAATGGTTGATGTGAGATTAGTGCCATTCCAATCAATGGCACTATTTATTCGATGACATTGATGGAAACGTTAGAAGTTGAACTTGATTCAAGAGTTGTCCCTGTCCGATCGAAGATGACCAACAGTCCAAAACGACTACCTGAGGGGAGAGTTTCTCCTGCAGTAGACGAACTGCTATTTGCGAATCATTACCGCGGTGACATATGACGAATACTGAAACCACCGTTGTTTTGTCCGCTCTAGAACCTCTTACTCAACTAAGATAAGAATTCTCTTGTGAAAATGTCCTTTCACTATTCAAAGTGGAGTCATGTCAGTTCCCATTTCATCAGGGCGTGGCTGTTGTTGTTTGCCCATAGGCCCTGGTTGTTGTTTGCCCATAGGTCCTGTCGATGGGAGTCCTTTGGGATAGTTTGGAGAGGATCTTTTCGAGTCTGGAGAAAATTTATCCGTCTACACTTGCACCGCAGTCAGCGATCCTCTTCGCGAGACCCATTCGTTAACCGGAGAAGGGCAAGAGACTATTTTAGTGGTGCCTCGACTCGCCATTACAAAGTATAGGGTTATAGGGATAGGGCATGGCACAATGGTATCATGTACAGTTATTGTACAAGTTTTTTTTTCAAGTTCCCGCATTCATGGAAATATCCACCCAAGAAAACATGATTTAGTGCTTGTACGAACTTTTATCTTTGCACTGCTGCTATAAAAAAGCGGGAATGTGACAGGTAGCAGCGACTGGTTCTACCAAGATAAGTGTGTGTCTTATCTCAGGAGAGCGTGTACCCTGCTGTGAGGCAAAGATGAGCGCGAAAATCATTATTATTATTATGGCTATTACTCTCAAAAGTATTACTAATAATAGTATTATTTATATTAATCTTAATATTTTCATTTCTATTATTATTATCTGTGTTATTTATAATGATTGTGAACCCTTTGATTGATTCAAAGCAGTTCTGGACTGCCTGAAGCATGGTACTGACATTCCCTGTCCACTGACATTCCCTGTCCTCCCTTACTGACATTCCCTGTCCACATCCTCCCTTCTCTTCTTCTCTGTGATTTTCCTCTTCTTCTCGAATTCTTCCTTTCTTTCGAATCCAATCAGATGCGCCAATCCTTCCATATCCAAAGTTTTCAAGTTCTCCAGGGGAACATCTCAAATGCGTCTATGTTGGTGGTATATTTGAGCACATGGGATAATGAGGAAGGAAGAGAGGGCCTCGGAGAAAACAGTAAGAGTAGGGAGGAAAAGAATAGGATAGTCCATAGTTTTCAACCATAAACGAGTACGACAGAAGTTAAGATTATCGAAGCAACTAGTTCAATCAAGTAAAATTAAAATCGGAGAATAGAGGCAGTGTAGAAACGAAAAAAACCATAAAAAGAAAAAAAACGGAATGTTAAGGGTTGCTAGAACGCGAAAAAGCGAGCATTAAAAAAAATCTTGACCTCTAATATTGCTAAATCACTCTCTTACCATTTGATTTCTTTCATAGAACTTTTCACACCTACCTCTAGTTTGTTTTCATTATTGGACACAGGCCTCCCATTCGATGATCACTAGTTTTTGTCTTCAAATTATTGATAAGCACATGAGATCTAAGGTGACCTTAGAAAGAAAATCATTCACAGGATCCAAAAGAGATTAAAATGCATTATTGAATAGGTAATTTAAACAAAAAACTTTTTGTGAAACGAAAGAAGTACCATTCAAAAGGAAAATAAAACTCACAAAAGTTTATCCAAACCCAGCTGTGATACATCTTCCTATCATACATCAATAAAGAAATAACAAAAAAAAGAAATAACAAAAAAATTTTTCTTAGAAACTGTGAACCAAACACAGTCCTAGGATTCAAACCACCCATGGTCCATAAGTCTACTATGTTACTTAACAGGGAACAACAGGTTACCCTATCGCAACTTAGAAGTGGTTACTCTAGCACGTTAAATAGTTACCTTCATAGGATTGGTGCCACTGATTCTCCTCTCTGTCCTTCATGTAGAGAGGTAGATCATACTAGTGTACACTTGTTTAACTGCCGATGTAACCCCACTAGACTTACGCCATTATACCTATGGTATAGAACTGTCGATGTTGCAGATTTCATTGCCAAATGAACGTTGTTTTTCATTGCCAGTCTAAATAGTTGTTTGCTGTTCTTGCTGTTGTCTGTGTAGGTTGGATTGTTGAATAATATGGATGGAAGGATGGAATCAGCTTCAAAAAAAAACCAGAGCCCGAAACCAAAAAAAGGCGAAAAGAAAAGAGGCAAAAAAAAGTAAATGAGAGAGAGAAAGAGAGAAGTGAGTGAGAAAGAGAGAACTGTGTGCTTGAGCTTTTACCGTGAACTCGTGGACCCCCCTTTCAACGTCAAAGGAACCGCACGGGCAACAATCATCATCATCATAAAGAAATAACTGACTGATTGCCTCGGGCAGATGGGCGATGACGAACTCGTTCGGGGGCCGAGTATCAATTAGCCGGAGAAGACGTTGGCCTTCTGGGATATCGATTTGTGGACCAGCAATCTTAGCAGAAGTTTCCAGCGGTGGACTGGGAACCCGCACCTTCTCATCAGTGGCAGCTTTAGCAGGTGAAGGAGGTGGTGGTCGGGTCGGGGGCTAAACCTTGTACAAACTACTTTTTCTTGAAACAAAAAGGACTTATACCGTGGGCTGGTGAGATATTTACCCGCAGTCCTCTGTTCTTTACATTTACTAAGACAAAAATAGACGATTTAAATTTTTTCATGTCCTACATTTGGAATTCGCTAAACAAAACGCTATTCAAAGTGGTTGAACGAACCAAATGGACAAATGGTATTTATTCATAGTGTTACTCCAACCCGAGAAAAGCAGGTAATGCATTTTTTCTGTTTTTATGATTATATCTATTTTTCAGTCGCTCTAAAATACTGTCATAATCTCATGGATCAGTTTTACCTCAGGACACACTCGAAACACACTGGCAACAGTGGCCATTCGTGACTCTACAGCCTTAAGAGCCTGTCACGGATGGAGCCGGATCATCCAGTCCAGAATCGAGCGCGACCTCAGGTGGCGGATAGAGGGACGCCTCCCTACGAAGAATTCGTGCTGGGAGGTAGAGGGAGGAATCCCGCCGCGGACCAAAACTGGGTAGTATAGCTCGTCAAAGGAGGGTGATGCCGGATCGGCCTGGGCATGCCACCGGACAAAACATCAGCCGATACTCCGCTATACTTTACAATGGCGAGTCGAGGCGCCAGTCAAATAGCCTCTTGCCTATCTCCGGTCAACGACAGGCGAGACGTCTCTACTCCCACCCAAAACGATGCTAGGCCGGCTTGACCACCCACTCACAAGTCCTATAGCATGAACAGGTTGCTACAACGATGTCCGCCTTCACAAGGTGCAGCATGACAGTCTCAGGACTGCAAAGGACATCAAAACCCTTCTCCGGACGCATCTTGTCCGAAGAACACGAGAACTTCTCTCATTAAAGAGAGTGTTCATAACCAAGTCTTCGATGCGGGATGCTTGCCGGCAACAACAACAACAACCTCAGGACACACTGCGCCTCTGACTTTTTAACGGTCTCGTTCCTAAGCCGTACGGTCTCGTTCCTAAGCGGTAAGGTCTCGTTCCTAAGCCGTACGGTCTCGTTCCTAAGCGGTAAGGTCTCGTTCCTAAGCCGTACGACCTCGACAGCGTAGCCTTCGCCTTAGTCTAAGCAGAAAAAACATGAAAAGTACCTGAAAACTTTTATTCCTGAGTTTGTGAATGAGTTGTCTGAGTAATTCAAACTCAAGAGAGCGTGAAGTTATAGCTGACAAGCAGAGAAGAATAAGAAATAAGATAGCACTAAGAGACTGCAGACGATCAGAGAAAAATGCACTGTCTGACACTGCACCACATCTAGGAAGTCAGAGACGCAGTGTGGCGTGGGATAAAGTCGAACCCATCTCATGCCTAGTATTTTTGATCAATATTTATTTTGAGGCTGTAAAAACAGCCTGATGATATTTGCAATCTAGAAGTTACTTTTCCACGCGTATATTCAAAAAATGTTCGGTTTTTTAATAAAGTAACTTGTGAATGTCACCATAGACAAATCTTCCTCTGCCAGTAGGCCTCTACTCTTCCGCAGCATGGCGTACTCGGCTACTCCGACTCGCTCCGACTGCGCGAGGATACGCTGCTCTTGCACCTCAATCAACTTGATTTAGATTCAAATTTTATTGGTCATAGATTCAATTTGCTTTTACCGGTCTGTAAAAAAAGAAAGCTCAAGAACTTTCTACCATATCGAGTCGAAACAATATAGAATGAGCTACCCGAGTCATTCTTTAATTGCTCATATAATAAGTTTAAGTATTTGCTAGAAACCTCGATTATCAATTGACTCAGATTATTGGACCACCTTCCATCGGAAGGGGCCACCTTTCTCTCTACCTCCGACATTGGCGGTTCTATGTGACCGCCTCTCAAACCGTGTGCAATTACAATACAATGCCAAATGAAGCAGTCCAATAAATATCCCTTTGCCCTCAACTCACCCCTGCCACGATAAAGAAATGAAATGAAAAATGAAAACTTATTCATTGATTTACCGATAAACTATTGGTCTCTCTACTTTCACATCGAATTACATTTTGTTATTCTTCTATTTTGTTATACTTTGTCTCACTTTATCATGCACTCCGCTTCCACAGAAAAGCTCGTAGTCGATGAGTTCGGCCACACTTGGGTAATCCCCACAAACTGCGCATTTCGGGCTTCGACTCCTGAAAGAAAGCAAGTTGGGCAGAGAGAGAGAGAGAGAGAGAGAGAGAGAGAGAGAGAGAGAGAGAGAGAGAGAGAGAGAGAGAGAGAGGAGACAGAGAGGAGAGAGAGAGAGAGAGAAAGAGGAGAGAGAGAAAGAGGAGAGAGAGAGAGGAGATAGAGAGAGAGGAGAGAGAGAGGAGAGAGAGAGAAAGAGGAGAGAGAGATAGATAGAGAGAAGGAGAGAGAGAGAGAAAGAGGAGAGAGAGATAGATAGAGAGAAGGAGAGAGAGAGAGGAGAGAGAGAAAGAGGAGAGAGAGAAAGGGAGAGAGAAAGAGGAGAGCGAGAAAGGGAGAGAGAAAGAGGAGAGAGAGAAAGGGAGAGAGAAAGAGGAGAGAGAAAGAGGAGAGAGAGAGAGATAGAGAGAGAGAGAAAGAGGAGAGAGAGATAAAGAGGAGAGAGAGAGAAAGTGAGAGAGAAGGAGATAGAGAAAGAGAGAGAGAAGGAGAGAAAGAGATAGAAAGCAATAAACAGACAGGCAAAAAAGAAAAAAAAAGGGAAATTAGGTTTTTCTCTCAGCGTAATTGGCGAGCCTTTGTCTCATCCTTAGTCTTTTTTCTTCACCCACTTGCTATTCGGGTAAGGAAAATCAGCCCAAGCTCTCAAAAAAGTACCGAACTCACCGAAGAACAACCGTACTCGTCCTAGCCGATTGCCCATCGAACAAAAGAAGGCGTCCAGCATACGTTGCTTAATTGTAATTCATTAGGCAAATCAGTAGGTAAAATAAATGATTTTGGTAGTGGGCGAAGAGTCTGGAACTCTATCCCCCTCTTTACCTAGTTAGGGGCGAAGAGTCTGGAACTCTATCCCCCTCTTTACCTAGTTAGGGGCGAAGAGTCTGGAACTCTATCCCCCTCTTTACCTAGTTAGGGGCGAAGAGTCTGGAACTCTATCCCCCTCTTTACCTAGTTAGGGGCGAAGAGTCTGGAACTCTATCCCCCTCTTTACCTAGTTAGGGGCGAAGAGTCTGGAACTCTATCCCCCTCTTTACCTAGTTAGGGGCGAAGAGTCTGGAACTCTATCCCCCTCTTTACCTAGTTAGGGGCGAAGAGTCTGGAACTCTATCCCCCTCTTTACCTAGTTAGGGGCGAAGAGTCTGGAACTCTATCCCCTCTTTACCTAGTTAAAGCAGAGAGAGATAAAAAGGTAAAGACCAAGAACTCATACCTAGGAAGTAAAGAAACTATCATAATGCTCGCACTTCTCTTTGGCTGTACACATCAGCAGCAAGGGTTAAATGGAGCCGCCCAATTTGGGTTTACATGTATCCGCCGCTCAAAGTTTGGAGGAAAAAAGAAGAGAAGATGAAGGAAAGGGGTAAAAAAGAGGGGGGTTTTGTCAATAGTGTGTGTACATGTATCTGCCGACGGGACCGATCCGGTCACTATTTAACCCCTGATCAGCAGTAGCCAAGGAAGCAGCCACTGAATTTATCAGGTTAGGTCTTCATCAGGGCGTTTCTCTAACCCACACTGCGGGTAAAATCACACCAATCCAAGCGCCATACAAAGAAGGCGGCGATCAAAAATCGTTGTTTGTATGAAATTCTCTGCTTTTTATCGCAAGTTCTCGGTCTCGGTCGTTCCCTAATGATCAATTGTAGATCAACAAAATTCTTAAACGAAAAGGTAAGCAAGCACATGGGCTATGTCTTTTCTCACGCTAGCGCTTACTGTGCTCTGAAACGGGCATAGCTCTCCTCCACTTGAGACAAAAATCGAAAACTATCGCTTTTAGGGGCTTAAACTTATGGGGGCTTGAACAAAATCGAAAACAGGCTTAAACTAATGAACACTTCCCAATCTCTCTCTCTCTCTCTCTCTCTCTCTCTCTCTCTCTCTCTCTCTCTCTCTCTCTCTCTCTCTTACTTTTCAAGTCTTCCTAGCTATTTTTTAATCTAACCCCATAATTTTTTTTGTAACGGTCGTGCTTATACTTTTTTCGGTCGTTGTTTCTGTAGTTTTGAGGTCAAAAGAGCGGTCATTTTCAACTTTTTTCACAACTGCAGATGAGTTTCGAAAGCGTTAATTGGAAGCGGAAGCGGTACTAATCGCGAGGAGCATTCCTATATTAGAAAACTGATTACGTAAAAGAGTTTGAGTATTGTTGATCACTGTGGTTACGTTAATTCACATAAGTATTTTCGGCCCCGACTCAGATAGACTTTTGTGTTCTCTGGGTGGGCCCCATGAAATAGATGAGATACTCACTGGCGACTCCCGCGAGGATCTTGACGCACTCCAGGGCTTGCAGCGAGCCAATCACACCCACCACGGGTCCCAGAACTCCTCCCTCCGCGCAGTTTGTCACCAAATTAGCTGTTGGAGGCACCGGAAAGATGCAGCGGTAGCAGGGACACTTCTTAACATGATTATTCCTACTTCGTACCTACGACTGAATTGGTCACACATGATTAACTGGATTTTTGAAGAAAAAAAAGCCCTTCGAGCAAGAAGGGGGGGGGGGTTAAGATTAATGAGAAGTGTGCTAGTCATAGAAAAGAAGTGGTGGACATAGAAGCCAGATTCTTTCTTCCCTTTCCTCATTCTCCTGAGCGGCCGTCATGTAACAACTCTCCCCACTTCTCGTAATTTTCCCTTTTGCGTCATTCTGGGCGGTTGGTATGCAATGATTCATTCCATTCTCGATTCCCTAACTCGAATCCTTCCGTAGGGACTCCCATCGGAAAACACCTCTGAAACCCTAAATTCCTCTTCTCCCCTATGCCGCAGAAACCCTCTATCTTCCCTCTGATGTATGCTTTTACACGTGATGCTTCAAAACACTTTGCGTAATAAAACTTCAGTTACATATAATTGGCATTATGAGAGGTTCAGCCTGTGAAGTTTCGCTCTCTTCTCATTGTTGTTGTTGTAGATTGCCCGCCGTAGGTCTCCGGCTGGGTAGACGAGGTCTTCTTTGACATGGCTCAGAAAACAATAACCTTACTTACATCATTTATCTAATTACATTATTTCTCTTTCTCTCTCGGGGTTTATTTTTATTTTTTATTTTTCTTTTTTTATTATTATTTTTTTATTTTTTATTTTTATTATTATTTTTTTATTTTATTTTATTTTTTTTTCCCCTTTTTTTTTTTTTTTTTTTTGGAGAGAGAAAGGAATCACTGGTATAAGAACTTAACAACAGACGTCGGGCTATTCCACAAATCTATACTTCTTAAAAGTGTGTGGTCACAGCGACACGAGAATAAATGACTAGTTGTATGTGGCTCTTCTAAACATTTTGGGCAAAGAGGTGATAGGGCAGCTCCTATTCTGTGTAGGTAGCTGTTAAGGGAACTTGCATAGCCACTACGTAGTTGCGATAATGTTATTTGATGTTCCCTGGGAAGTTGATTCGTTGATTTATGGATTCTGGGAGGTTTCTTACCTAGAACTGGGTTAGGGGAGCAAGATCTAATAAAATTTCTAACAGTTTCAGTATGTATTCTTTTAAGTGCGGCTTTCTGATCACTGTCTACTAGCATAATTTCTAAGTCCTTGGCATGTTTACGAATAGTTCTAGGTGGTTTGGGTTCCATGCATCGACGATGGGAGGGATGGTTTGGGAGGAGTCTTGCTCTTGCAACGAATTGCTTGGTAAGCATCGTGTTGTGCTCCATTATGGGTAACATTTCGCTTTCTAGAGCTAAGTGCTCTGTGCCGGCCATTGCTAGGTTTCCTGTTGCTATCCGAATCGCTCTATTTTGGTTTGCCTGTAGTTTTTTCCAGTTCGTCTCGGCCAATTGAGGGGAGTAAATTGGTGCGGCGTAGTTGAGAACGGATCTGGTCATTGTTTTGTAGGTTGCAAGAAGGGTGTTTTTCTGTTGGCCCCATGTTCTTCCTCCGAGGGCACGTAGTATATTCAGTCTTTTGGCCGTTCTCTGTTTAAGGTATTCTGCATGTTGTCGGAAGGTGCCGAGTTGGTCTAAGACGACACCGAGTATTTTGGGTGTTTTAGTTGTCGGCAAAAGGGTTCCGTGGATTTCTACCTTGGGTTCTTTTTTACATTCGCCTGTATGGGTTGTGAAAAGAGTGACCGTAGTCTTTTCCTTGGATATGATCATTTTACGTTGTTCCAATTCTTCTACGAGTTTCGGTAGGAAGTGGTTGATCTGATCTTCACAGGTTTCAATACAGGGGCTTGAGGAGAGAATTGATATGTCGTCGGCGTAGGCTGTCATCTGCGTGTTTCCTGTGGGTTGCGGGAGGTTGTTTATGTAGAGATTGAATAAGAGGGGGCTGAGCACTGCTCCTTGTGGAACACCAGATCTGCATGTGAGACGTCGACTGCTTTTTCCTTGGAAATCTACCTTGATTGTACGGCCTCTTAGGTAGCTGGACATCCATCGGACGATGGCTCTTGGCATATTCGTTTCAGTGAGTTTCTTGCAGAGAAGGGATATGTTCACTAAGTCATATGCTGCAGTGAGGTCAAGGGCGACCATGAGAGTGCGGTCCGGGGGTGGTTTCCGATTGAAGCCGTTTGTTATTTTCCCGGTTATTTCCAGGAGTGCGGTAGTAGTCGAGTGCTCTTTGCGGAATCCATGTTGCCAGTCAGCGATTTGAAAGCCTTCCGCCAGGAATGGTAATAAGACCCGTTCGAATGTTTTGGCTATAGGTGATAGTATTGATATTGGTCTATAGCCGTTCAGGTTGCTGGAGTCCTTTCCTGGTTTAGGTAACATTATCACTCTTGCATCTTTCCATCTGGACGGGATAATACCTGTTTGCAGCGTGTTGTTGAAGAGGATGCAGAGGCATTTTCTGAAGTTTTCACCGGCCATTTTGAGTAGTAGAGGGCAGATGCCTTCACTGTCTGGGCATTTGGAACCTTTGGTTTTCTTGATTGCTTCTTCGATCTGTGCCAGGAAAATTTGGGGAGCGTCTGTCCGTTTGAGGCCTTTAATTAGTCGTGTTGTGCTTCTTGCTGATTTGTCGACCTCTTTAGGGGCTTGTTTAGCTAATTTTCTGGCAAAAGCGTTTGAGGCAGATGTTGGGCATAGACTTTTCCCGTCGTGGGTGATGGTCAAGTGCGTCGGTTTTATTGATTTGCCGTCGATAGCCTTTATCGTTTTCCAGAGTTTGTTGCCCGGTTCGTTGTGGCTAATTTCAGATATGTACTTTTCCCAAGCCTTCCTCTTTTCGAGGTTGATGCGGAAGGAGATTTCGGCCATTATTGAGGGGAGTGAGGGGTCCGTAGGATTGTCCCTCCTCATTTGGTCCCGTTCTGTAATCAGCTTCTTCACATCTTCGCTCAAGTGAGGCGTGTATTTTGGCACCTTTCCACGGGGAATGTTGTTCTTAGCCGCTTTGGTCAAGGTGGTGGTCAGGAATTTGTGCATCTGAACTGAGTTGCCGGCGAATGGGAAATCCATGAGAATCTTGTTGATGTCCCTTTCGAAGCCTTCCCAATTCGCTTTGTTGTAATTTGTATAACAACGTGCGCTTGAGATGTTGGATGGCTGTGTTTCGACGTCAATCAGGCATGGGAGGTGGTCAGAGTTCATTCTGTTGATTGTTGACCAGTTGCAGTCGATGGCTATGTCGTTCTCATTGTTATAGACCCCGCTCACAAAGCGGTCTATTTTTCTATTGTCCAACAATAGAGAAGACTTATGCTACGTTAAAAATATTTACCTCAAGAATTCCGAGTTGCAGCCAGTGTGTTTCTTAGCACAATTTTTTTCGAGCGCAAATATTTTTAAAATTTCAGAGCTCAACTTTCAATTTTTCCAATTATTTGGACTTTCCGTAGGAAAAATCCGAGAAAATTTTTTCCAAGCGTATATGTTTCAATGTTTTTCGAGGGTTTCTGGAGAGCGCATAGATTTTTTTACCCGTGATGCGGGTCAGAGAAACACCCTGGTTACAGCATTTCAGCTATTAGTTCGTTGTTCATTTCCGCTTTTTAATAGAGCTACGAAGCAGTTACCCAATCAAATTTGAGATTCAGGTCAAGCTCGGGCTTAGGCGCTGAAGTACGTTGTCAACAGAGGCTCGCTCAGAGACCGTAACAATTAACCATTCCTTAGAGGTAAGGAACGGTGAAAGGGAAATAAATAAAGAAAGAGAGAGAGAGAAAGAAAGAGAGAGGGAGAGAGAGAGATATTTAACCTCTCCATAGTTGTAGACAGTCATCTGACCCTCCCAACGTAGGGCAGAGCCACTGACGAGCGGCTTCTTCAGTAGTACGCACGCGTCGTTTATCAAATACCTGAAGGAAAAGTTTTTCTGTCTTCACTTCTTTCTCATTATGATAATTTTCGGGTCTAGAAGGAGAACCAGATTCAGAACCTAGAACCTGGAAAAGGACAAACAAGAACCTCGAATCCAAACCGTATCTAGAATCTGGAACCAGAAAAGTATTAAGAACTTGGAATCTCTATAACCGGTGACTAGAGCTTTGAAACAGAGCCGTATCTTGAACCCAGGACCAGAACCGGACTTAGAACTTTGGAAATTAAAAAAATTTCTTCTCTTAATAATTATTCTATATAATTTCATTGGTTTCAGTTTGAATTTTTAAAAAAAACTGGGCACAGTGATTTATCGAAGTTTTCATGAAAAAATGTTAAGTAGAGAAAACATTACAATAGGGATAGATATGCTACAACGATGTCCGCCTTCACGCGGTGCAGCACGACAGTCTACAGACTGCAAAGGACATCAACAACCTTCTCCGGAAGCATCACGCTCCGAAGAAACTACAAGAGAGCCTCTCTGTCTCCCTCACTCTCTCATCTCTTCACTGCACCTCCGTCTTCGTTCTTTTTTTCGCCTGAGGGACAGACCGATCCGGCTGGCCTGTCCCAACTACTTCTCCTATTGGCCGGAGACATCGAGAGTAACCCAGGACCAAGGATGTGGCTGTGCACTACATGCAAGAGAAAGGCGAATACTAACTGCATCCAGTGCTCACACTGCTCAGAGTGGGTCCACACTAAATCGACATGCAGTGGCCTCTCCTCACTCAAAGAATACATCCAAGTCGAATACCGCTGCCCGTCATGCATAACATCAACGACTCCGCTGACGACCACGAACACCAGGCAAACTCTCTCCTCTGACCCCACGTCCAACAGCAGAAACCTCAAGATTTTGCATTACAACTGCAATGGCTTCTCTGGCAAAACGACGGAACTCCATGAACTCGTCACTCGTCTGAAAGTCGATCTATTTCTCATCCAAGAAACTAAGCTAACGAACCGTTCCAAATGTCCACAAATTCCTGGATACACTATCGTAAGAAAAGATCGTGAGAAGAACTCCGGAGGCAGTCTTATTACCGGAATCAGCGAATCGCTGTCCTACACTGTAATGCCCTCTCCGACCGACACACATTTGGAATCTCTCACCGTCCGCATATTCGATGCCGATGGGAAGTCGCTCGATGTTACCAACATATACATACCACCGACGAGCTCTTGCACCACTGGTTACACGCCCGACCTCACTCCGTTCTTACACAATCGCGAGAAATCCATCATACTCGGTGATCTTAACGCTCATGATGCCGCATGGTTCTCCAAATCTTCAGACAGCAGAGGCTCTAACATCGCAGAAACGATCGATGCTTCAGAACACGCCGCAGTAAACCGTGACACGCCTACCAGAGTACCAGTCAACGGAAGACCATCTTCTCCAGACATCTCCATTTGTTCGCTGGACTTACTTTCACAAGTCTCATGGAAAACAATACCATCTGGAAGCTCCGACCATCTACCCATCGTAATCGTCCTTGAGGGTTCCAACTACATCCGTACGCACAGGAAAGTCTCCTTCACCAACTTCGGAAAAGCGAACTGGAAAATCTTTGAACAGCTCGTCGAAGAAAAGTTATCCACGACACCTCTTCCCGACCTCCCCGCCGCCCAAGCTGAGCCCTTCTTCCGGAAGATCCTGTTATCTGCAGCCGCCAGCTCAATCCCAGGCGGTCGCATCAAGAAGAGAAACGTTGCCTTAACACCAGAAAACCGAGATTGGATGACCAAACGAGACGCTTTACGAGAATCAGACCCATCAAGCCAAGACATCAACACCCTCATTATGAACATCAGACGAGCCACGGACAGAAACAAAAGGGACATCTGGAGAAACTTCATGGAGACCTTTGATCCCAAACTAGACAGCAAGAAACTGTGGAAAACGATCAAGATGTTGAATGATAAAGGACGTCCCCCACCAAACTGCGCCATCGACTTCGGGAAAGGACCCCTCACATCCTCCTTCGAAATCGCGAACCAGTTCAACAAACGCTTCACACGCCCAGTCGACTACAAAACAAAAAAGGAAAATCGGAAAACCATGAAGAAAGTTCACAACATCCACGCTAAAGATTTTGTCGAGTACTCAGAGGCCGCAGTGAAATCAGCTATTAAGAAGACAAAGAAATCAACAGCCCTCGGACCGGACGGAGTCGCTCCAATACTCTTCCATTATCTCGGGAACAGAGGTATAGCCGCCCTCACAAAGCTCATCAACGACTCCCTCAGCTCTGGCAGCATTCCCATGATTTGGAAATCTTCAGTCATTCTCCCACTCCTGAAAGCAGGAAAAGAGGCAACGGATGGACCAGGATACCGACCGATCTCCTTACTCTCACCGATGGCGAAAATCATAGAACGACTTCTATTGGAAGAACTCAAGCCGTACGTAAGAGTAGCTGAGCACCAGCATGGATTCACCACAGGAAGATCCACCACCTCTGCCCTCCTCACTCTTTCAAAAGACGTAGCTGCAGGTTTTAACTAGAAGAGACCAGCTAAACGTACAGTGATGTTGGCAATCGACATGTCAAAGGCCTTCGACTGCATAGACATAGCGGTACTCATAGATCTCGTCCTACAAACCGACGCCCCAAACTTCGCAAAGAAATGGCTAGCATCGTACCTCAGAGGACGAACGAGCCGTACATCCTTTCGCGACGTCCTCTCAAGCTCATCCCTGATCAGAAGCAGAGTCCCTCAAGGCAGCAAACTCTCACCGCTTCTTTTCAATTTATATCTAAGCGATCTTCCGAACAACGATCCAAACATCAAAATCGTCTCTTATGCTGATGATATAACGCTATGGGCGTCAGATCCGAGCATTTCCACTGCCTCGCTACACACATCGAAAAGTTCATCCACGATCGTGGACTATCTATTTCTCCTGCCAAAAGCCAGCTTCTACTCTTCACACCTTACAGCAAAGAGTACAAGACTATCCTAGATGTCTCGATCGGAGGTCAGAGCGTACCCACCGTGAATACCGCCAAAATCCTTGGAGTTACATATGATCCTATGTTCACATTCAGTCATCATGCGAAAGACATATCAGGCCAAATGTCGGAAACAGCAGAGAAGAACAACGGGAAAAGCGTCGCCAACCGAGTCCACACAAACATGGTCTCAGAAGAAAAGGAAACCATCCAAGGTCCAGTCATACTGGGCGGCCGACCACCACCGGACATAAATGAAGAAGAAGTGGACCTCTCCAGAAACGCCCGCTGCACGCTGAGCCAACTCCGCTCAGGCTACTGCAGGTACACCAACCACTACTTACACCGGATCGATGACTCGATACCTGACTACTGCCCAGACTGTCTCAATGGACCTCACAACGTGGCCCATCTCTTCAAATGCGCTAGACGTCCAACAAGACTCACGTTGGAAGATCTCTGGATGAAACCAAAAGAAGTAGCCTCATTTCTGAGACTATTGTGAAGGAAAGAAGAGATATATTTTTTTGCAAAAAAAAGAGGAGAGAGAGAGGGAGAGAGCGGCTCTCCATAGCCAACTCTCTTCGAAGCGAGACGTTTGCCGGCAACAACAACAACAACAATAGGGATAGATATAACTTAACTTTTAAAAGCGTGGGTAAAGATATAACTATTAAGATAGGAAGGTATAACATTACAATAGAAAAATATGTAAATATTAAGACATGATACATGAGTTTCCGCGAATACAGCTATCATCGTTAGAACTGTTTGCGTATAAAGACAGATCAGCTGTTTCGTAAAAACGGCACTTTTCTGAAAACATTTATCAGAAAAAGAGATCTAGAACTTCCAATTGCGTTTTTTGAAATTAAACCATCGCGTGTAACCGTTTCTAATGTAAATTCTCCGCAGAACCGTTAAAAATCACCCGAAACCTTCGAATTGAAATCTCTCTAGGGATCTAACCCAATAGCTGAATAATAACCAGGGATCTAACCCAATAGCTGAATAATAACCACGTACCACAACCACTTGTGGCTTTACGCTCCTCTTACTGAAGCTGATATAACCAATTTAATTGGGCCTGTGAGCTGGCCCACACACTTCCTAATAGCGCGTAAAGCGATCGGTTAACATAGCTCAGCGAAATTGGTTTTGACTGTTGAGAAACAGATTTTAAAAAACGAACGCTCGTCGATAGGGAAGTCTGGAATAATGAAATGCGAGCTAAGGCAGAAATCGGAGAGCTCCTCATTATAATATAATCCCCGCTCAAAGAAAGGTCATTAAAAAAATCTCAACTGTGCTAGTGAGCTGTGTCGGTCAAAATCCCTATGGTGAGTTTATGTTGATCTGACCTGGTGAGTTAATGTTGATCTGACCCGGTGAGTTAATGTTGATCTGACCCGGTGAGTTAATGTTGATCTGACCTGGTGAGTTAATGTTGATCTGACCTAGTGAGTTAATGTTGATCTGACCTGGTGAGTTAATGTTGATCTGACCTGGTGAGTTAACGTTGATCTGACCTGGTGAGTTAATGTTGATCTGACCTGGTGAGTTAATGTTGATCTGACCTGGTGAGTTAATGTTGATCTGACCTGGTGAGTTAATGTTGATCTGACCTGGTGAGTTAATGTTGATCTGACCTGGTGAGTTAATGTTGATCTGACCTGGTGAGTTAATGTTGATCTGACCTGGTGAGTTAATGTTGATCTGACCTGGTGAGTTAATGTTGATCTGACCTGGTGAGTTAATGTTGATCTGACCTGGTGAGTTAATGTTGATATGACCTGGTGAGTTAATGTTGATCTGACCTGGTGAGTTAATGTTGATCTGACCTGGTGAGTTAATGTTGATCTGACCTGGTGAGTTAATGTTGATCTGACCTGGTGAGTTAACGTTGATCTGACCTGGTGAGTTAATGTTGATCTGACCTGGTGAGTTAATGTTGATCTGACCTGGTGAGTTAATGTTGATCTGACCTGGTGAGTTAATGTTGATCTGACCTGGTGAGTTAATGTTGATCTGACCTGGTGAGTTAATGTTGATCTGACCTGGTGAGTTAATGTTGATCTGACCTGGTGAGTTAATGTTGATCTGACCTGGTGAGTTAATGTTGATCTGACCTGGTGAGTTAACGTTGATCTGACCTGGTGAGTTAATGTTGATCTGACCTTGTGAGTTAACGTTGATCTGACCTTGTGAGTTAATGTTGATCTGACCTGGTGAGTTAATGTTGATCTGACCTGGTGAGTTAATGTTGATCTGACCTGGTGAGTTAATGTTGATCTGACCTGGTGAGTTAATGTTGATCTGACCCGGTGAGTTAATGTTGATCTGACCCGGTGAGTTAATGTTGATCTGACCTGGTCGCCGGGTTATCCGAACAGTCGACGATGACGTCATAGCTCTCAAATATTTGCAGGGCATTGTGACGATCCAGCACTTCTGAGTGGCAGATCACCTTCGCGGAGCTATTCAGACTGAATCATAGACATTATCATCATGAAAAGCGAGAGGCAGAGGTAGAAAGATAGCGAAAGAAAGTTCCAAATAGAGAGAGAAAGAGAGAGAGGGAGAAACGGAGAGAGAGAGAGAGAGAGAGAGAGAGATAATAGAGAGAAGGAGAGAAAAAGGAAGAGGAAGAGAGAGAGAGAGTTAAATCTTCAAATTCTAAGTTACACAGTTTAAAGGCAGTGGCGCCTGGTTAAGATGACAAATGATGACATTAAGATGACAATAGTTCATATCGCACAGAAAAAAAGCTAGTCCACCGGGCGGGATCGAACCCAGACCATCTCGACTCAAACCGGGAGCGCGTGTTACCATTACACCACGGGGACACATTGCTATTCCGTGCGATAATGTTACATGAGAGGCTCATATGACTTGTTCTCTTAGTCACGCATGCTTATCAAGCGATTGCGTCATGAATGGAGCGTAACTCCAGATTTCACGATTAAGACAGAAGAGAGATGAAAGATGGATGATAAATCTTCAAATTCACCAGAGAGTTAAATGGATAGAAAGAGATATATGTGTAAAGACAATGAGAGAAATTTTTCAGCTTCATAGGAAAACAGGAAATTCCTGAGAGACCCACTCTCTTTCTCTCTCTCTCTCTCTCTCTCTCCTTCTTCAACTTCCTTATTGAGAGAAAAAACGTTCTCTATAGAACAAGGGGCGTAAGAGAACTCCGCACTCTGAAAACGTTGTTTACTGGGGAGTGCCCCAACCCCCCTTTCAGTGAGGCAGCGAATGATTAATCTCTGTAAGCCATGTGTGACTGACTCTTGCAACGATTCCTTCAGGGATTCCGTTTTCTTCTTCCCCACATTCCTCTCTTTATGAGCTACTTGTCTGTGAAGGTTGTCCAAGGAGACCTAAAACCATTCGAGTACTCCAAAGAACATCCACAACCTGCTAATGGACCATCGGCCACCGGGACTCTTGAGAATTTCTTAAAACGACCATTCTTCAAGTGGAGGGGTCTAGAATAATGACTCGCTCTAAATTCTCCGCCTTCATCTTCAACTCGCTTCTTATCCTTTGAGGCTCCCTCGCTCGGAGAGCGGTTCTTTTCCATTTTCTCAATAATTGCAAATTACCTCTGCTAAATTATGCTACGGAAGCATTTTTCTCAGAAGAACATAAGAGAATTTCTCTCAATAAATGGAATGACTTTTCATAACCCACAATCTTGAGTGTAGGATGAACAATAATACTTTAAAACTACAGAATCTTCCATTCAAACTAGTAAAAAGAAGCTTATCCAAACCTGCAAGTTGGATCATGTCTTGTAAATGAACAGAGAAAACAAAACTTTGGAGTCATTACTAACATGCAACCATAACTAGCAAGGTATAAATTGCCACTCCGATCGCATTTCAAGTTTTCCGAACGACCCTCTTTGATAGAATGGTGCAAGGATTCTATCAAAGAGGGTCGTTATAGAAGTATCGAAGTCCACAATTACCGTATCGAAGTCCACAATTCCAACGGTGCCCACTCCCGCAGCGGCTAGGTAAGTGGCGCAGGGGCATCCTAATCCTCCCGCTCCCACGACAAGCACACTGCCCGAGCGCAAGCTCTCCTGACCTGGTAATACAGCATCTCAATCGAGATACAGCACCACAATGATGCAGCTTAAACCAATAAAAATCTATACCTTGACTTAGATGCTTGTAATAATAAGTTAAGTCTTGAAAGCAGATAAATTTAAAATAGGGGCAATAGTCTTGAAAGCAGATGAATCTAAAATAGGGGCAATAGTCTTGAAAGCGGATGAATCTAAAGTAGGGGCAATGGTCTTGAAAGCAGATGAATCTAAAATAGGGGCAACAGTCTTGAAAGCAGATGAATCTAAAATAGGGGCAATAGTCTTGAAAGCAGATGAATCTAAAATAGGGGCAATATTCTTTACCTTCCACGCCAAAGTCGGAGACGAGCAGTTGCCTGGAATACCTGGATATTTCTGGCTTGCTGAGTGAATGGGAAGCTACGATCATCTTACTCCTAAAGCAAGCCTCTCTCGCCTTCTCCCCCTGCATCCTCACGATAAGACACGGCTCGTTTGTGTCTGGCCTCCCCCTTGCTCTCCCCGGCTGAGGCGTGGTTTGTTTTCTCTAGGGATTTCATGCAGATATTCACAAGTGGCGATGTAAGCACTGAATACTAACAATAAGAGATCTTCTGTCGATGCTTTGTTACAGATACTAATTGAAATTTCACGGTTTATTCCTCTTCAAATGCTCAATTACACAGTTTAAAGACAATGCCCCTTGGTAAAGACAATCGATTAAGCTTTAACAAGAAAAACGTATTCCTCTGGGCGGGATTGAACTCAGCCAGTCCTCATTTCTCTAACCGGAAACACGAGCGCGTAATCATTACACAGGTGGACTACATTTTCTGTGTGATACATAGGTTAATCAATTCTCTTCTATTCTTCGGTAATGCAGGATACATCAAAGATAGTATTAAAAAAACGGTGATTTTACTTTTCAAATCTTTGTTGAACTAGCGATGAACGGAGAAAAATAAAACTTATTATAAATTTTCAAAATCTCATTTAATTTCGGGAGATTAAAAAGCCTTGCACTAGAATCTAATTAATGTTTTTGAATGAGAAGAATATTTAGGCCGTCAGAGATTTGTTAGAGAAAGTGCTCAATGTTATTATCTGAAAAGTTGAGGTTCAACCGCTTGATAAATAAAATTATGACACAGATCATTTCTATTTTGAAACATCAAAGCCAAGTAAAAGGACTTGTTAGGTTAAAAACAAGTGGATATGTCAGTATTACGGTAATACTATTACCATATCAAGGTTCATGTAAATCAATAATTCGTTTTATCCGTATAAAGAAAGTTTGTATTTGAGTTACTAACCCAACTGAAAAAAAATTTTAAACGAAAGAAACAAATATTTAAATGTTCAATGCAAGGGTTGAATTTATATTTTAAAACAAGTTATCCTAGATCTTGGATAAACGATACCTAGTAATAATACCCAGTGTATTCTATTATACATAGTGTATTCTATTACTTTATAAAAAGAAGAAACCCTAGACGGAAGCACCTAGAATCATGAAAGATATTTAATAAACATACGAGAAAACGTTCTCTAGGGTATACTTTTACGGTTAGTTTCGGTAAAATGAAGATCAATACCCATATTATACCGAATCTAAAGCACTTTTAACTACTAACTCAAGAGCTATTTTAAGAAGGCAAAAAAAGTATTTCAGTGGTGAAACTATGACATGAGGAAAGGCTTGCAAAGATCATGCTTATATCGAATTGAACTGGTTGAATTCTGAAGAAACATTTCCTCTGAATTTCTTTCTCTTTTGAAGTTTTGAAGCAACAATTTTTTCAAAGGCGTCTTAAAAACAAAGGCCCGCGGAACGCGATAATGTTCTGAGACAGAGATTCTACTGAGACGAATAAAAGTTTTTTCAAACAACAAAACTATATTTTTTAAAAGAGAGCAAATTACTGGAACATAAGGGCAGCAACAAAAGATCCGACCCAATAATTCAATCCCTGCTCAGAAATGGTTGCCCCAAGTAACTTAATTTGGAGGAAAAGTTTCAGTCGAGAATAATCACTTCGGGCCCTTTCTTCTCCTTTTGCTTCTTTCTCGGCTGCGTTGATTGCAGGGTTCGACTCAGGAAGTTCTTGTTCGTCGCCAGAGACCGAGGTCGGATCCTAAGAAAAAAATTCTGCAATTTAATACTCTTTTACGAATATCAAGACCGCCTTTAGCATTACGTATTTGAGGCAATTACCAAAGGGAGGACGAAGGAAGAAGTCGAAAGGCCGTGGGGCCGTTTGTTATTTGTACCAAACAAGCAACACACTTCTACTATTTAAGATTAAGGACTACACTTTCAGTGTTAATGACAGGTATATTGAAAATTACTGCGTTATAAGTATCTTGTTTGTTTGGTACAAATAACAAACGGCCTCACGGCCTTTCGACTTCTTTCTTCGTCCTCCCTTTGAAATTTGCCCGTATTTGAACCTGTCTTTGTTCTTGTTTTTCTCGCTTTCAATCTTTAGTCTCGTACATAATATTTAGGTGTATCATTGACATTTGTAAAATTTTTGAACTCCGCCGAAATGAGATGCAACCATAGCTGATTGTCAAAATTTTTTTTAATAGGACCACTAATCCGAGCGGGGAACCTATGTGGAATAATGAGTAGCAAGCGAAACGATAGATGGATGACGGTTTCAAGTTTTTGCTTTGGATACAATGTATTTTGCATATAGAAACTATAAATGTCTCATTCTTTCTGCTTCGTCTTCCTCGTGGATGCATTGTCACAGAGAGCAGAGAGCAGCGAATTGGTAAATCTTGTTATGGAATGGAGCGATGCAGTCTCATAGAGTCAATGTTGCTATAAAGCCAGATTATAGAGTCATAGAGTCAATGTTGCTATACAGCCAGACTACCTCCAGCTTCTATTTATAGACTTGTCCTACTCAAACGTCATTTGGGAGTAGAAGCCACAAAATAAAAGCCTATTTTTTATAAACCAGAAGCGCTCGTATTTGTAGTGCGAATGAATGTTTTAATGAGATCGAAAAGGTCAGAAGGTCATAACTTAAACTCTAACTTGACTGTTTTGGCCAAAGTTCTACTCCCGTGTCTATTTTTTTCCTTCTGCGTGACACAAACACGGAACTTAGAATTTTCTAGGCATAAAGCTATAACTCTAATTCTAACTTGTCTAGGCATTAAAAACAACTTAAACTTTAATTCTCATAGGTCTCAATATATTACTTGAATTCTTGTTCTTTATGGGGTTAGGCTATAGCTCATACTTTCACTCATTAAGACGTTGAGTCAGATTTAAAATCTAAAAATTACGCCTTAGCCTTCTTCCCTTTTTTGCTGACCTTATAGGTTTCTGACCTTATAGTGTTTCTTGACCCAAAAAAGACTGATTGTGCATACTCCTAACGACATTAAATAAACTCTTGCAGCTTTGACTAACACAAAAGTTGACGTTGAAGAAAATATTTGAAATGTATGACGGGGATGGTTTCTGACCTTGAGCATAAATCTAACTTTCCCGGAAACTTGTTTTTGGTTGATATGATAAACAGGCCGTTTCTTTGCTGTTCAGGAACTCGAGCCTTTCCGGGAAACAAATTGTACTCTGGCATTCCATATTGGCTTGGCTCAGCAATTTTATCCAATAATGCACAGCTCTTCATTATTGAGCATGGTTCACAGCACATTGGGTTGCCATTTCAGACTAGAACATGAGGAAGTTACTGAGAGACTCCGATACACAAAGATTGGAAGAAAATTAGAGGGCAATTATAGAATACAAGCTGGTAGAGGACGGAGAGACGGGGTGAATGAGAAAAATGAAGAAATAGAATGATGATTAAGATAGAGAGGAGAGAGAGAAAAAGAAGATAGAGAAAGAGAAGAGAGAGTAAGAGAGAGAGAGAAAGAGGAGATAGAGAATTAGAAGATAGAGAAAGAGAAGAGAGAGAGGAGAGAGAGAGAGAGAAAGAGAAGATAGAGATTGAAAGAGACCCTAAAATCAACTTGGAAAGATCTCTCAACCTCATCTAATATAGACCACGAATGTTTTATAGGGCGAAACGAGTCGAAAACATTGTAACAGATCTTAAGAAACGAGAAAAAAAAGATTCAATAAAAAACTGAGCTTTGCGATATAGTAAGAGAGAAAATTATGCCCTTAATAAGAAAAATAAAAATTATAAAAATGAGAAAGATGAAAACTAATAGATATTGGGATAGAACTTTGGAAATTTTGTGTGAGTGGCATATAAAACATCTTTGAAGTTAATTTGGATAATGCATACATACAAAAAAATTAAATGTAGTGAATGTAAAAATGAATTAAATGAAAAACATAAAAAATAAAAAGTGCAGATTGAGCATCTGACCCAGCAAAACTTCTTTACAGTTTCATCTAACCATAAATCGCTCTCTTCGGATGCTGTTCCTCTTCGTAATTCAAATAGAATCAGAATTGCACTGCCTTATACCATCAAGTCTTCTCGGTACTCCAATTGTGCCTCTAGATAATTATCCGTCTGGAATTTGTAACCATACAACTTAGTTAGGAACCCTTCCTCGGAATTCTTCCTCAAAAACATATGAGAACTTCCAATTGATGTTATTTTACCTAATCTTGTGATTCCGATTTAATAGAAACACTGCCATTTTCCTGAGATTATATGAATTCGTTTACTTCGATAAAAACTATGTTTATACTTTATTGTACATGTAGTTGTATTTTAATTCTCTGAATAAATCCTACATGAATGAATAAATGAAATGAAATGGATGCATACTACAGCAAGTGAAGTGCTACAACGATGTCCGCCTTCACGCGGTGCAGCACGACAGTCTACAGACTGCAAAGGACATCAACAACCTTCTCCGGAAGCATCACGCTCCGAAGAAACTACAAGAGAGCCTCTCTGTCTCTCTCTCTCTCTCTCATCTCTTCACTACACCTCCGTCTTCGTTCTTTTTTTCGCCTGAGGGACAGTCCGATCCGGCTGGCCTGTCCCAATTACTTCTCCTATTAGCCGGAGACATCGAGAGTAACCCAGGACCAAGGATCTGGCTGTGCACTACATGCAAGAGAAAGGCGAATACTAACTGCATCCAGTGCAAACTGCAAACTACTGCTCAGAGTGGGTCCACACTAAATCGACATGCAGTGGCCTCTCCTCACTCAAAGAATACATCCAAGTCGAATACCGCTGCCCGTCATGCATAACATCAACGACTCCGCTGACGACCACGAACACCAGGCAAACTCTCTCCTCTGACCCCACGTCCAACAGCAGGAACCTCAAGATTTTGCAATACAACTGCAATGGCTTCTCTGGCAAAACGACGGAACTCCATGAACTCGTCACTCGTCTGAAAGTCGATCTATTTCTCATCCAAGAAACTAAGCTAACGAACCGTTCCAAATGTCCACAAATTCCTGGATACACTATCGTAAGAAAAGATCGTGAGAAGAACTCCGGAGGCGGTCTTATTACCGGAATCAGCGAATCGCTGTCCTACACTGTAATGCCCTCTCCGACCGACACACATTTGGAATCTCTCACCGTCCGCATATTCGATGCCGATGGGAAGTCGCTCGATGTTACCAACATATACATACCACCGACGAGCTCTTGCACCACTGGTTACACGCCCGACCTCACTCCGTTCTTACACAATCGCGAGAAATCCATCATACTCGGTGATCTTAACGCTCATGATGCCGCATGGTTCTCCAAATCTTCAGACAGCAGAGGCTCTCACATCGCAGAAACGATCGATGCTTCAGAACACGCCACAGTAAACCGTGACACGCCTACCAGAGTACCAGTCAACGGAAGACCATCTTCTCCAGACATCTCCATTTGTTCGCTGGACTTACTTTCACAAGTCTCATGGAAAACAATACCATCTGGAAGCTCCGACCATCTACCCATCGTAATCGTCCTTGAGGGTTCTAACTACATCCGTACGCACAGGAAAGTCTCCTTCACCAACTTCGGAAAAGCGAACTGGAAAATCTTTGAACAGCTCGTCGAAGAAAAGTTATCCATGACACCTCTTCCCGACCTCCCCGCCGCCCAAGCTGAGCCCTTCTTCCGGAAGATCCTGTTATCTGCAGCCGCCAGCTCAATCCCACGCGGTCGCATCAAGAAGAGAAACGTTGCCTTAACACCAGAAATCCGAGATTGGATGACCAAACGAGACGCTTTACGAGAATCAGACCCATCAAGCCAAGACATCAGCACCCTCAACATGAACATCAGACGAGCCACGGACAGAAACAAAAGGGACATCTGGAGAAACTTCATGGAGACCTTTGATCCCAAACTGGAAAACGATCAAGATGTTGAATGATAAAGGACGTCCCCCACCAAACTGCGCCATCGACTTCGGAAAAGGACCCCTCACATCCTCCTTCGAAATCGCGAACCAGTTCAACAAACGCTTCACACGCCCAGTCGACTACAAAACAAAAAAAGAAAATCGGAAAACCATGAAGAAAGTTCACAACATCCACGCTAAAGATTTTGTCGAGTACTCAGAGGCCGCAGTGAAATCAGCTATTAAAAAGACAAAGAAATCAACAGCCCTCGGACCGGACGGACTCGCTCCAATACTCTTCCATTATCTCGGGAACAGAGGTATAGCCGCCCTCACAAAGCTTATCAACGACTCCCTCAGCTCTGGCAGAATTCCCATGATTTGAGAATCTTCAGTCATTCTCCCACTCCTGAAAGCAGGAAAAGAGGCAACGGATGGATGGACCAGGATACCGACCGATCTCCTTACTCTCACCGATGGCGAAAATCATAGAACGACTTCTATTGGAAGGAACTCAAGCCGTACGTAAGAGTAGCTGAGCACCAGCATGGATTCACCACAGGAAGATCCACCACCTCTGCCCTCCTCACTCTTTCAAAAGACGTAGCTGCAGGTTTTAACACGAAGAGACCAGCTAAAAGTACAGTGATGTTGGCAATCGACATGTCAAAGGCCTTCGACAGCATAGACATAGCGGTACTCATAGATCTCGTCCTACAAACCGACGCCCCAAACTTCGCAAAGAAATGGCTAGCATCGTACCTCAGAGGACGAACGAGCCGTACATCCTTTCGCGACGTCCTCTCAAGCTCATCCCTGATCAGAAGCGGGGTCCCTCAAGGCAGCGCACTCTCACCGCTTCTTTTCAATTTATATCTAAGCGATCTTCCGAACAACGATCCAAACATCAAAATCGTCTCTTATGCTGATGATATAACGCTATGGGCGTCCGATCCGAGCATTTCCACTGCCTCGCTACACATACGATCCGGTCTCCCACACATCGAAAAGTTCATCCACGATCGTGGACTATCTATTTCTCCTGCCAAAAGCCAGCTTCTACTCTTCACACCTTACAGCAAAGAGTACAAGACTATCCTAGATGTCTCGATCGGAGGTCAGAGCGTACCCACCGTGAATACCGCCAAAATCCTTGGAGTTACATATGATTCTATGTTCACATTCAGTCATCATGCGAAAGACATAACAGGCCGAATGTCGCAACGTAACAATGTACTGAAGGCGCTAGCCGGCAGTACATGGGGCAACCAAAAGAAGACACTCCGTCTCACAAACAAAGCCATTTGCCAATCCATATACAGCTACGCAGCTCCAGCCTGGGCCAGCTTTCTCTCCTCCTCAGCACATACCAAAATTCAAAGAGGACAGAACAATGGCCTGCGTATCGTAACAGGAAACCATCAAATGGCCAGCGTCGACCACATACATGCTGAAGCTAAAGTTATGAGATCGAAATCGCACCTTCACATGCTATCAGCCCAATACTTGGCAAGGACCTTGAGCCAAACTCACTTCCATCACGGATTATTTCTCCAAGGACCCCCACCACGCAACATGAAAGCTGATCTTTACATCGCATGCAGAAGCACTGTTGAAAGAGCCCTGTCGGAAACAGCAGAGAAGAACAACGGGAAAAGCGTCGCCAACCGAGTCCACACAAACATGGTCTCAGAAGAAAAGGAAACCATCCAAGGTCCAGTCATACTGGGCGGCCGACCACCACCGGACATAAATGAAGAAGAAGTGGACCTCTCCAGAAACGCCCGCTGCACGCTGAGCCAACTCCGCTCAGGCTACAGCAGGTACACCAACCACTACTTACACCGGATCGATGACTCGATACCTGACTACTGCCCAGACTGTCTCAATGGACCTCACGACGTGGCCCATCTCTTCAAATGCGCTAGACGTCCAACAAGACTCACGTTGGAAGATCTCTGGATGAAACCAAAAGAAGTAGCCTCATTTCTGAGACTATTGTGAAGGAAAGAAGAGATGTATTTTAAAAAAAGAGAGGAGAGAGAGGGGGAGAGAGCGGCTCTCCATAGCCAACTCTCTTCGACGCGAGACGTTTGCCGGCAACAACAACAACAACAGCAAGTGAAATTTTTAGAAAGAGTCAATAAATATTGATTTGATTAATACTGGCAAGAATAAATCAGATACTGACTTCTCCACTAATACACTTTCTTGAGCTTTGTGAATTTTTTTTGAATTTTTTAAAATTAAAAAAAAAATTTTTAATCACGATTGATTGAATTCGTGTTCCTCAATCAAGAGTAAGCACTTGAAGATGTGTCCTCCCTCGTAAGCAGATGTGTCCTCATAAGAGATGAGGTGTGTCCTCGTAAGAGTAAGCACTTGAAGATGCGTCCTCACTCATTGTCGATACCATTAACGGGGAACATTGCACCGAGAAAAACAATAAAGGTACTGAAGCAGGGGTTAAATAGAGACCGGATCGGTCCCGTCGGCGGATACATGTACACACACTATTGACAATAAACTCCCTCTCTTTTCTTACCCTTTTCCTTCATCCCCTCTTCTTTTTTCTTCCAAACTTTGAGCGGCGGATACATGTGAACCCAAAATGGGCGGTTCCATTTAACGTCTGTACTGAAGCCTTTCATATTATATAGCGATCATGCACTAGTAGGCAAGTCAATGAAGTGGTAATGCGTTTGTTCTCGGTAAGAGATAAACTTGTGGGTTCTATCCCGCCACGTGGCTTAACTTTTGCCCGTGTGGTAGCTCGATTATCTAGCGGGAACAAGATGTTCCTGGAAATTAGCCTACTCAATCATCTCCTTCTCACAAGACAGATTACTACGGATTCCCTCTTCCTGGGAGGTTACAAAGAGTGATATTTTACTGTTGCCATTTTTCCTTCCTCTAGTCTTCGCTTGTCTCTTCTCTACCCTACCCCCCAGGGTACAATCATGAAGCATCTTCAACATTCAACATGCCTAAACACCTTGCAAGTTGCAACACACACACACACACAATCGCATAAAAACCCTCAAACACATTTTCTTCTTCTCAAGGAAATTGCGATTTGAGAATTTCACCAGGGCTGCTACGGAGACCTGGTGAAATATGGAGAACTTCACAACAATAAGAAAAAACAGCGACACACACTATAAGTAACCCATAGAGCTTCCCTTGCTTCTACTTAGGCAATGAATGAGACAAGTCCAAGGGATGTTTTTTTTATTGCCATGCGAGTTTGAAAAGGGCTGCTGATAATTTCTAAAAATAAGAAGGGAATTAGAGCTAAGTAAAAAATAACGCTGACATAAGAGAATGTAGATCATTTTCGGCGCGATTATGTATGCGTCAACAAAGCTAGTCCGCTGACTATTTGACCCCTGCTTCTACCAACATAAGTTTTTTTCAAACCTAATTTCTAAAGAGCGCGTACCCGGTCGCGACGGTGAAAATAAGCACGAAGAAGATTTTTCTCTATTTTCATGCATCATACAGTTTGTGAGATGAACCGAATGCTACACCACGTAAAGAACACAATAAATCTCATTAAAATGCTTTTCAAGATGGTAACAGACGAAGAAAATTTTTTGCGAATTTCGTGAAGTTACAATTGAATTACACAAAATTTAGGGAATGCGCGCTTCGAATTAGGCCCGTCGAATTAGGCCCGTCGAATTAGGCCCGTCGAATTCACTGAACTAGTGATGGAACTTTTTAAGGTTAGAGAAAATTTAGATAACTTAATTATTTTTTTTTAAAAACATTAAGAGGTATAGGAAGACCGTAAACGCCAACTTCCTGGCAGGGTTTTTTTAGTGTGCAATAAAAATATACAGACGCCCGCCAAAAGCGGAAAAATTTTTCACATTAGGGTTCCCCTTACTATTTTTTTTAAGAGCAACTAAATTTTTTTTGTTGTTAAACATGAGGGTCCCCCTTATGATTTGGAAAAACATAGGCCCTTCGTTAGAAGGTCTGACACCGGCTAACTCTCTTCGCGTCTCAATGCTGCTTGAAAAATATGGCATAAAGGCTAGGTTTAAACTTTGGCGTTCATAATTATCACATTTTTTTGATATGTTCAACAAATTGTTGGACTAGCGTCCCCTCTGGGGACGCTTGTCACTTTCTTGTTAGCCAAGTTAGAATGAGAGCCTAGTCAATTTTCGCTTCTCCTTATCTCCCTGTCTCAGGCAGCTTCGCTGCCTTCATTTCCCAGCTTCTATTTTTCCCTCTCCCCCTTCGTTTTCCCACCTCTATTTTTCTCCCTTTCTCAGGCAGCTTCGTTACTTTCGTTATTCTTCTTCTCCTTTCCTCCCTGCATCAGATTCGTCTTTCTCCTTCTCTTCTCTTCACCGCAGGCAGCTTCGCTGCCTTCGTTTCCCTGTTCTTCCTTTTCTTCCTGAATCAGGCAGCTTCGCTGCCTTCGCTTTTCTGCTTCTCCTTTTTTTCCCTGCTTCAGGCAGCTTCGCTGCCTTTGTTTTCCTGCTCCTCCTTTTCTTCCTGCTCCAGAAAGCTTCGCTGCCTTCGCTTTTCTGGTTCTATTTTTCTCCCTGACTCAGGCAGCTCCGCTGCTTTCGTTATTCTTCTTCTCCTTTCCTTCCTGCGTCAAATTCGTCTTTCTCCTTCTCTTCTCTCCACCACAGGCAGCTTCGCTGCCTTCGTTTTTCTGTTCTTCCTTTCTTCCTGCATCAGGCAGCTTCGCTGCCTTCGTTCTTCTTATTCTTCTCCTTGTAATTGTTTGAGGCCTGTGGTTTGAGTTCGGGCGAGTTTGTTTTTGAACCCCCGGAAAGTTTATAAATTCAGAGGGCTAAATTTTTTTTCTTGAAATAAATTTGTTTTGCCATCCGGAAATCCATCACCTTCGGCGGGCCTCTGTATTATTTTTGACTATTTATAACTCCCCTAATCTTCTTTCGATTATTAATCTTGTTTTCCTTGTCAAGTTTTTGAATTATTTCGAAGTAGAGATCCGTCGAAGGGTAAATCGGAGGTCCATTGGAATTTTCGGATCAAGCAACTATCATAAAGCCATTGTTAAAAATCCTAAATGTTTTTCTTTGGACAAATGAAACGTATTCAACTTTATCAAAAGGTAGGCACAAGTTTACTCAGGCGGGCCGCACTTTACTTGGAGGGGGCGCGCTTTACTTGGGGGGGCGCTTTACTTCGGGCAGGGGGGGGAGCTTTTTTTAAAAACATTTTTGACAACTTTAGTCAACGAATTGACATTTTCTTATGCGTTCTCGTTAGGCTAAGCCGTACGGCCTCGTTAGCGTAACCAGGGGTTAATTAGTGATGTCTGGTCGTCTGTCGGCGGGTGTCTGTTTTAGACCTCCAGCGGGCGTCTGTCTTTTAACTCATAAAAGGGAAACCTTATGTGAAATTTTTTTATCTCAGAAGGGTGAAAATTTTTCAAAAAACTTTTTATCTCATAAAATTTTAACTTGAAAAAAATTAAAGATGTAAGGCAAGGGTCTGTATAAAAAAATTTTTGCCTCCTGCGAACGTCTGTAGGATTTTCGGACCAACTAAAAAACCGCTGAGCGTAACATTTGACTAAGCCTAAGCGAGAAAAAAAACAGTGAATAGTGGCTAAAAACGGCTAATTCAAGTTTCTAAAACTGGATAAAAATGAAAAAAATGAAGAAGAAATATTTAAAAAATCAGATTGGATAAAAAAATATTGTGGCTAATTGTTCTATAGGGCGGCTTCGTTAGCATACTCTTTAGGCGATGGTATCAAATTGTGGTTCCGCTCATTTTTAGTTTTTTTCAATCGAATAAAGTGTTAATTGGCTTCTTATGACCTACTGAGCAATAAAAACATGTGCGGTAAAAAAAATTTTAAAATCATTTTTACACAAAAAAAATTTTTTGGCCTAAATTTTGGGGAAAGGAAAGGGGGAGGGGGTTTTTTCCTAAGCAGGAAAGGGAGGGGGGCCCTAAAGGGGAAGGGGGGAGGAATAGGGCCTAAGCAAGGGGGTAGGGGCCCTAGGGGGGAGGGGGGAGGGGGAAGAGGGCCTAAAGGGGGGAAGGGGGGGCCCTGAGGAGAAAGGGGGAAGGGAGTTTTCATGAATAAAATCTCTTCCTGAAAAAAAAACTTTTGAAAATTTTTTTTGTAAAAATGATGAAAAAAATTTTTGTTTTCCGCACATGTTTTTATTGCTTAGACCATAGCTCACCAAAGTTGTGAAATTTCTTTCGGTCGCCCGCCCGGTCCTCCAAAATTTTTTTGAAAGTGAAGAAATTATAACAGAAGTTGATTAAAAAAACAAATAAAAGCTTGTAAATAAAATAATTGTCCATTGGTTAAACTACGGCCCTGACTACATGAAAAAAAGAACAATTGTTTTGACAAAACAGACATAAGATTTTGTTGAATACCCCTCTCCCCACTCTCCGGTCGCTCGGTCAACCGCCCGAAAAAGTTATATTCAACACATCCTGGTGTGTTATGGCTTAGACGGTCATAAGAAGCCAATTAACATTTTATTCGATTGAAAAAAAAAACGAAAAATGAGCGGGACCACAATTTGATACCATCGCCTACTCTTTATTTAAACCTAAGCGAAAAAATCAGGGAAAAGTCACCTGCCCCCCCCCCCCAAAAAAGTGCGGCCCCCAAGTAACAAAGTGCCGCTTATTAATCATGTGAAAACGCTTCAATGTGAGCCTAGGACTAACTCGGACCATTGAATTGAAAGCGAAACTCTAATTTTTTTTCAACAAAAATACATCTTTACTGCCTGGTCTAGTTCAAGTTTTCTTGTTTCAATCTAGTCTAAAATCGTTATAAAATTATAAATCCGAAAACATAAAAAGCACTGTGATAAAAATTAGAAGAGCAAAATATTTCATAAACAAAAATTAAGCGTCAGAAGTTGAATCTACTATCTCCATGAAGGAAACAAACGGCACAATGTTACATAGGGGGGCGCACTTTACGTGGAGGGGCTTTAAAACTTTTTGAGAAATTTAGTCAAGATTGACAAAAATTAACAACATGAGAAATTTTCTCATCCGGTTTCGTTAGCCTAAGCCGTACGGCCTCGTTTGCGTAACCTTTTACCTAAGCCTTAGCGAAAAACAGTGAATAGTAGCTGAAAATGGCACAAGTTTACTTGAGGAGGCTCCGCTTCATTTGGGAGGGGGCTCTTTTCGCTGCGTTCAAAAATTTTTTTTAATACAACAAAATTTAAATTTTCTTATGCGGTCTCGTTCGTCTAAGCCGTACGGCCTCGTTAGCTTAAACTTTTTCCTAAGCCTAAGCGTTTTTTGATGTAAAAATAATCTTTTAAAAATGTTGTTTTTAAAAGCCCCCCCCTCCCAAGTGAAGCGGAGCCCCTCCCTCCAAGTGAAGCGCGGCCTCCCAAGTAAAAAAGAACCGCTCAAAACAGCTAAGCCGAATTACTCAATTTGACTGGATAAAAATAAAATAGTGTGGCTAATTTTTCTATACGGCCTCTTTTCTAAGCCGTACGGCCTCTTTAGCATACATTTTACCTAAGACTAACGAAAAAAATCAGCGAAAAGTAACCTGCCCCCCAAGTAAAGTGCGGCCCCTAAGTAACAAAGTGCCGGTACAAAGCTATATTGAGTGCGAATAAACTCAAATTTAAGGTCAAAAAGAAGTAAATCTACACAAGTAACCTTCATTTATCTCGATCCCCATTTTTTAACCTGCAACATTCAAATTTATTACAGAAGAACACGGTTAGAAACAACATGAAATGCGATTTCCACAAAAGAAAACTTATAAAAAAAAGTTTTTGAAGAAGTAGTTTCTCTCTCTTTCTTTATTTGATAAGTTGAACAACAAAAAAAACACTGTTTAAATTTTCAAAAGTCTTTTCAAAACCATTCACATTGTAATCTACATGTTTTGTTGTGCATGAAATTCTACCTCAGAAAATTTTTGCTGTCAAAAGGTTGCTCTTTTGTTCGGTACTGTATCGAAGGAAGAGAGCGCATGAAGCATCGTCAATCACTTGCAGCATGAATGGAGAGAGCGAGAGAACGCAGGATGCGAGAGGAAAAAAAAAGAGAGAGCGTGCACGCAAGAAGTAAACGGGGGAGGGCGTGGGTTAGTGCTCCGCCATCGACCCCTCACACCTCCCCCTCAAAAACAAAATTAAGAAACCAAATTCAGAAATTCTGAAATCCTGTAGTTGATTTAGCCTCAGTAGAGAAATTCAGCCAAGCACGTAGCCAGGAGGCTCTTATCCTAGACCACAAAGTCATGTGAGCGCTCATAAAGTGATAGATAGGAGAATGTGAGATTTAAGGGACGCGAGAGCGTGCAAAAGATTGGGTGTAAAGAGAGAGAAAAGGCGATGAGACAAAGCGCCAAATAATTGTGGACAGAGGAAAAACCTCTTGCTCGTTGAATTCAAGAGGATACAATTCAGTGGAACCGAGAAAAAATTTCTTGTTGTGTCGCCTGGTTACCCGCCCGGAAATATCTTCTCCAGCACATCCTTGTGAGCTACGTTAACAAGTTCCCTCGAGATGATTGATTAATATCACGCGCTACGCCCTATTTCATTCGCTGCCACAAAAACCTTCGGAAGCGACCTAAACACATCATCTCCTGCTCACACAGTCACCATATCTTTGACAGTTTTGACCATATCTTTGACAGTTTTGACCATATCTTTGACAGTTTTGACCATATCTTTGACAGTTTTCAAAATGACGATCAACCTCAACAAATCCTTTGAATATCAACGATCTTACTTCTTCTTCTTCCTAGCGTTATTCTCGCTGAAGAGCGAGGTCCGCTGTGTAGATAGCACTTCGCCACATCATCGTTGGGGTTGGATGTAGTGCATCTTTTAAGATACGACGATTTTCTTCACAGACCGGCTTGTAGCGAGAAAGTCCATAAGGATATTACAGCCTGACGTCCTTTTACGATTACGAGCTTCGAGAGGCCGGATTCCTATTCCATGGATGGGGAAAATGAAAAGCGAAACAACAGGCGACTACTCTTCAACTTGGGGGAAGGAAGGAATGATCAACGATCTTACTATCCAGGTTATTCCTACCACTTTATCTTCTTCTTCGCGCTTGTTCCCGCCTCGCGGCAGGGTACGCGCTCCCCTGAGATGCAGGACAGACCTATCCTGGTAGAACCGCTCGCCAACGGAGTCGCCTACACGATGGTGCGAGTGTCGACAGGACGTTCGGGACGTTCTGGACGCAAAGGACTCCAAACTATACCTATCCCATTGTGGTTTTTCTCCCGTCAAGGGACACCCGAACAGCTCTCCCCCCTGGTAGAACCAGTGGCTGCCTGCTAGATCACTGCTAGTGTGATTCCTACCACTTTATATCATTGTTTATTGATATAACTTTTCTTCTACAATATCCCAACTCACCATCCTTGGGGTCCCAGTCTCTCTGCTCTTTCTTTTCCTCGCTTGACTTCCCACAGAAGTTTTTGCTTCGCCTTCTCAAGCATTCGCTGAGCGCTTTCAGACTTTTCCGGGTCTTCTTTCGCCCGCTTCTCCTACAAATGAGGTTTTCGTAAGTTTTAATGAAATGAGTTGTTTCATAAGTTTATAGGCATAAATTTCAGAAGAAAACTGTGACCGCAAAACTTTACGTTATAAATTTCAAAAAAATCCTTCCGTACTCACTAATCCCAGAGAAAATTTCGGTTTTCCTGAGAAAAAGTTGTCTAAAGATTTCAATAAGGACACTTTTCTATTTGGGCTTAAAAATGAGAATATTTGCGTTTCTCTGTCAGTAAAAATCTCTATCTCCGAGTTTCTTAACTTCAGATGAAAGCTACAAACCTCAGGAGTACTAGACGTCGATGCGACTTCTCCTGTTTGATGTCTCTCCGCCCTTCTCTTCTTATTCAGAAGAATGTCCATTTTGCGTCTCTTTTCGTCCGCTAATGTAACTGAAATTTTCCAGCTTGTTCTCGCTTGAACTTTCCATTAATATAAATCGTTCAATAATTTGAACCAAGAGTGTAACTTGAGACAAAGTTTGATGAGACAAACTACAAAATTCATTGAGTTGTGTGCGGTTGACGTTAAACTCAACTTTAAATGATTTCGTATTTTCACAGTGTTGCCGCTATCAGGGAAAAAATGATATCTAATTATTAAAACTTGTTACCGAAGTTTTGTAACCAATAGCTTCCGTGCAAGTGATCACGGACGTTTCACAAAAATCACTTGCCTAAAATACGTTGTTTACGTTGGTACTACCGTATTGTTTTTACACAAGTAGGTTAAAACTGAAATAACCTGGTTTCATTTCATTTCCTGATGCCATATCCACTACAATAAGATGTCATAGGCAGATTAGCTCTCCACGTTGTCTCCCCTGACTCAAGCACACACAGCGCGGAGACTACGCAGATTGATTCCGAAGACAACTCAGGCAGTTCCACGTAGGACGAAATTACGAATCTGTATTGCTGCGTGGAAAATGATGGGGAACTTTAGATTATTTCCAGAAAACTCTTGTTCAATCGAATTTCCGTTAATATTTTGTCTTCTCCATACAAAACAATAAATAAGTGATCTTTTAAAAGAAAAACTGAAGTTAAATTTTCGCATACGAAAAATTGTCTCGCTGATTCAAATTATACTTGTTAATCTACTTTCTTTCCATTTTTGACTAATAATTTAGCGAATAGCGAACCGCATGTTTGTTTGTGTTCTAATACCCTCGAGTTCTTTTATTATATTTGAATTTCAAATATGAATGATGCAAGAATTATACAATATGATTCCAGTTGAACGTTTGAAGTGAAAGATTTTAAAGAAAGTAAGCTTAAAATTTCTTTTGTTATTTTCGCTTAAATAGATTTTAAAAAATTTAAATTTGTTCCTGAACTAATTTATGTCAAGTATCCTCGAGTTTTGTTGTGACTCCTTCCGTTCTTTTACCGTGTAAACAACGCTTTATTCATGATTTATATTTATTGTGGAAGCACAATCTGTACAGTAATCTTCATTTTTCCTGGAATTCAAGTCATACAAAGCGCATTCACCAGAAAACGAACTTCGATTCGAATTTTACTTCTAGAAGTTTATCGAAGCCTAGTGAGAATGTATCGAGTGAGTATTCAACATTCACTGATATGTCACTTTGAGAGGTAAGATGGCAATCTCACAGTCAATATAGTTAGTTTCGCTGTGTACCATCACAACGACGGAGGCTGTAGGGATCGACATAGGGCAACCAATAGTCATCAATCAAAAGTCACTCCTAGTTGTCTCTCGCTAATGACTACTCAAAGAATTGAGGTTACTGCCCCTATGAAGACTCACATCATCACAAATAGACACGCTACACATAAAACTATCCTAAACAATCAAGTTCTATCACCGCACCACACTATTGATTAAGTACAATACATATAAACAACTCTGAGTTTTACAATTTCGAAGCGAACTAGTTCTCCATCAATAATGGTTAATGACGCATCTACAGTGTTATATTACATATAAAACGGACCTTTTCATGGCAATATCGACTGGCGAGTAGCGACGTCTCTCCCAAGTAACTTTCGTGAATACCAGTAATTTCTTGAATTCTGTTATTATTTAATTTTTCTGAACTGATATTTCTTCCGTAAATGGAAAAAAATCATGGCTACGGATACACTGGAGAGTTCTAACTCAACACATTCGATACGATTATGACTTTTGCATTATCCGAAGAACATTTAAGAAATTGATTCAATCCTATATGTATAGATCAATAAGTAAAATTTATTCATGAGCTAACAAACTATACATATAAGCGAGAGTAGAACACTTCGGAAGAATTGGTCGATATTTCAATGAGCACATTTCCAACAACTCAATAAATTATGCTGAAACTTTCATTAGTGAAAAAAGATTTGGTGCAGTCGTAAAAAAGTAGAGAGAAAAATCAGAGGACCTTTGTTTTTTTCCCAAAATGTTTTCGCAAAGCAATAGTGAATTCCGTAGAAATAAAAAAAATGTAGCAATTTCATAGAAATCTATTAATTTTTTTTCTAAAAAGATAGGTGAACATTCAGTGCTGGAGAGGAAGAGAACAGAAAAAAAATTTAAATAAAAAAGGGAAAATTGCCAGAGGGCGAGGACTAGCGAAAAGTGACCCTCTTACTAAATAAATGAGCAAAAGGAAGTCATTTTAAGCACGTGATTGTGAGCAAAAGAGTATCAAAAGGAGCACCTTCATAACTTTGTATTTTTTCGTACAACAAAGTGTTATCGTAATCAGGTGATCAAAAAGTCAATCAGTTTCAAGCCTGAAGCTGAAAAACCCTCTCAATAAACTACAATCTGAGTCTATATATACCATCATCAAAAGTGGTCCGAAAGCTCAAATGAGTATTGGTCCCTTTCACAATTCGGCGGCCGCTTCTTCATAACTTTTGGTGCAGGAAAGGATCATAAGGCAAAGGGAATTTCCAGCCGAATCTCGATCACTAGGATTCTGAGAAACAAAACTTGGTCCTGACGGAGCACATTCAAGGAATCTAAGCAAATGTCGAACTTCAAAGCATGCTGAGAATACAAAGCTTCACAGTACAACCTTACCATCACCATCAGCTCTCTTTGCTTCCATGATGCGGAAGCAACGTAGATCTCACATCTGAAGACTCTATTTTCAAACAATTTCAACAATGCAAACCAAAAACTTCGAAGAGCATATTTTGCTTGCAATAGCTAACAAAGAGGAATCTCAAACGAGTACTAGAGATAGAGTAATTAAGAAAGAGAGCTGATGTTGCTGAAAAGCTTATCCACATTATAATGAATCACAAATGAACGAATGAACAAATGACTAAATTACATTGAATAAAGCAGCATGAAAAACTCTGCTCTATGTTAATCTCTCAGTTTATCAATAGCACCTTCCCAATCATTCAAATAAAAGGCATTCCCTTTATATACATGAAAATTACATCAATCGATTCCTCTCATACTATACAATCAATAATTTTCCAGCCAACCCCGCCCCCTGCATGAATAAATAGAGTAGATGATCAGATGGCCACAGAGTCAAAGTTCTCCTCAACAACTCCAGAGTCGAGGGAGTTGAAAGAAAGTCGACGAGAAAAGGTACGCGAGTTGGAAGGCGGCATAGTCGAGGAGGAAGCAGCACGAGAGGAAGCAGAAGCTATCGCACTTTCTAAATTGAGAAACAACCCGTTCTTTGTTATCAACCAATTTCTCAGTTGAGCCTTATAGAATATCACACGGACCACAAACACGGGATGAATAGTTACCCGACCAGATATGTTGGCGCATACATGTTCGCGCCGGAAATGATCTACATTCTCTTCTATTTTCGTTCTATTCTGCTACTCATCCTATTTCTCTTTTGACTCTTTTTGCCTTTCCTCTTAGATCGGTCTCATTCAATGCCTGACCATAAATAGTCAAACGGGTGTGATAAACCATCTTATAAAATTGCATTTCTGGTCAGAGGAAAAAAGACGGCCCCGCCCCCGCGCAATAACTTTTGCCTGTGTGATATAACTATACTTATATTAGTGATCGAGAGCGATAAAAATGAAACAGACAGCTTACCCGAAGTAGCGCTGGCATTGCTGCTCGAAGATGTGGACTCTCCCTCTCCTACAGTACCTCCCTCCTCTGCTATACAGTCTGCCAGACCACTGTCTCGCTCTTTTCTGAATGAAATTATTATTATAATTATAATTATTATCATCATTATTATGAAAACAAAATACTAACATTCTAGAAGAATGAATGGATCGACTTATAGCTTTGTAAAAAAACTTAATATATCTAGCATTTATGACACATAAGCAATCTTTCTTAGCCCTCTCTCTTTCTTTTTTAAAATTCTTGAAAATTGCTCAAACTAAAAAGAAAGATAACAAGAAATTTCAAGGAGTGATATGAAACCTCTGATTAGAAGATATATGAGAAGAACAAGCTGATAAATTGGATACTGTAGCGACAGGAGTTGGTCCCAAGTGGACAATTCCTTTGCTCAATGTCTTCTCCTTCTCCACGCTATGATTCTGAAAAAATTAAATAATAATATTATTGCACCCGTTAGGCAACGGATGTTTGGTCTCGGCCGAGTGCCATTTTTGCCCGTGCGATGGATTTCTTTCATACAAAGTCTCAGCCCATCGTTGCTTAAACGATTCACATACATCAAAAAAGATAATTTGATAAATATAATTATACAAGGTACATATTCATTCTGTCATGCGAAAATATACGGAACAGCATAAATAGAGAGAGCGAGAGAGAGAGAGAGAGAGAGAGAGAGAGAGAGAGAGAGAGAGAGAGAGAGAGAGAGTATTCAGTCTTCCTCTATCATTTCTCAAATGATCACCTTGTCTTCTCGGTTCTGCTTTCCCAACTCCATCTCAATACGCATCCTTTCCATTGCTCCGCACTCAAGAATCGACTCGCGAACGTCTGCTACAAAGCGATGTCTGAAAGAACCTCGATTTTAGCACTTTTTCTCATCTCATATTCATAGTTGCTTTAATAGTAAAAAAATTGCGCCTTCATTTTCGACTTGAGTTAGAATACGCGATCCATGGTGTTTCTCTAACCCGAACTACTTAAGTATATGCCCTCAAAACATGTGCCATTCCCAAAAAAAACATACTGATCCGAATTTTTTCTTTACATGGTAATCTTTTATTTTATCGCGCGCAATCGTTTTCTCTCAAAACTGCGCCATTTACTGATGAATGGTCTTTTTGATCTACTGATGAATGGTCTTTTTGATCTACTGATGAATGGTTTTTTGATCTACTGATGAATGGTCTTTTTGATCTACTGATGAATGGTCTTTTTGATCTGAATGGTATTTTTGATCTTTATGCTTTTCGAGATGCTTTTTTCTTTTTGACCAGAAACAGCCTGTCGCCTTTTTTTCTAACCAGATATTCAGACCCAAACCGGTGAACTATTAGCTTCTTTCTCAACCACTGGTTGTATTTGAAACACTACAAGGTAGACATAAGATTGGCGTACGCACTATAAACACCTAAAACCCCATGGAATGGATTGGTTTGTCTTGAGCGGGGTTCAATAAATTTCGAAGATGAACTGACTGATCATCGGGATTCTTGGCATTGAGGAGGATTGGCGTCCCGTTCTGGCAGTGAATGGCGATTCCGTTTTCAAAGCTGCCCTGAACAAATCCGCCTTTTTCACAATCTACTGTACTCAGGGGCTTTTTAGTGTGCAAGAAAATGGTACAGACGCCAGCCAAAGGCGGGAAAAAATTTTCACATAAGGGTCCCACCCAGGGGTTAAATGGAGCCGCCCAATTTGCGGTTACATGTAACCGCCGCTCAAAGTTTGGAGGATAAAAGAAGAGGGGATGAAGGAAAAGGGTAAGAAAAGAGAGGGAGTTCTTTGTCGATAGTGTGTGTACATGTATCCGCCGACGGACCGATCCGGTCACTATTTAACCCCTGGTCCCACCTCATGATTGGAAAAACAATGCCCGCCGACAGTAGGTCTGACATGAATATTTATCCCCTGACCGTACTCCGTGAGACGTTTCTCTCGGCTGTCTCTGACTAGTCAGACATTGTACTGTAGCTATTGATTAATTAACGAGATCGGTAAAAGTTTAGCCCACAATCGAATGTCACAATGTGGTTAATCTCATGGAATGAACAACATCGCCGAGTGTTATACAGTATCCTTCAGCAAAGTGATAGCGCTGAAAGAAAGTGACCAAGTAAAGATCCGTTACTTAGATAGGCGGGGCAAGGGGAGGAAAAGGGGCGGGGCAAGGGTAGGGGAAGGGGCGGGGCAAGGGTCTTCTTCCCGAGAAGCACAGCTCCCTTCGAGAACTACTTTCAGCTGAAAAAGAAACTTACGCAGACTACTTTTCATAGGAAAAGGCATGATACAACTATGTAGTTATTTATCGTGAAAGAGAGCTGACCGAACCTTCTGGAAGCACTCGATTCTGGCACCAAGAAGGGGAGAATGGGCTCTTAGAAGGTACTGAGGTGGGAGCTTCTTTTTCTTCGCCACTCCTTTTGCCATCTGCAATTCATCATCTTGGTTTTCTGGCTCAAAAATTCTCTATAAACTTTATTACAATTCTTTTCTCGTTTAGACTCTTTTTTGTTGCATTTTACGGATCGTGACAAGTATATACAAAAATTTTAATTATAGAGTACAAAACAGATAAAATTAAACAATGCCACAAAAATATTGGGAAGTTAATAATGTATACTAAATCATACTGATAAATAAATGAGTGGTTGTGTCTACTTCTGATCTTCATTACAAGTAAGGCATGACAAAAGCCGGTCTCTAGCGAAATTTTTTTTAAAAAAAGCTAAGAACATATACCATGTTCGATTACAAATGATGAAGAATATGCAAATTTAACGAATGATTGGATGGGTGAATCAATGAATGAATGTATGAATACATGGATGTATGAATGCATCCATGTATTAATGAACGCATGAATCCTACCAGAATCATGTCATTGAAAAGGAAGACGTCTCTCTCATGCGCGGTGACGGGCTGCTTCTTCTGAATGTCGACTATCTGATGCAGTCTACAGTAGCACACCAGTCGACGATGTGAGGCTGGCAGTCTCTGCGCAAAAAATTATTGACTTTGGGGAAGAAGGAAGGGGGGACCTTTATACTACAGTATATTTTGTAACCTTCACGTTACATTATTTCTTTAAAACTTCATGTTACAGTATTTATTTGAACTTTCACGTTACAGTATATATTGAAACTTTTGTGCTACATCATTCTCAACTTCAGTCTCCCAAGAACGACAAACTAATACTGATTAACCGAATGATTATTTCAGCAGACTTTCATTACACGAAAAGTCACAAATGGAATGCGAAATTCCTCTATGCATTACCACTCCTTTTCGAAAGAATTCATAGTATTTTTCATACAGAAAACCCAGAGTTGTTCGCTTATCATACATATCAATCAAAAGAAGCGAACAATTCTGAACACTCATTCCATCCACCACTTTTGTGATTAGCTGGATGTTATCTGTAAGACGTTTTCCTCTTCGCTATTATTCATCTAACAAGCGCGAGAGCGCTCATTGTCAGTGTAAATACGCCCATTCTACAGTTCTAGCGAGGAGAAGAGAGCCCGGGTCTCCGAATCAGGTCGGGGACCCTTGGTTCACGCCCCATTTAGGACCCTTGGTTCACGCCCCATTGGGGACCCTTGGTTCACGCCCCATTGGGGACCCTTGGTTCACGCCCCATTGGGGACCCTTGGTTCACGCCCCATTCGCTGTTGTACCGAAACGTAACTTTAGTTCCAATCGTCTCACTGAGCTATCTAGAATGTTATCTTCGCAACTACTTAGTAAATGGCGTTATAAAGTTTGAACTATTTATGTAACAGTGTCTTGGTCATGAATGAAATAAATCCATCGCACGGGCAAAAATGGCACTCGGCCGGGACCGAACCTCCGCTGCCTAACCGGGTCTGTAGAGCATTACCAATACACCAACCGAGCACACATTGTCCCATGCGATTTCTTGCTATGTCTTAGGTACAATTACCATTCTTTCTATTTCTTGGTCTTATAAACCAGTCAATCTAATGCTCATATTTGGGGTTGCAAGACAGGGGAAACCACACTCAACCCGCCGACTCTCACTTTTTTCTGTTATCTGAGGCTTATAAACTCTTGCTAATCAGTTCGTCTTTATGCTGAGCATGGACTTAGAAAGAACCTCACCGAACTACCATCTGGATTCTCACTAGACTTAGAAAGAACCTCACCGAACTACCACTATGGATTCTCACTAGACTTAGAAAGAACCTCACCGAACTACCACTATGGATTCCCACTAAGCCTTGCCTGAAGGACTTCGCTGGACAGAAACTCTGGGCAAACGACCACATGATCATGCGACATGAACTTACCGGTTTGTCCTTGCCAATGATCTCGAGATCCAGCTTCTCCACTTGAGTCACGTGGTCATCGCCGTGTGTGAAGCCTTCTGCCTTCACCCTCTCGTACATGCCACACAACGCCTTGCTTAAACAATACAATACCACTTTTTTTCATTTATTTGTTAAACTATCTTCAACTCTAAATTTGCATTTCTAATAGTTAATCAGTTTTTTTTGAGATATCGGTACATTGCGCTTAGACTGAATATTGATAATCCAATAGTTATCACCCAGTTCCGCTCTAATGAGACATTTCATCTTATCCTGAACCCTCATTCGTTATAAGTTCGTTTGTTGGAAAACATTTTAAACTGCTCAGAAAAACCTTTAAAAACTCAAATTTTAGGATGCTATCTGCTCTAGAACAGGGGTTTTTAGTCTCCCAAAAAAAGGTACAGAAGCCCGCCAATGGCGGAATAAAATTTTCACATAAGGGTCCCCCCTTAGATTTGGGAGCCGCCGACAGAAGGTCTGACATGACTATTCTGACATGACTACAGAGGCCCGCCGACAGAAGGTCTGACATGACTATTCTGACATGACTACAGAGGCCCGCCGACAGAAGGTCTGACATGACTATTCTGACATGACTACAGAGGCCCGCCGACAGAAGGTCTGACATGACTATTTAACCCCTGCTTTAGAACATTCCGTACTATTCGGGCTCACCGGTCAATGTTCTGATATGCATCCGTCCCTTCCAAGTTTCTCAAAAACTGCTCCTTCGTCATCCTTTGATGGGATCGAAGACCGACATGATGCAGGTCAGTGTTCAGCAGAATCAGGGCGAACACCAGCACGAATACCGTATCCGAACCACCCGGGAAACGGTTCGGATTGCAACGAGCATAGTGAACTGAGAACGCCTGAAGAACCAAATTATTAATGCGCAGACACATAGTCAGCAAGCAAGACTAACTGAGATAGAGAACGAGAGATTTCAGAAAGAGATAACTAAATAGAATAAAAAGTAAGACATAAGTGACCGGTTTACTTTTCTCTCGAATGAGCCCCCTCCCCATAACACGAGTAAATTTTGGATTCAAGCGTATAATATTTTTCCAAAAGTATTCGTGAACAGGCATTAAATGAGGCCAGTCTAAGGCATGTTTGTACGCGCCGAGTGCAAAAAGGAATGGAAAAGGGCAAAAAGAGTGCAAAGAGAAGTAGAGAAAAAGTGAAACAGAACGGAAGGAGAAAATAATGTAGATCATTTTCGGCGCGAACATGTATGTGCCCACATAGCTGGTCTGGTAACCATTTAACTCCTGTTCGTGAACTTCTATCACCATAATAATACAAATACAGCTCGCGTACTCCTGCTGAAGACGAACAAAAACCGTTCTCTTATCATAAAGCTCTACTTCCTTACTGCTAATAATCGTGCTTGCTCTCGCTTGGCCGCGTGGTTAGTGCTCTGCGATATGAGATACAAAACCAAAAGAAGAACCTGTTCGTGGTTGATTGACCCTGGGTCACTGGGTCACCCTGGGTGATCAGTGATCACTGGGTCATCAGTGACCCTGATTGACCCTGGGTCACTGGGTCACCCTGGGTGATCAGTGATCACTGGGTCATCATTGACCCTGGGTCACCCTGGGTGATCAGTGATCACTGGGTCATCATTGACCCTGGGTCACCCTGGGTGATCAGTGATCACTGGGTCATCAGTGACCCTGATTGACCCTGGGTCACTGGGTCACCCTGAGTGATCAGTGATCACTGGGTCATCAGTGACCCTGATTGACCCTGGGTCACTGCTGGTGTGCATTGCAGCCATGGGGAGATTCAGATTCATACAATCACTACCAATATTTCTCCACTGGTTGTTGTGGTTTCTTGCCCGCGTGGGTTCCTTTGAAGGTGATGGGGGACGGGAATTCACGAGCTTCTTGTGGTAAAAACTCGTTTACACAGTCTCTCTCTCTTTTTAGCCTTTTCTTTGTTTTTCTCAACTTCTTGGTTTGGATGGATCTGCCCGGAGTGAAGGTGGAACTCGGGATCCTTCGCGCAAGAGTCATACACACTACCATTATGCCACACCCGCAAAATTGAGAACTCAATGACTGATTTGTTGGTTAACCTGTAGGACTCTTTCCATCTTCTGCGCTTCTCCGGCTGGTCTGAAGAAGAAAAGAGTTCGTCTCAGGGCAACGTCCACCTCCAGGTCTCTCAGATCGATAAAGGAGATAAAACAGCTGCAATTCGATCGTACAATATTTTCTTAAGAACATATACAGGCATAATATAGTGACCTGCCACTCCTATGCGGCGGGTACGTACAAGCATAGGTAAAATGCCTTGATTTCTCGATAGATCGAAAAAAAATTCACTAAAAGAATGTTACTGGAAGCTGGAACAGAAGAGATAGCAACAACTATTACCGAGAGAAAATCTCGAGTTCGTTTTTTTGGGTTGAGGGGCGATACGTACATACACCCATTTGGAACGACACATAATATCCCTGAACATACACCCAAGAGGATGAATTCAATGGTTTCAAAAATTCTCCCTTGCCTTCTTTTTAATTACACCAAAACTAACATGGAATGAAAGAATAGAAATGAAACAACTTGAAGTAATTAATCTGCAAAGTGGTCTATACTGCAAACAGGGGTTTTTCAGTGTGCAACAAAAAGGTACAGACGCCCGCCGATTGGAAAAAAAAATTTCAGCATAACGGTCCCCCTTATGATTTGGAAAAACAGAGGCCCGCCGACAGAGGGTCTGGCATGACTATTTAACTTCTGACTCCAAAGCTCTTCCCACAAGTTTTACCTGAGAACTTGAGTAGGGAAGGTCCCTGGGAGGCCAAGATACTCTCCAATCGCCCATTTCGACAAACCTCTCCGACCGAACAGAAGCTGCAATAAGAAATCACACATGAGCAAAACAGGGGATAAATCGAACGTCAAAATGGTGCGTACATGAATCTACAACTAAAACTGATCAAGAGTACATTTGATTGAGGTTTTTTTCTCTACTACCTTGCTTCGGAGATCATCTCTCGAGAAAGGTTATAAATAGGTTTTTCTTTTTTTGTTGAGTTTTTGTAAACATTACTTTTGTGACCCCTTTTCCCTGAACGCCCTCACTGTGTCTATCCTATGCCTTCTCTTTCCTCAACTTTTTTGTTCATCTACGTACTTCTTCGGCACGTTGTGAGTAACAAACAGCCTGTATATATAGCAGGTATAATGGGGTTGGTACCGGGGTTGAATAGCTACCTGAACAGCTATGTTGGCTCATACATGTTCGCGCCGAAAATGATCTACATTCTCTTCTCCTTCCGTTCTATTTTACTTTTTCTCTACTTCTCTTCTCACTCTTTTCGCCTTTCCCCATTCCTTTTCCATTCCGCTCGACGCGTACGAACATGCCTTAGACCTGTCTCATTTAACGCAAGGGTTGGTATAAACATCTCTGATAAATCGATGTCCGCCTTCACAAGGTGCAGCATGACAGTCTCAGGACTGCAAAGGACATCAAAACCCTTCTCCGGACGCATCTCGTCCGAAGAACACGAGAACTTCTCTCATTAAAGAGAGTGTTCATAACTAAGTCTTCGATGCGGGATGCTTGCCGGCAACAACAACAACATCTCTGATGAACAGCGTAGACCAGTATCACGGTGAAACCAGTACACTCTTTGAGAACAAAACCTGGTAAAATTCACTGTATCTATAGCTTTCTCACCTACTCAGCTTATTCCCTCACTGTATTTTCATTATGCTTGCCCATTTTTTAGTCCTTTTGATATACGAATTACTGGTCGATGGCAAGATCAGCAGGTTGAATCCAAGAATGATAAAAATAGTTATAATAATTTCCGTTTTTAAAATCTAACTTTCGCCAGAGATTCCGTAGTATCATGGATGAAACCAAGAGATTGCAACAGAAGAACTCCTCGTGACGGACTTCTGAAAGGAAAGAAAATTGAAAAACAGAGAGAGAGAGAGAGAGAGAGAGAGAGAGAGAGAGAGAGAGAGAGAGAGAGAGAGAGAACGAGAGAGAGAAAGAGAGAGAGAGAAAGAGAGAGAGAGAAAGAGAGAGAGAGAAAAAGAGAAAGAGAGAGAGAGAAAGAGAGAGAGAGAGAGAAAGAGAGAGAGAGAAAGAGAGAGAGAGAGAGAGAGAAAGAGAAAGAGAAAGAGAAAGAGAAAGAGAAAGAGAGAGAGAGAAAGAGAAAGAGAAATAGAGAGAGAGAGAAAGAGAAAGAGAGAGAGAAAGATAGCGGGAGAAATCCCGCCGCGGACCAAAACTGGGTAGTATAGCTCGTCAAAGGAGGGCGATGCCGGACCGGCCTGGGCATGCCACCGGACAAAACATCAGCCGATACTCCGCTATACTTTCAATGGCGAGTCGAGGCGCCAATCAAATAGCCTCTTGCCCATCTCCGGTCAACGACAGGCGAGACGTCTCTACTCCCACCCAAAACGATGCTAGGCCGGCTTGACCACCCACTCACAAGGACTATAGCATGAACAGGTTGCTACAACGATGTCCGCCTTCACAAGGTGCAGCATGACAGTCTCAGGACTGCAAAGGACATCAAAACCCTTCTCCGGACGCATCTCGTCCGAAGAACATGAGAACCTCTCTCATTAAAGAGAGTGTTCATAACCAAGTCTTCGATGCGGGATGCTTGCCGGCAACAACAACAACAACAGAGAGAAAGAGAGAGAGAGAGAGAGAGAGAGAGAGAGAGAGAGAGAGAGAGAGAGAGAGAGAGAGAGAGAGAGAGAAAGAGATAAAGAGAGAGGGATAGGAAAAGATCTATGATTCAATATTTGTGAAAGATGATAAAGATGATCCTTTCCATCTCCAGCGGAGACCCGTCAGAGGAATTATTTAAAAGTATTCTTTCTGAGTACGAAGTAATTTTTCTACCACGATCTGCCTCTCTATATATATATAAACTATAAGTATATTAACGAGTTCACATTTACTGCTACAGTCTACGTTTTCATACTTCTACAAATACATAAGTCATGCATGTCTCGTAAAAAAGTTGCATTTTCACGTCCCGGGACCATAAGGATGAAGCATTTGAAATGAATTTACATAATATGCAATAAGCTCACTTTTTCTTGGGGCTAGACCGAGAAACGTGTATAATGTAATCTCGTCTACATATAAAATACAAGCTAAAAAGTTGAGAGAGAGAGAGAGAGAGAGAGAAAGAGAGATAAAAAGCTCATGAGAGAGCAGATCATAAAAATTTACATAAGTTGATTAGAAAAAGTGTGTGAAGAGGTGATTAAAATAAATTTTTCCGTTACAATTTTTTTTGTAAACAGTATTAATGATTATATGTGCTCAATGCATTACAATTTCATTAGTATTTACAACAAAAAACGTTTTCGAACAAATTCTATCAACAAACGCTCAGAAAAGTCTATGAGACTGATTTTTCTCTTCGATTTTTCACTATACTCAAAGATTGATGAGTATCAGTATTGGGGGGGGGTTGATGAGGTCTAAACATCAGTATTGATGTATGAATAAATGAATAAACTGACTTGTTAAAGAAGTTGAGAGCAACTCTGTACTGCCTCTTCCTCTCGATGTCTGACTGTTGTCTCTGCTGATTCTCTTGAGGATCCCTACAAGTTTCTCATTCATTTTATTTTTACTCCAAAGATTTCAGATCAATGATCTGAAATCATTGATCATAGGTAAAATCTGTCTTGATTTTTCAATATGTCAATCGCTAAAGCAGGTCAAAATTTTCTCTTTTCAACATTACGAAAACGGTTGAGGCTAAGTTCTGACTACTGAAACATTCTACTGAAACATTCAAAAAATCTCCATTCCTCTACATAAACAATGTAGAGGAATGGAGATTTTTTTCCATTTTAGCTGTGAAAACCGATACATTCATTTTGAGTGAGAGAGAGGGTCGGTCGCCCAAGTAAATTGTTTAGCCAGTTAGCAGTTTACCCATGCAGATCATACATGGAACATTGACCAAAAAAATCAAGAACAACCGTTCAAAAAAAACCAAAAAGAGAGGAAAAGAAAATAAGGATGGCCTAAGAACCAATTATTATTTTACGGAAATTATTTTTTCAAATTGAAATTTGTGAAAAAAAAATAATATTGTTATTTGGAGTTATTCTTTTATTTCATAAATTTATTTAAAACACAAACTTTCATCTTTTTTAAAGAAATATCTTTCAAATGTTTATCATGAAATATATCAGAATAAAAATATATAATAAAACGACGAACCTTCTTCTCGGCGCCAATCGAGGCAGAGAGTGCGCATGCGCGTGATGGAGGATTGTCGCAGAACCGGTTGCTCCAGCGCAGCCAGGATGACCCAATGTACTCATCTCTCCATTATACGGTATAGACGTCCTTTGAACCCATACGATGGAAGGGGGAGACGCTATCGAGCCTATGAAGTCGTGATAATGGTCTCTTTTTCTTGCTTTTTCTTCTTTTTATCTCATTCCTATATTTTTCTCTTTTTTTTAAATACAATATTCTCTTTAAACTTCAACTACGTTATTCATCAAGTTCTCTGATATTTGTCCCTTTGAGCCTTTAACGTTTCTGTGATAAAATAAATACTAAACTTTCGAGATAGAGTCAGTCTCCTCGAGACAAAATCAGGAAAAAACTTTTGAAAAATTAAATTTCGAAAAGACACTGAAAAAACTGATAAATCAATCATATCAATCTTCTTTCAAGATATACAGTATCCCTGTCTCTATATGCTTCAACTGAAAGTACAGTGTCTCTATCTCTCTATGTTCGGTCAACATACCGTTTTCAATGAGAGCTGGAGGCGGTGGCGTGCTCGAGGCTATACAGTACGCCACTGCGGGTGGGGGAGAGGCGGAGAGAGGGGAGAGGGCACCGCTGGGGGGCACGAATCGGCGGGTCACCAATCGGGGTGACATCAGAGATTCTACAACATCAGGGATTCAACAATCTTACTGGAAAAATTCACATTCACTGACAGACAGAAAATCGAAATAAATGCACCTTTAAAAAAGAAGATAGCCACCGGTGAAAATAGTTTCCTTGAGAGATGAGGTTTTCATATGGTTTTTTCTTTAAAATGAAAACAGATATTCACAAAATTTGAATATTTATAGGGCCCACTGTAAGATGATAAAAGTTAATCCCTGGGCAGCATCATTTCAATATATACATATCATTATTATCACATCATGTTCACGAAAATTCTTGATAAGAGAAAAAAACAAATACAACTTCAGAAAACAGGGGCTTTTTTATAATAGCCGTGTGAGTAGCTTGATTTGTTTACATGTATTGTATTCATTAAATAACAATTTTCTGATCAACAGATAAAAAATTTTTTTCTTGTTAATGATTTTTTGTTTTACTTTACGAAGGCAATTTAAGTGCTAAGCCTTTCGCTGGATGAATTGTGATTTTTTCAACATCTTGTAACAATCATGACATAAAGATGATGATACACTGATTGTCTTTTCGGACAACTTATGCCTTAGCAATCGATCTTGGAAGCGAGCAAATATGAACAACACTACTTGAAAAAATAATCAGAGACAATATGAAATTCGAGAAGATAAGAAAGTTTTTGTATTTACTTTTTTTTCGCAATCTTTCTCGATAAATTCTTATCTTTGAAGTAAGTTACTCATTAGTAAGTAAGTTACTCAGTAAGTAAGTTACTCATTAGTAAGTAAGTTACTCATTAGTAAGTAAGTTACTCATTAGTAAGTAAGTTACTCATTAGTAAGTAAGTTACTCATTAGTAAGTAAGTTACTCATTAGTAAGTAAGTTACTCATTAGTAAGTAAGTTACTCATTAGTAAGTAAGTTACTCATTAGTAAGTAAGTTACTCATTAGTAAGTAAGTTACTCATTAGTAAGTAAGTTACTCATTAGTAAGTAAGTTACTCATTAGTAATCAATGCCCCTCTTCATTATACTCCTCAAAAATACCTCTCTTGAAATTCGTCATTCTTTTTGAGCGGGAAAAAATATTTTGTTTTTCGACTTTCGGGAAAAAATATTTTGTTTTCGACTTTCCACAAAGAACAATCGAACAAACATGTTAAAGATATAAGATACTAGTAGGGACGTTGCCAGCAGCTACAAAAAACGAGGACATTTTGCCAAACCATGCACTACCAAAACATTACTTTGCTACACATCTGGACTGCGGAAAGGGACCAGTCTCTCACAAGGAGTTCCCACTCCAAACAAAATCATCACATTTTTTTCTTCAAAACAATGAAGGAAGACAGAATTGCAAAAAAAAACTACCGCTTCTCGAGCTGGGGCATATAACATTGACAAACGAGTGATGGAGCGTTAGAATTCAACTTTTCACTTTGCAAAATAATCTCTGCAAAGTGATCCCGTTAAACGCTCTAGGCCGCATCCCGGCCGCATCCCGTTAAGCGTTTAACGGGATCACTTTGCAGAGATTACTTTGCAAATCGAAAAGTTGAATTCTAACGCTCCATGAGTATTCAAAGTCTTGATCTCGTATATTCCCCGATCTCTCACCTCTCTGCCTTTCACCTTCGACTCGCATCTCATTATTATAGACCTCAACGCTCGAAAAGCGGTTGTTTTCAAACTTTTCGACGATTGCAGGTGATTTATGGTTAGCTGAGGAAGTGACCAGTAATCCCATCCCGAGCCAATAAACAGAAACGGATGAGGGCGCTTTTTTGGGGATAAAAGTGACCGGAAAACTTGTCAGAGGATATTAATGTGAGAGGTACTCCTACAGGGGCTGCAGTGAGAGGTACTCCTACAGGCTGCAGTGATACTAAATCTTCTTACAGAGAGAAGAAAGAACGATTTAGGCCAGAAGAAAGAGCTTATAATAGACTGATAATTTTGGACGGCATCCTGGAAAATCCTCTTTATTTGAGAAATACTTAAAAGACGTTAATAAGGAGAAAGAGGAAATTAGAAAGAGCGACCAAACCAAGTAAAGAGGGAAAGAGAAAGAAAGTGAGAGAGACACAGAGAGAGAGAGAAGAAAATAGTGAAAGAGATTAAGATGAAGAGAGAGAGAGAAAAACTTGATAGAGAGAGAGAGAGAAACTCTAGAAAAATAAAGTGCGAGGAGTGAAATGCGGACCAAGCAGGCTATTCAAAAAGACAATAGAGAGTCTTGAGACAGGCAAATCTTCAGAAATCCAGAATGAAAGTGCAAGTGAATGAGGCTCTGAATGGACTGCAAGCATAATCAACAATCACAAACACAATGCAAGAAATTTTTAACAAGTTTGATCAATGCAGTTATTCACCAAGAAGCTTTTGACACCAACTAAGCTCCGGAGCAAACGATATTCTAAAAACGTATTCAAAAACATTTGAAACCATAGGTAAAATGTGTCTTGAATTTTCAATAGGTCGATGGCCAAAGCAGGCTAGAAGCAGGCTAGAAACTTCCACTTTTAACTTGATAAAATTGGTTGAGGCTGAGGAGTTATTACGAAAGAAACGTTCATTTTATGAAGAGGAATGAAGATTTTTTTAGCTAAGAAAGCTCTAATATATTCATTCCGTACTGTTTCCATCCCCTACCAGAGGTTCCATGGGTCATACGTTTAACCACTCCATCCCCTACCAGAGGTTCCATGGGTCATACGTTTAACCACTCCATCCCCTACCAGAGGTTCCATGGGTCATACGTTTAACCACTCCATCCCCTACCAGAGGTTCCATGGGTCATACTTCTCACTTATTTACACTTACAAAAAAAATTTTTACAAAAAAAAAACGCTTAGGCTTAGGAAAAAGTTTACGCTAACGAGGCCGTACGGCTTAGGCTAATGAGACCGTATCAAGAAAATGCCACTCTCATCTGAATCAATTCAACCTCGGGTAGGGGGGGTGGTTAAACGCAAACAGTACTATTCATTCTGAGTGATAGAGTCGTTAGGTCGGTCGCCCCAGAATTTTTTTTCGCCAGTTGGTAGTTTACCTATGTTTGAAACATAAAATAGCTTAAAGAAAGTTTATTAATGTAAATATAATATGTGTTATATAACAATATATTAGCCTACTAAACTTCGAATCCGGAAGATATAGTCATAAAATATCTTGTATCTACGAAACTTATATCTCGTATCTACGAAATTACGAAACGGCCAGATGAAATCTGCTCGGCTGACAAGACACTCACACTACTTCTGTCAACAAATGGGTTTCGCGAGAAGGATTGTAATGAATCATAGTAGAAGTAGATCATAACTCCGGAGATCATAACTTCACCAAACTTATCCCAAAACTTGCCTTCTGTAAGACCTCTGGATCAAAGGCTCTGCGCAAAAAAACAACTACAGAGACAACATCTCTTCTCAACTGAAATTTGCCGGCAAGGACCACGATGTGTCCAGTCCACTGCATTCATATTTCAACCCCTCTAATCAGTTTGTCTTTGATGTACTAGAGACAGTTGAAAGTGATAAAAGAGCCCATCTTATGTAGTTTCAACGTTTACACTGTTAGGCTTAGGAAAGACTCATCTCATAATCTGAAAGGAAAGGTTAAATAAAGACCAATACAAATAGAAAACACAAAAACGGAACTCAAACATAATACGAGTAAAAATAGGGCTCTGAAATGTAAAAGGATAATAATAGTAAGCGAAAAGGAGAAAAAGTCAAACAAAGTATTGTAATGGGAAGAATGAGAGGAAGGGGTGGCTTTTCTCTTCATAAAGCCGACATGGAAATGCTGAGGCGAGAAAGAGAGACAGTTTACTATTCCTCAAGTATTACTGTCCCACTGCGAGATGAAAGAGACAAACTGAGATGGAAACAATGAAGAGATAGAGAGAGAAAGCGATGGAAAGAGAAGTAACAAGAGAGTAAGAAAGAGAGAGAGCGAGAAATAGGGAAAGAGGGGAGAGATAAATGAAAAAATATAGAGTTAACGAACTTGGATGAAAACGCTGAAAAGATATAAAGAGAAATACGCAAATAAAGAGAGAAAAAAGCGACGGATACAGAAGTATCAAGAGAGAGAAAGAAGAGAAAGAGAGAGAAAGAGAGAGAGAGAGAGAGAGAGAGAGAGAGAGAGAGGGAGATAGAGAAAGAGAGAGACAGAGAGAAAGAGGGAGAGAGAGAAAGAGAGAGACAGAGAGAGAAAGAGGGAGAGAGGAAGAGAGAGAGCAACAGAACGGTACAACCAGCCTGGCACAGTTGCGCCGGTCTGTTTCATCTGTGAACAGCTTTTTCTCCCGGATGCCCACAACGTCAAGCTTTCCCTTCTTTTCTCTGTCTCCTTTCCTTCTATTCGTTCTTGCTATAATTTATGTTCACTATGATACTCTTATTTTTCTCTTATACATACAATGAATGGTTCTTGTCTCAGATTTCTCCTTTTATCCTCACTTTCATATTTGAAATCACCTGAAACACAAGTAAAGAGAAGAGATGAATACGTTTTGCAAAAACAACTCTAAACCATCATTTTTGTTAATTGAACACAAGGAAATAAAAATAAGAAAAGGTAAGTTTGCCGAACAAAAAGCGAACCACTTTTTGTGAGAGAAAATTTCAAGTTTCGAGTGTGTGGTAGGATATTTTACCATCATAAGAACACGAGCGGGTTAAGTAGGAAAATTTATACTTGTATCGGTAAGTTTCTCTTTTTATTTATCTATCTATCTATTTCTCTCTCACTCTCTCTCTCTCTCTTTCACTCAATCTCTCTTTCACTCTCTCTCACTCTCTCTCTTTCACTCTCTCTCTCCTTCACTCTCTCTCTTTCACTCTCTCTTTCACTCTCTCTCTCACTCTCTCTTTCACTCTCTCACTCACTCACTCACTCACTCTCTCTCTATCTATCTTTCCGCATCTTTCTTTTCTTTTTTCTTCAACTCTATTTTTCTCTCTCTTCAGCTCTCGAATCTTTCGCAATTAGCAGAAGCCAGGAACTAAACTTGATAAAGCGAATTATTTTATTAACCGATCAATTCATTAATCAACGACACCTTCATTGGAAAACATTCCTCTTATCATATCTGCCTTCTCTAAACTAGTACATGTCTCATCCCTCAACTAAAATTGTCGAAAAAATGGAAATCGACCACTCATCTGAGCGTAAGACCTAGAATAATGAGAAGCAAGTGAGCAAAAGAGCAGATAAAGGAGAGATTGATTAAGCTCTGGATGCTATCGGTGATCTTAGAAGTGCCTATCGAACGAGAAAGACCGATTTTGTCACGGTAGGCAACTCACCAAGCTACAAATATTTGTGAGGCTTGATCGTGTTCCTGGCGCGCTTTCAGCATACGTTGATTTTTGGAACAATGCGACAATTGAACTTTTTTGCAAGTGAATCGCCTCAATCGAGCTTGCCCCTCCCCTTCGGAAGAACAGTGTAATTTAGATTTTTTGGCAATTGCAGAAGAGCTATTTCCTGTTTGAAGTCGAAAAGAAATTTACGACTCAAGATTTGAAGAAGAAAAAACAATTCAAAACAGAAAAATATTAGTTATATAATGAATTTTATTTTATTTTATATCATGATTATTAGTGAACTAACCAAACATATTGCGAGTCTGTCGAGAAGGGGGTGCAGGTGATGGAGGGCTTCTTCTTCCTTGATTAAAACATATATATTATATGGGACCAAAAATCAAAATAGATGCAACCGTCAAAATTGATTCCCTACCTCATCTTCCGACAGTTGGGATTAAGTATCTATAAAAGTGAGCTTCTATTAACTTCGTCACGGACGAAGAATTCCGCGGTGGAAAATTGTTTATGGGTATTCATTCAACTTATCACACAAAGACCTCAAACTCCTCTATTTGCAAAGAACGTTCCATATGGGAGAAGAATTACAGCTGTAATAAAAAGGTGGCCTCGGTCTGCTTTCATTAGCCACTAGGTTTCCTTTTCGCTGAACTCCTAAAAACCGTTTACCATGAAAACTAGCGTCTCTTTGTCAGTGCGAAATTCTTCGTTTTTAATACATCGATAACTAAAAGGAAGAAAGAGACTAAATAGGAGAGAATACGACCTTTCGAGCTATTTAATAGGACTTTTACGGCCGAGAAAAGCTGAAAAAGGGTAGAACAGGCGGATGCCTTTAATCATGAAAGACAGCAATGAACCGTCACCCAGATATGCATGCAAACCCACACAAAGTTAAAATCTTAGCTTCCCGAATGGTGTCTCTAACCGTTCTCGTTCCTGTCTGACCCTCTAAAACTCTCTGACACAATATACTTATTGTTATACTAAGTTTGAGCAAACGAAGCCGGGCGGCTTTCGAACGAGATCATTGAGAATGGAACAAATAAAAATCAGCGACATAAGCCATTTCTTACAGTTTTGAAGAAATTTTTTCAAGGTCTCGCTTTTAATTAGATTGGTACATTGTCAATTACTTTGAAAACATCGTTGAATTGGCTCACAAACATTTTGTAGCCACGACACTTTGTACCCACGATCAAATGAGCAAAAAAATTATATTTAAGAATTTTTTCAAATGGTCTCGTTCCTAAGCTGTTCGACCTCGTTAGCGCAAACTTGACCTGAGAATGAGCGAGAAATAAAAAGGAAATAATTTTTTAACAAAATTTTGCGGTACAAAGTGTCTTGATACGCGTTGAATCATATTTAGACATTTTAGTATTAAACCTTAAATTTTTTTTCAAATTGAAAAAAAGTTAAGATAGGGCAGGGCAGTGTTTTGGTTTTCGCCTCTGAGCTAATCAAATTTTCAAAAGACAAAAACTATAGTTTTTCCACTGTTTCGATACTTGTTGTTGAAAAAATGCACCTTCCAGTAAAAATCATTCAATCTAATCGAATAACCTCTGCGTTGAGAGCTCGCTTCATCGACAACAGATGAGGACGAAGAAGAAGCTCGGTCTGCACGCAGCTGCGCTATTAGTGAAGCGGCGGGGATAAATCTAAAATCATTCTCAAACCTTATTCAAATAATAAAAAAGCTTATCTAAGTTGGCTCTTCATTCTAGACAACATGCTTGGCTCACTATGGAATTGGAATTAATTTTTTTAGGAATAATCGCCTCAAGTTAACCCGAATTACAGTTATTAGAGGTGTTTTTTCCTACCTTACATCCCACTAAAATTCATCCGTACACTAAATAGATTGATAGTTATATAGGCTGCATAACTCGTGTTGCATAAGCTGTATTAATGAAGTGCAATCGAAAAGCTCGAGTCAAAGCACACTTCGTCTGTATTTAATTAATTACATTCACGCCGCAGTTCACGTTCTATTCAATATCTTCTGGAACATCCCGTTTAGCCCCCCCCCTCCTAGCGGTTCCATATGTCAGTTTTTGGGTCAGTTATTGGGTCATTTTCTTGATACAGTCTCGTTAGCCTAAGCCGTACGGCCTCGTTAGCGTAAATTTTTACTAAGCCTAAGCGTTTTTAATGTAAAAATAATTGTTTAATGTAAAAATAACTTTTTTCAAAATGTAAATGACTCAGAAGTATGACCCATGGAACCTCGGGGAGGGGGGCCCTAAACGGCAAAAGTGCCTATCTTCGACTCGGAGGGATCTTATTTTGAAATGTTCTACACATGGTTGAATTTTCTGAATCTAAACTCTCAAGGGACAACTTTCATTCAACTCTGTACCTGAGCATTAGGCGAATTGCATTTACAAAAACATAAGGGATTGGTCATGAAGACTTCAATATGTACATACACGATTTAATTGTTATTAAATAGCTATCTCGATAAGTATATATGATAGTAAAGTTACCACAACCATGAATTTGAGCTTCTTTTGATTTTCATACTGCACTTTTACAGAAAGTTTTGGTTGTGATGAAAAAATTGTCGTTCGGCAAATAAAGCGACACAATGTATTACTGAGACGTGTATTCAGAACGGAATAGGGATAAACACATACATATTCACCGAAGCGATGGGGAAGCCAGCTGTCTTCTAGCAGGAAGTGTTACAGAGATGGAGTGAGTAATAGAGTAAGTTAGAACTACAGAGAAAGTGAGTAACAGAGAGAGATAGAGAGAAGGCGTGAGTAACAGAGAGAGAGATAATGGGTAACATAGAAAGGGAGAGAAAAAAATGAAAAAAGATATGGAAAGAAAGAGATAGAAGGATAACCTGGAGAGGATGAAACCAGTGAGAGTTAAAAGTAATGAATGGATAGAGAAGGGTTTCCATGGAGTAAAAAGGAGAGAGAAAGAAATAATTGCAAGACATGTGTAGAAGACAACGGAGCATTCGAGATTTCCTAATTTCCTCTTTTCGTGTTCATATAAATCTAAGTGTTTGTGACTATGGAGATGAAGCACAACAAAGAAAGAACTCTCTTTTTCGTCTTGCGCCCTCTCTTTTTCATAGCTGTTTTGAACTCATCTATCTAGTTTCCGCTATATATTTCTTCCTCTTTTATCTTACCTTGGTCTTTGTACTTTTCGTTGCAAAAAAAGCTTTCATATTTTATTATATCACCCTCAATCTCTTTGTCTTGTCAAATATTGGGTGCGCAAGAAAATAATCTCGGTTTAAAAAAAAGTCAATTATTTTTTTCCGAAGTTTCCTAAAACTTTATTTAGTAAAGGTATATGAAGTTCTCACTTTCATGTTTTTTTTCTCAGTCATCTCATTCTATTAGCTTTTCAAATGGCTGAAAGGTGCGAGCTCGAAAAAAATGATACTATGGGCCTCTCTTCTCTTCTGCATCAAGCTAGGGGAGAGCGCTGCCGCAGCACATCGAAAATTATGTCAGGCATACGGGCAAGGATGCCTTAGTGAACGACAGTGCCAGGCTTGGTTCAGTCGGTTTAAGCAAGGCGACCACACGCTGGAAGACATGGACCGTCCAGGACGGCCTCGCCAGCTCGATCTTGAGGATCTTCGATCCTTTGTCGAAGCCGATTCCAAACGAACTTGTTACGAGATTGCAGAGCACTTTGCGGTCTCTCACACCACCATCGAGAACGGGCTTCACGAGCTCGGTAAAGTACACAAGCTCGGGCAATGGGTGCCAGACGACCTGAGGCCACTCGACAGGAACCGACGAGTCGCGGCAGCATCACAACTTCTCTCCTACAAAAGAAGAGACGAGTGGCTGGACACATTGCTAACTGGAGACGAGAAGTGGGTGACCTACTGTAATGTTACACGCAAGCGCCAGTGGCTCAGCAAGCGCGATCCGCCAGAAGCGATTCCGAAAACCGGACTGCACCCGATGAAGGTAATGCTGTGTGTTTGGTGGAACTCACGCGGTGTCGTCTACTGGGAGGTGCTACCTAACGGCATGACTGTTACAGCAGATGTCTCCTGTGCACAACTAGACCGGGTGCAGCAAGCTATGGTGGCTCGAGGCGAAGAGAGCGCCAAGATTCGATTCCTACATGACAACGCACGACCACCAGGGGTTTTTTAGTGTGAAAGAAAAAGCGACAGAAATTTTTTTCACATAAGGGTCCCCCTTATAATTTTTCAAACAGAAACCCGCCGAAAAAAAATTTCACTTAAGGGTCCCCCTTACGATTTGGAAAAACAGAGGCCCGCCGATGATGGAAAAAAATTTTTCACATAAGGGTCCCCCTAAGGGGTGAAAAAAATTGTTTTCTTTTTTTTTCACATAAGGGTCCCCCTTACGTTTTTTTTCACATAAGGGTCCCCCCTAAAGATTTGGAACACAGAGGCCCGCCGACAGAAGATCTGTCATGACTAAATAACCCCTGACGACCACACATTGCGAAAAAACGGTTCAGAAGCTGTTGGAGCTGGGATGGGTGTTGATGCCTCATCCACCGTACTCGCCCGACATGGCACCTTCTGACTACCACCTATTCCGCTCCATGCAGAACCACCTCACAGAGAAAAAAATTTGAGAACGAAGCTGAGGTAAAATCGTAGTTGCAAGACTTCTTCGAATCGCTCTCTCCGTCGTTCTACCACAAGGGCATTCACGATCTGCCCACGCGATGACAACACATAATCAACCCTGATGGATCATACTTTGTTGATTGAGGTTCTTGTTTGACTTAATAAATAATTAATAAAAAGAAGATTAAAACCGAGGTTATTTTCTTGCGCACCCAATACTATCACTGAAAACATTACCAATAATAGAGGTAATTGAATTCTGAAGTCTTTCTAAAAGCAGCAAACGGATATAAATAATCGAGGTGAACTAAATCTGGTTTGAGTAAGCAAAGAGGCCCTTGAAGCCATCTCAAACTGTCAATAACAGCTGATATAACGGCGTTCAGGCCCTTGAAGCCATGTCAAACTGTCAATAACAGCTGATATAACGGCGTTCACTCACCCTGCTGTCTTCTACTCTTGAGCATTTCTTCAAAATTCCATATGACATACATAGTATGTAGGCAAAAAACAAACATTTGGAAGTCTTGCTCATATATTAAAGTAAATACATGATTCAATATTATTTCTGGTCGATAAGTAAGCGATAGGAAGAAACCCCTAAAGAAGAAGGAAGAAACCCCTAAAGAAGAAGGGACAGATTGAAACACGTTCCGAGGCAAGGCATAAAAAAGGGTGTGATTGCATTGGATTGAGGGAAGGATCGGCTGGGTAAGAGAGGTGCCTTATTGATGTTGGTTATCGCGTATTTGGAAAGCACAATATGCGAAGTTTATAGGATAGGAAGAGAAAAAGAGAGAGAAGAGACATATAGAATGAATGATAAAGAGAGAGAAAGAGTGAGATTCTTAAGAGGGAAAGAGATAGAGTTTTAGAGACTATAAGTGAAAAAAGAGTGAGAGTAAGACGAAGGAAAGGGAAGAGAGTATTAGAGAGTGAAAAAGTGAAAGAGAGAGAAAGAGTGAGATTGGAAAGAGAGGAGGGCGAGAGAGAGTTTTAGAGAGTGAAAAAGAGAGAGAGAAAGTGCTTTGAAAGAGAATCACACCGACAAAAGAGTACGAAAAGCGGTACCGCATACGCACAGACCTGTATAAAAGATATAAGAACAGTAACAAAAGATTTGAAGAGGTTGTGAAAGAATAAGCGTGAGAGATTAGTATAAAAGGAAAAAATCGAGAGAGGTGAGGGGAATTCTATTAGCTAGGTTAGGGTTGAGAAGCTCTTTGTTCGATTAGGCACAAAAGTATCCGTTGTAGACAATTCTATAAAATGCTAGCCTAGAAAAAAGTAAAATATGTTCTAAAAGTATTTTTTAACCGTAATATCATTTCTCTTCTTTTCCCAATCTCTTGCTATCGCTCTTACCGTCTTTCTCTCTATATCCTCTATATCTCTCCCTTTCTCGATCTCTCACTCTTTCTTCTGCATTCTCTTCAGAATCTTCTAAAAAGCTTTTGTCTAAGCCCCCCCCCCCTTCAAGGTCTTTTTTTTGTAAAAAAATAATTAGTTGTTTACTTTTTATTCGGTTTCTGCGAAAAAGAACCACTTCTTATTTCTGGAATGGAAACTCGTATTTAGACAAAGCTCACCTCTGGTGTTGTCCTCCGATGACTTGTAAATGATTGGCAGTGACGGAATGAGTTCTTCTGAAGTCATAATCCAATGGATTCGTCATTCTCAATAGGGTCATTATTTGGATAGGCTTTTATATCTCTATCTGGCTCGCTTTCTCTCTGTTTTCTCTCTATATTAAAAAAAATCCTGCTCATTTCCTTTCTTCCGCTTTCTGTTTCTCTTTCTTTCCTTTTTATTATTTGTTTCTTTCTTTCTCTCTCTCTCTCTCTTTCTTTATCTCCCTTTCTATCTCATTTTCTCTCTTTTTTCTCTCTTTCTATCTCTCTTTTATGATCTCTCATATTAAAATATATATCAAAAAACCATATCAAAATCTTTCACCCTCTCTCAAATTAAAACAGAGAAATGTTAGATTTTTTGCGCATGTCCCTGACAATGAGACCTTTTGATTGAGTTGAAAACAACTTTTCCTTATCTGTGCGTGCCTACAAATATGGATCTCTTTCTGCTTTTCTATTATTTTTTTCGTCTAAAGTTTTCGTCTGAAGTAAGTTATTTTTGATTAAACTATTCAATTATTTACTTCCTTGTGTATATTTTATCTGAATCAAAAAACAATCGCCCGGCCATAAGCTAGTTTCTTCCTTTTGCTAAACGAAGTAACGGGAAAATCTTTGCTATTTACATTTAGTATTACGGGAGAGCTCAGAAATAATCTCAGCAACCTTGATTAGCTTTACTCCCAGAGATATTATTGAACGGGGTGGAATCGAACCCAGTCGTATCTCTCTTACCCGAAACGAGCACTTTACCTTTAAACTACCAAACACTAAATTTTTCGGGTTTTTTGTGGAAGTACCTTTGCAGCGGAGTCGTGGTGCAGCCGCTTTCTTTCTCTTCATATATTGGAAGAGAACCGACGGAGTGCATGGCTCTCTGCAGATTTAGGGGCAGAACAGGACGACTCGTCTTTACGTAATCTTGATTAAACTTTGAATGAACGAATGAAAAAAGAATGATTGAATGAATGAATAGAGGAATAAAAAAGGGATATAGAAAGAATTTAAAAAAGGCTCGATCTCAAGGTTCGAGTGCAATACTTTCGCCGATAGAGTGGTATAATTTGCTTCTCCCCTTTCAAATTATTATTCTATTTTGAGCTTTCCACTCTATTCGATACTGTATGAAGCGGGAAAAGACCAATTCTCTCGTATACTCGGAAACAAACTGCTAAGATTATTCGAGTTCCTGCAGAAAAAGCTCTGCTGTTCATTGTTCCATTATGACTCAAAAATTGCTCAGCTGTAATTAGTCATTAGAAAAAATAGAGCAAAAACGAGTTAATATTTCCTGCGAGTATGACTCACTACTGGAGCAAGTATGATTTAAGTCTTTAGTAAGTATAACTTATTGCTGGTGTGAGTAGGAATGACTCTTGAAGCAAAGATGACTCACCACCGAAGAACGTATGATTCAGTACTGAAAAAAAGTATGACTAGATAATGGATCAAGTATGGCTTAACACTCGAGTAAGTAAAAATGGCTACTGAGGAAAGAATGGCTCACTACTGGAGAAACTATGACTGAATACTGAAGAAAGTCTGACTTAATACTGTAGCGAGTATGACTTCTTACTTGAGTGAGTAGGTATGACTACTGGTAAAAGTGTTACTTAGTAATGTCTCACCTCTGTAATGGGTCATCTCCTGAAACCTCGTGTTCAGCTTCCACTCCCGGTAGAATCGCTGTATTCGCGTAGCCGCTGCATGCGCGCGTTCGCGGCCACCGTATCTTCGCTCTAGGACCTGCGGGGACATTCATTATCACCAAAAGATAATTTGAGAAAATCATGAAGAAAATAGATAAACAAATAATTATAAACCAAAAAATGAAAATTTGGGACATTACATAGCTTCAAATTTCCCCAAAGTAAGGAATACAATCCGAAAAGAATTTTTCGAATTTCTCTCTGGGTTGAGTTGCATAGAACTCATCTCGAAAAAACAATGAGCGGAAGCAGTCAGCTTGGAATTGGGGAGAGAATAAAGACCAACTTGGAAGGCTGCAGAACATGGATATGATCAGGTGAATATTACAAGCAGAGTGGAAAAGGTCAAAATGACACGACACACTATAAATAGTATGCCTTCGAATGATGCGCAATCTTATCTATATCTCTCTTTCATTTTCTTATATCTTCTCTCTTTGACTTCTTTACTCTATCTCTTTGCTGTCAAGTGGCTCTTGCTAAGTAAAGAACAATAAAGTTAAAAACGTCATCTTTGTTGCCCATCTTTTTCCTATCTTATCTGTAATCTATGAATATTCATTCCACATGTTCATTCATAAGTAAATAATCAATGAACATGAGTTTAGACTGAGACTCAACTGTGTGGCATGGAAACCTTAAATCAACTCCTAATATTTTTTTAGGAAGAGCCAGCATTGACCGAGAAGATTAATTACCAGTAAATGTATGTCTACTCACCCCTGCATGTTAAAAATAACTCTAATCAAATTATCGTTTAGAATGAATAAATTACTATTATTGTTCCTGAAAGCATAAAAATGATAGTATAGCCGTATCTTGTTAAATTGTTAACATAACCTTGTTAAATTCGAGCTCCGTGTCCCTAGAAGAATTAAACACAAGAAGACCTACTTAGATTTCAAACGCTGTAACTTTGATCTCGCCAACTCTATTCTATCTTCGTATGACTGGACCTCCACACTCTGTTTTTCCTCTGATCCAGATTATCTATATGATTCTTTTCTTTCAGTTGTTCAGGACGTGATTTCTAGAACAGTTCCTCTGAGAGTAGTTTCTCATAAGCAGACTCGCTACCCTAAGCATATCCTGAGTCTTCTACGTTCTAGTAGCCACCTATACAAACAAGCAAGGCGGATAGGCTTTCAACCCTACCTCAGAAAATCGATTGAGCTGCGCAGAGCAATTCGAAAGTTTCAAGCTGACCAAGAAGCACGAGTTGCTACTTCTAAGAATAAAAAACAGTTCTTCTCCTTTGTCAGCAAGCGTTTAAAATCTCCTTGTCTGGTTGGTCCTCTTAAGGACCCTGAAACAGGAAGTACTGTAACTTCAAACGCCGAAATAGCTGAAATTCTAGCTGCTGTGTTCTCAGCATCTTTTACGGCAACTGGCCCTGATGCTTCATTACGCACAGTCTTGCCACTTACTGACCAACAAGTTGACTTTATAGATGTAAGTGCTCCAATCGTGTTTAAGTGTCTTTCTAAGTTGAAGAATGTTAACTCTAATTCTCCTGACAACATTCCATACTCTTTTCTAAGAGGGACAGCTACAAGCATTGCATCTCCACTAGCTATCTTATTCAATAGTTTTCTACTTCATGGTACATGCCCAACCATATGGCGTCAAGCTTGGGTCAAGCCTATCTATAAGAAAAAGGGGAACATGAGCGATCCAAACAATTACCGGCCGATCTCTCTGACTTGTTGTACCAGTAAAGTCCTAGAAAAGATAGTGTGTTCTTCTCTCCACTCTTATCTGGATAGAAACAACTTGTTAAGCCCATTCCAACATGGCTTTCGCTCACAAAGATCTTGCTCTTCAGCACTGATTATGTCAATTTCTAAGTGGCACAAGACTCTTAATCAGTCCAGTTCTTCATATATTTCCACTGTCTTCGTAGACTACAGTAGAGCGTTCGACACTGTGCCCATTAACTCCTTGCTTTTAAAACTGTCTTCTTTTGGTATAACAGGATGCCTGCTTAATTTCTTCAAAGCTTTCCTGACTCAAAGAACGCAAGCTGTGATGGTAGCTTCATCTTTCTCAGCCTCCTATCCTGTTCTCTCTGGGGTTCCTCAAGGATCTGTCCTAGGGCCCTTATTGTTTCTACTTTATATAAATGATCTTCCTCAGTCACTTCCAGCAGGCGTTCATTGCACTCTCTATGCCGACGATGCCAAATTGTTCACTATGAATGACGCATCTCTGCTGCAGAGATCATTAGATGTTCTCTCTACTTGGTCTTCCTCATGGGGTCTTACTATTTCTCCAAATAAAACGCGCTACATGCGTTTGGGAATTAAACATCCTGATTTCAATTTCTCTGTAAATGGTCACTCTCTTCCGGAAGTGAAACAGTTTAGAGATCTAGGGGTTTTAATTTCAAGTGATCTTTCATTCAAAGCGCATGTAAAGAGTATGTGTAGTAGAGCCTCTTCTATAACATTCCTGATACTAAGATCTTTTCGCACTCTGAACGTCAACATTCTCATGAATCTTTTCAAGACTTACGTGAGACCAATACTGGAATATGCTTGCGAGATCTGGAACACTAGAAGCATAACCCAATCTAAGCAAATAGAAAAAATTCAGCAGAAATTTACTAGAGAAATTTTCAAACGTGCCTGTATGAATATCCCTTATAGTCAACGATTGAAATTATTAAGAAGCTTGAGCCTTAGAAAACGTCGACTGACAAACGATTTGATGATACTTTATAAAATAGTACATCACAACATAGACATTCCTATTGGCGAGATCCTTCCTCTTGCTCCTAGAAGTAGATTCACCCGTGGTCATACATGGAAACTTCGTATGCCTATTTGCCGTTTAAATCGATTTCAATCATTCTTTCCTTATAGGATAATTAGAGAGTGGAATGATCTTCCTGTTTGTTTTTTTAGCTTATCACTTCCCAAGGCCAGGAAGTTCTTAAATGAATTGAATTTTTGATTTTTTTCTCGTCAGTTGTTTAATTATTAGTAGCCTAGTTGCTACTTCTTATTTTGCCATTGTAAATTATATTTGTTTTCGATTTTTACTGTGCAATCAATTGTATAATCATGTAACGATGACAATAAAATTATTATTATTATTATTATTATTATTATTATCTTTCTAACCGAATGCCAGTGCATCATCGATGCACCACCGAAAACCCAATGATAAACAAATTTGGTAATGCTAATGAAAGAAAAAGAGGAAATTCGATGCAGACAGATAATTGAGCCTTCGGAATTTTTAAGAAGTGCACAAATTTCACCCTGACTCTCATCTCGAACGGAGAAAATCGTTTCGAAGATAAAAAAGAAAATCAGATGAAAGAACTCCTCTTGGAGCTTCAGTTATTTTAAATTCTTCTGATTAAATTTTCTAAAACACAGTTAGGAAACATATACAAGACGAGTCACATATGTATGAAAAACATATACAAGACGAGTCACATATGTATGAAAAACATATACAAGACGAGTCACATATGTATGAATTTAGTTCCATATCAAAATCTTCTATTCGAACCATTCGAATAAAAAGTTAGAATTTTTACGCGATAGAATTTTTTTATTGGCTAAAAATATTATTGAGCGATACTATTTATTACTAATTCATACATACTATTTATTACTAATTCATACATATCTGATGCTGTGCAAAATGAGAAAAATCGGATATTAGAATATTAATTGAGCAACAATGAGAGTTTCTTGATATCTTAGCTAAATGTGCAAGGAGAGATGAAAAGGCTTATGATTCAAGAGTGGGGAAGGGTTTCTCAGAGACGGTTCAAGAGTGGGGAAGGGTTTCTCAGAGACGGCAAAAAGTGACACGCAAAAGTGACACAACATATAAGATGTTGCTTGAAAATGATCCTCAGAGGAACGTTCTCAAAACATTGCGCTTATAAACTACGACTATACGCAATGTGTCTTTGTGGCAACGGTTTTCGCACCCGGTAAGAGAGAGAGTGCTGAGTTCGATCGCGGCCCGCGGATTAATTTTTGTCTGTGCGAAATTTTGATAATATCTATACTAATGTTCCTAGAAACTTGTGTCTTCATCTGCGCCTTTCTGGTGACTTTTTTTTAGTTCTCCCTCTTTTGCTTAAAGATGGACGCTCTGGCATGCTTCATGTGTCTCTCCTCCGAAGTCTTCTCCCTTCTTCGCCATCCTTTATACCAAACTCCATCATACCAAGAGAACTCTCGTGCTTCAACATTCATGTCTCTATCAAAACCTTTTCATTATAATGACCGTTTTTGGGAAACGGTTATAACATTTTTTCAGAAAACGTTTTTAACAGTGACAGTTATTTTTCTGTGTGTACCCGTTTCAACAAACAACACTCTTCGCTTATGCTTATCTTTCGCTAACTTCCTAAGCTTTTGTGGTCTTTTCTCTTTCTACAATTTTCACATTGCGCTCCCTATACTTTCTGAATTTCGTTCTCTTGTTCATTTAATAAATTCGCAATGTTCATCATTTATTTACATCGGTAAATTTAGCTTGCTCACATCAACATGAAGACTTCAGAATCATTAGCGTGGAGTTTTCAGAAATTCAATTTGACGAAAATGCAACGTAGAGTATAGGAATGGTGTGAACTAGAAATGATAAAATGTGTATTCATGTTAAGCCAATATATGTACATATTCAATCAATCAACACAGCCCATGAAGTTTTAGCTCACTAATGCAAATTGTAATATAATTTAGCCATGTGCTTCTTTGAAGAATTCTCCTTTTGATTTTCTTCTGCTTTTCGTATTGTAATTTGACTAATTGTGAAAAAAAACTCATTAGGAAATAGTACCCATTTGGAACATTGAAAAACAAAAACTGCTTCTTTATCTTAGACTATTTTCTATTCCAGAGTGTGTGAAGGTTCTAAAAAATCAAAGATCAGGAAGAACCTCTACTCTTCGACGCTGTAGATCATCTGATATCTCATAGCCACCCATCAGTCTGCTCGAACTGTTCTGCACGGGCGGTCGGGCTGGCGCTGAGAGAAGATCTGCAGCAAACTGTTTCTTACCACGACCATAAGAAGCGTTCTAAAAAGATCAATTTCGAGATTAATGTCAAAAACACTAGATTTGAGTAAACTGCACGCTTTGGAGTGAGTGAGTCCATGCGATCAAAGGTGAAGAATGTCATAGTAAACAATGATTTTTTTTCTCGGAATTTTCATCCAAACATGTGTTGAAGAAACACGTTCTTGTTACTTGCAAATAGGTCCAGCAAACAAGTCCTGCTTTTCCCGAGCACCCTTAGCATAGTAACTCTACCTGGAAGCGGATGGCGAGAAACAGGCGCTGACATCATTTTGGCGTTAAATTCTCGCTCACTGCATCAGATCTGCAAATTGTATTGTGTGAGTGTTAAGCTCTTGCTCAGTCTTACACATGAATCGCATCCGTCAAAAATCAATCCTGACTCGGGTAAGGGAAAGCGTGGAAAAATGTGCCCTTTTAACCAACAAAAAAACAAGAAAAAACAAGTCCATTTCATCAAATAAGCATTATGTGTTCTTATAATAAACGATCGAGAAAGTTATTGTTCAAAGAAATGAACTTCAATCTAGGAGAGCAAGAGAAAGAAGAAGAGAGAGAGAGCAATGGCAGCATTCCAAAGACGAAAGATGCCTGTGAACAATGATATTACTTTTTAAGCAATGATGTGAAATGAAGGCTCTTTTGTTGGCGCACATTAAATGATTGAAACTATCAGAACACAGAATTTCTAATACTTGAAAAAAATTAAATAAATAAATTTATAATACTTGAAATAAAGTTTATCTATAATATTATGCTTGTTGTTCATCCTTGAAATAATTAGCAACGTAGATTAGGCATAAGCAAAAAAAAAAGTTTTAAACAAAAAAATGTAGAGGAATGGGTGGAAAAAAAAACTTCAAAAATATTATCAGTTAGAGAGAGACAAAAAGAAGATATTTAGAGGAGAAAGAGCAGGAGGAAAGGGAGTCAGAGACACAGAAAGACGGCAAGATAAAAAAAGAGAGAGAGAGGGAGAAAAAGATAGAGAAAGAGAGACAAAGATAGACATCGGAAGAGAAAGAGAGGCAAAATACAAAAAGAGAGAGAAAGGATGAGTGAGAGAGAGAGAGAGAGAAAGAAAGAGCCTGGGGGACTTTGAGGCTATATTCTACAGTTTTTGTCAAGTATTCTTAGTCACCTTGAGGAAAAGTTCCGCAATTTGAGTTTTGTTGGTAAGTCTACAAAAACAATGCTGGAAGGGTAAGGCTTTACGAGAGATACGAGTGTTTGAACTTTTTATTTATTCTTTGGTATAATATACAAAATGTGGCAGTTCATAAGAAATTCCAAACCATTTTTTTTATAGCATGACTAAAAGCATTATATGCCAAGGAAATGGGAGATCGAAGAGAAGGATATAGATGATGACGAATGCTTTGAATGAAATTATTTATAAACTTCACATTTATACAGAATTGGAAAAATTCAATTGATTACAAAAATGAACAATAAATAACCATGTCAATAAGAAGTTTTCATGAAACTAGCTTTATGTATTAGGCGTATTCATCTTCTATAATACCAAAACAAATATGTATTTCTTACTTTAATATTCCGAGGCTCTCCCCTCATCTTCTCCCAGCTACCCATACTTTCTCTACAACGAATCTTGCTGAAGTTTGTCTATTCCTCTCGTTCGACGATGACTCTCTCATGCCTCGAGAATGGCTGCATTCATCCGATGGCAACATGGATGAATGAGTATTTGCATATTCTCCAATCCCATTCCTGCGCGCCCAAGTAGGCGCAGCTATACACATTACTTTCTATTCAACTCACTTTTCCTCTCTCTTTCCCTTTCTCATTTTTCTCTCTAGCATTTCTATCTCTAGTTCGCTTTATTTTCTTTCTTTTCTTCCATCCTGTCTTTTACAATCATTTTTTTCGTGCACTTCCTCTTTTTAGACCTTTTTTTGCTCTCTTTCTCTCTCTCGGAAATTTTTACATTCTCGATTCATGCACAGCCAAAAGCTTGTGTATCGGGCGGGATTGAACCCAACCTTATCTCTCTTACCGGGAGTGAGCGCAATACTACCAAGGGATAAATAGTTACCAGATTAGCTATGTTGGCGCATACATGTTCGCGCCGGAAATGATCTAAAGACTCATCTCTTTCCGTTCTGTTTAACATTTCCTCTACTTCTCTTTTCATTATTTTTTGCCTTTCCTTTTTCTCCTCGCTCGGGACGTACAAACATGCCTCAGACCGGTCTCATTTAACGCATGAATACTACTATAATACACTACCGAGGCCGCATTGCTACTCCTAGCGATATTGCTATTTTAAAGGTTTCATAGCCTAGCCCTTTTAAGAATGTATCAACGGCATCGAGAATGGGACATCAAACTTACAGAAATCTTTTTTCTTATCTCATATGATCCTATCACCTTAGAGACCTTGAAAAATAAACATCGAAAATCGGGGATAGATCAGCATGCAATGCTTCAAAGATCAGCAACAGAGGTCAAGGGGTGGTATTCATGAAGTGCTAAGGATATTGTGTTACGCGTCCAAGAGATAATAGTATAAAATGAATACAGACATCGGATACAGGGGGAAGTAAGGGAAATGAAAAGAGCGAGAGAGAGAGAAATAGAGAAAGAGAGAGAGGAGAGATGAGAAGAGTATGAAAACTGAGAAAGAGAGAAAGAAATAGAAAATTAGAGAAAAAGAATGATATTGAAAGAGTGAGATAAAGGGATAGAGAAATGGAAAGAGAAAGAAAGCGGGAGAGAAAAAAAACAGAAATTCGAAAAGAGAAAGAGAGAGATGAAAGAGATATGGGGCAACAAACACAATATCCTCAAGAATATCAAAGGAGAAAAGGGCTTTACCAACTCTTTTTCAGATTTATTTGAGTCTCTTGTATGTTTTTGTTAAGTTTCTCTCTTATCTATATGAAAGGATGAGTAGTCAGTCGCACCTCTTCTTTCTCGCTATCGTATTTTCATTTGTTGGCGTACTGAAGAAGTTCCCCGCGTATCCCCAGCGTATTCAATCCGAATGTTCTATGTTAGTAAATCCTCTCAATTAAATGACATGAAACAGTGATTTAGATCAGTCAGAAGACTATTTTTCTAAGAAAGGGTACGAAAAATCAGCACAAATAAAATTACACACTGACTGTTTCTACGTCAGAGTTCGGGCGTGGCGTAATGGTAGTGTGTTCGGCTTGTGTGCGAAAAGTCAGTCCCGAGTTCGACTCCCCCCCGGACAGATTCACCCAAACCAACGGTGTTAAGAAATGTTGGTAGTGCTCATGCGCGAATCTGACTCTCCCACACTAGCAGTGATCTAGCGGGCAGCCACTGGTTATGCCAGGATAGGTCTGTTCCGCATCTCAGGGGAGCGCGTACCCTGCCGAGAGGCGTGAACAAGGGCGAGGAAGATTATTATTAATGTTTCTACGTCAATCGCAAAATCTGTTTTGGCCCAGCTCCGAGAGACTTCTCTCGTGGGACTCATTAGTGAGTTCTCAGACACTACAGTTATGATGAATTTCAAGTATAATTAATACAAAACAACCACTACAATAATAAATTGACCACTAGTACGATACTTTTTCATTTATTGCTCACCTATGAAGAGGTTTATTGCTCACCCATTTAGGAACCAACGTCCCAAGCTGTTTCTGTTCAAAAGTAAAATGGAATCAACGTATCAGGCTGTTACTGAATAGCCGCAAAGAAATCGTCTAGATCAAAAACACTAATAATGAAAGAATTAACGACTTGGGAGGAAAAGGAGAGTGTGCGTTGAAGAATGGAGAATGTCACACAAACCAAGAACACGTATCAATCAATAGTTTTGTTGAGAAACTCATAGATTCGCGCATAGATTTCAACCGCAGAGTGGGTCACGAAAAAGCCCGTCACGTATTCCTTAGAAACTTTAAAACTAAAACTGAGTTATCAGCGCGTCTCCGTTTCGTGGTTGAGTTCCGTAACATGAGTCAGGGGAAAAGAGACATAAGTGAGTAGATCTGATACAAAGTTGTTAGATGAACAAACATATGTGAAATGTGATAGAGACTTGCTGAGTGTTGTGTGCGGTGGAATATGATGCCTGCTGTATTCGGGAGGTGTTGAACCAGTTTGAAGAGACTTCCATGTAAAAAAGAATGCATCGCTCACGCAACAGTGCTCAAGCGCATTAAAGTTTTCCATTTAAGCGGCAGAAAAATCTTCGCCAAGTGATACTTCCCGAATCAGAAGGCAAGTAGAATAACAATGAAAGAAGAAGTAACTAACTAAACTAACTAAATCAGAGACAAGTATAAAGAACGAATGACTGAATTAGAGCAATTTCCATTCATTTTCCATAGTACGATTTTCTTTTCTGAGATGTACGGAACGGTACTGGAGATTGGACACTTTCGGTTGACTCACAAGAGAAGATGTTAAACACGAAGGCTTACAAGGTCCGTGTTCATAAGCTACAACTAAAAACTGTTCCTTAGAAGCGAAATCATCTTTTTTATTGATGACTGACGCTGACGTCTTTAGTAAATGTGAGTCTTTATGACTGACGCTCTTCGACTATTTATTCCTCACAATTCAGGAATACAAAAGGTTTTTTGTTTGAAGTAAATCATAGAGACAGAACTGGTTTTTTTTAACGTTATTCCAACTTTGCCTTCTGACACGAGAGAAAAGACGTGAAACGTTTTATTAAATCAATCTAATTGCGTCAAAAGTCAGAGAGTAAGACGAAACGAGAAAAAGGGAGGGTAAACAAAGCGGAACTAGGAAATAGAAGACCATAAAAATCGGGAGGAAAACCAGCTGAAGATCTAGGACGGGAACATACTTAAGACCTTTATGAATGAATGTACCTGACTATGAAGAGATTATGGACGTAGGACAGAAATTAAGAAGCAAAAAAAAAGAAGTTTTACAACTCGCAACTTGGGTACAAACAAAAAAGCAAGAAAACAAGAGTACGGAGAGCATTCGAGAAGAATGGAATCGAAAAGAGCCACCGCGTAGCAAAAACACACTTTTCTACGCCGAATTTTTACACAAACATGAGACAAAACAAGTTAAATTTTTAGAGAGAGGTGCTCGGATACAATCCATCATTGAAAGGACGCCCCTGATGAACAAAGACATCTATCAACTACTGACTGGAAAATTCTCGTGTCCGCGATCTCTTGCAACACTAACAAAAACCAAACTGTAGCAGCAGTTATAAAGCAGTGCAGGGAGCATGTAAACACTAAATGAATAATGCTCCAAAACAAAAGAGAACATGAGAGCGAGGAAGAGAGAGATAAAAGAAAAAAGAAGAAAAAAAACGTAAAGGAGATAAAAGAAAAAAGAGAGAGTGTAAATGGAAAGACAAGAAAAGAACGAGAGCATATGAGAAAGAGAGAGATAGAGTAATCAAGAGGACATAAAAAAAGGAAAAAATAGGAGAACTTCTGGTAAACTACCAATTCCCTTGCTTTTCCCCGCATTCCTGAGCTTTCCACCGAGCTTATACATACTGGTGACTGAAAATCATTATCTTTTTTGCTTACAGCTTTCCATTTAGAGTCCCTACCTCACCCTCTCTCTTTCTTTCTTTCTCTCTCTCTTTCTCTCTCTTTCTTTTTCTCTCTCATTTTCTTTCTTTTTATCTTTTAACTTCTCTCTCACTTTCTCTATCTCTCTCTCGCTCTCTCTCTCTTTCTTTCTCCTCTATCTTTCTCTTTTTTACACATGATCTCACGCCGCTGCCTTCTCTATCTTCCAATCCCCCCTTTACAGGCAACAGAAACTATGGCAAATTCAATGTGACGTGTACGCAATAAGGCGGTTCACATGAAAGATGAAAGAGTGTGGATGAGGAGGTGTAAGTGAGAGAGAGTGAGACAGAGAGATAGGAAGAAAGAAAGAGGCAAATGAGAGATCTTTCTAATCAGAAAGAAAAGTAAAGAGGAAAAGAGAGAGTGAGAGAGAGAGAAAGAGAGAGTGAGAGAGAGAGAAAGAGAGAGTGAGAGAGAGAGAAAGAGAGAGTGAGAGAGAGAGAAAGAGAGAGAGAGAATGACGAGCAACCAGTAGATTGTGGAGAGCAACAAAGAAAGCCGGAAAAGTGGGTGCACCTACCCGCCCAGATGCACAAGAGACCATTCGCCCGAGTGAGAATGATTGGAAAACGGCAAAGATGATAAGGAGGGGAAAACGATGAGAAATGGGATAGGGGCAAAAACCGAGAATGTGATGAGAAATGGGATAGGGGCAAAACGATGAGAAATGGGATAGGGGCAAAAACCGAGAATGTGAAAATGATCAACAGAGAGAAAGAGATATAAAAAGAAAGAGAAAAGAGTAAAGAGCATAGAGAGAGACATATAGAGAGAAAAAAGAGATATAGAGAGTGTGAGGAACCGAGAGAGAAAAATAATGAGAAACAGAGAGAGAACTTGAAAGAGTAAGAAAGAGACAGAGAGAGGAAAAGAGCGCAAAAAAGGAAGCAAAAGTTAAGTGAGAGAAACTGAGGTCCAAGAGAATACGAGGGAAAAGGAAACTATGTATAATGGAGCATTCCAGCTGCCCGCGAGATCGAGTAGTAGAAGGATAGCATGCGCATTGATTCAGGGAATGCATCTTACCGCCCCCGCCCCCCTTCCGATCATAGAAACCTGTCAATTCATCAAAAGTTGATAACTTGAAATTTATTTGATATTATTTCTCTTCATGTATGTTATTAGGATACAAAGCCTGTCAATATCGACTAAAGCTCGCATGCTTTAAATTTGTTCTGACGATGGGTATTGATCAGGTTTTTTATACCGAGTCCAATCGGCCGAAAGTAGTACTAGGTAAGAACAGAGACTCATCGATGTCAATAGGAAGTGGTTTAATAAAAAAAACTAAAAAGTATTTACGTGAATGACCGCTACCAAAATGATAATAAAGACTCGCGAACAGACGGTAGGACTCGACAAGACTCGCGAACAGACGGTAGGACTCGACAAGACTCGCGAACAGACGGTAGGACTCGACAAGACTCGCGAACAGACGGTAGGACTCGACAAGACTCGCGAACAGACGGTAGGACTCGACAAGACTCGCGAACAGACGGTAGGACTCGACAAGACTCGCGAACAGACGGTAGGACTCGACCTTTCATCTTTTCAGGAACACATTCTCTGAACTTTCTTTTATTGTCGCTAGCCTACTGATTCAACTATGGAACAATCAGGAACCTAACGCAGAACAAAATTCAATCAATTTTACAGGAATATTACAAGATAAATCATATTACAATATAAACACAACTGAAAAACACCGCTGAATAGCGAATAGTTCTGCCCTGTGCGGCAATGAATTTTATTAAACGAGTACACCTTCTCCTGATTCCTTATTGCCGAAACCGTTCCTAGGGTAGAGAAAAGTCTAACTAGAGAAAGAAAATGAGAAATGTTGAAAGGAGATCAAGAGAGAATCAGTGAGAGAGATAGATGAAAACTGAGAGAGAAAGTTTATTGACCCTTTGGGTTACTGATACTGATAACCACCCTTTGGGTTACTGATACTGATAACCACCCTTTGGGTTACTGATACTGATAACCACCCTTTGGGTTACTGATACTGATAACCACGAACTATGATTACTCATCCACCATTTTTTTGATTAACGATCTATTTTTTATCATTAAAAAAAGAGAAAGTCATAATTAACTCGAAACATCAAACGACCGTTTCATTTATAAAAACCAGTTGTTTAAGACAACGTGAAGTTGATGAATTTGAGTTGATAAAGGGATGGGAAATCTATTGCCCCGGCTTTCTTGGAGGAGGGATTGAGTATAAAGAAAGAAAAAACAAGGTAAGCCGAGATGAAGATAGTGGGAGACGAAGGAGGAATATTGCGTCAGTTCAAGGCTTCACGGCATCAATGAGATTATAAAGAAAGAGTGAGAGAAGGGATTGAGAGTGGGTGAGATTCAGATGGAATCAGAAATAAAGAGATCAAAATAGAGTTAGTGAAACATAGTGAAAAGTAGGAAGAAAGAAAGTGGGCAGAAAAAAGGGGGAGGGGCGAGAAGTAAAGACAATTGAAAGGCGAGAAAACACGCGAATGCCTACACATTCTTCTACTTTTTGAAAAATTCATTCAAGGGTGAACTTTTTCCAACAATAGCGAAGAACAATGAGGAAAAGAGAAAGAATCGGGGATATAAAAAGATAATTTGATATGAGAGAATCTAGCGAGAAAACATAGAGAAATATAGACATAGAGATGGTAAAAGAGAGAGAGAAAGAAACAGAGAGCGAGAGATAGAGAGAAAGAAGAGATAGATTGAGTGATATAGAAAAGAAGAAGAAAGGGAGAGGAAGAGAGAGACAGAGAGCGAGAAACAGAAAAGGGAGAATCGGAATAGTCTCTTGGGGAAACGACTCAATCGCCCCCAGCAGTAGATCAGCTCTGCATAATGCGTAGCTATCTTTTGATCTCCTTTTCGTCTGCCTTGTCTTCCACTTATTGTTTCTTTGTTTAAGACGTGTCTCTCTCTAAATCTAACTATTTTATACTAATTTTTTCCTGCAATTTGGCAGAATGTCAATGCCTTCCTGCCCGAAAAGTTTTTATCACTATTATAGTTTTCCTAGTCTAAGACAAATTTAGGTGTTTATTAGGAAAAACTAGGTGGCAGATAATATAAGAGTAGCACGAATTTTATGGAGATTGTAAATATATGTGCACGATAATAAAAACGCTTGACATTTTTCTGATCAAACTCAAAAAATGTTCACACATATATATTTATATATTTTATCTGCATCCGAGAATGCGCATTGGTAATCAAACATCATAGGCAATAAATTTGTTTGAAAAAAAAAGACAATTGAGAGCTATGGCATATGAAGGCTAGATACTTCATTAAATGCGAAACACTATTCTATTTACAGACAATTTTTTTACGGAAAGCTTTGAGAGACTTTTCCCGAAGAAGATCAATAGGTAACTTGCTAAATATTCGAGAAACTCGCAAAGAGAAGCTGTAGTACCTAGCAGTGTTACTACGAGTTTTTTCAACTTGAATACCACTAGGATTAGTTCTTGTACAACGTCCTTCTTTAAATATGCGGTTTCTATCAATTATGGACTGGTTCTGCATAATCTTCCAACCCATGACAACGTCGTTTTGATATCTCCTATCGGCCAAGTTTGTTAGGCCTAGACATCTTAGCCTAGTTTCATAAGACGGAAGAGCCTGAGGGTACATTTTGTTCGGAAAACAACGATAATATACAATGCGTGTAAAAATTCTCTGAACATTTTCTACCGTTGTCGAATCTTTCGAGTAGTGAGGATTCCAAAGCGTCGAAGCAAAGTCTAGGTGAGGCATTACATAAATTTTAAAACATTTGACCAATATAAATGAATCATGGACAGAGATGGCTCTAAGAAATGAGAACATAGCCTTTCGAGCTTTGGCCACCCTATCAAGTACAGTGTCATTACGACGTAGGGATTTGATCTCCTTTTCGTCTGCCTTGTCTTCCACTTATTGTTTCTTTGTTTAAGACGTGTCTCTCTCTAAATCTAACTATTTTATACTAATTTTTTCCTGCAATTTGGCAGAATGTCAATGCCTTCCTGCCCGAAAAGTTTTTTATCACTATTATAGTTTTCCTAGTCTAAGACAAATTTAGGTGTTTATTAGGAAAAACTAGGTGGCAGATAATATAAGAGTAGCACGAATTTTATGGAGATTGTAAATATATGTGCACGATAATAAAAACGCTTGACATTTTTCTGATCAAACTCAAAAAATGTTCACACATATATATTTATATATTTTATCTGCATCCGAGAATGCGCATTGGTAATCAAACATCATAGGCAATAAATTTGTTTGAAAAAAAAGACAATTGAGAGCTATGGCATATGAAGGCTAGATACTTCATTAAATGCGAAACACTATTCTATTTACAGACAATTTTTTTACGGAAAGCTTTGAGAGACTTTTCCCGAAGAAGATCAATAGGTAACTTGCTAAATATTCGAGAAACTCGCAAAGAGAAGCTGTAGTACCTAGCAGTGTTACGAGTTTTTTCAACTTGAATACCACTAGGATTAGTTCTTGTACAACGTCCTTCTTTAAATATGCGGTTTCTATCAATTATGGACTGGTTCTGCATAATCTTCCAACCCATGACAACGTCGTTTTGATATCTCCTATCGGCCAAGTTTGTTAGGCCTAGACATCTTAGCCTAGTTTCATAAGACGGAAGAGCCTGAGGGTACATTTTGTTCGGAAAACAACGATAATATACAATGCGTGTAAAAATTCTCTGAACATTTTCTACCGTTGTCGAATCTTTCGAGTAGTGAGGATTCCAAAGCGTCGAAGCAAAGTCTAGGTGAGGCATTACATAAATTTTAAAACATTTGACCAATATAAATGAATCATGGACAGAGATGGCTCTAAGAAATGAGAACATAGCCTTTCGAGCTTTGGCCACCCTATCAAGTACAGTGTCATTACGACGTAGGGATGCGGCCAATTGGATGCCCAAATCACGCACTTGTGGTACTCTGTCGATCGATATCTGATTGATGACATATGTAGTAGACGGATTACTGGAACCAATATGTAAATGGAAGGACTTAGACGGTGAAAGAGTCAACTGATTGGAAAGGCACCAGTTATGAACACAGTCAAGAGCTTCTTGTAGTTCTTCTTTTTTCTCGTTCATATCTCCCTTGTTATAAGAGACATATAATTTAATATCATCGGCATAAGCCTGGTACTTCACATTCGGAAAACAATCGAGAACATCATTATTGTCGGCGATATATAAAGTAAACAGAAAAGAACCTAGTACAGAGCCTTGAGGAACTCCGGAGGTCACTGGCAGTGACTTCGAAAACGATTTACCTATTCGAACCGAAAAACTACGCTCCGTCAGAAATGATTGTAACCAGGAAAGCAATGGATCGTTGATGCCGTAATATTTGCATTTGTGGAGGAGTTTCGGAATACTTATGGAATCGAATGCCCTAGAAAAGTCTAAATAAATAACATCCGTACACTGGCCGATTGATAAAGCATTAGTCCAATCATCGTCACAAACTAAGAGATTAGTGACAACAGATGCACCGCACCTACTCTGAATCCATGTTGGTTACTAGGGATTATGTTGTTTTTCGTGCAATGATCAACAAGAATGTCTCGAACTAGGCGTTCCATAGTTTTAGAGGCTGGAGAAAGAATGGAAATGGGACGATAAGATGAAGAAAAACTAGGATCTTTACCATGTTTCGGAATTGCAGAAATGAAGGAATGCTTCCATATTTTGGGAGTAGATTGGAGCATGATGCACATGTTATAAATGTGCGTCAGGGGGAGACACAGTGATGAGGCACATTTCTTAAACATTATCTGAGGAATGTCATCACTACCTGTACTACCAGTAGATTTAAGTTTCATAAGTTGCCTAAGAACAACATGCGGTAAGAAAACTTCTAAATTCGAAAGAGGAGGGAAAGGCCTATCAGGGAAAGAAGGAGTAACTGTGTCAGCCGTTATGAAAGAAGAGGCAAATTCACTTGCAAGCATATCACACTTTTCAATTGTATCCGTTACCATAGTACCAGTAATATCGGTTAAAAATCTCGGTGGTCTTGGCTTCGGTTTAGTGAGAGATGAAATATGTCTATAAAGATCACGAGATCGCTTCAATTTGGTTTTTTCGGAATAATGTTTCCATCTACGCATCTTATGAAGGAGTTTCACACTTGCCTTTTTATAAAGAGCCAGTGATGCTGGTTTATCTATCTTACCGAACAGTCTATTTCTATAAGCAATCAATTTCATGATATGCAGAGGATAACAACAATGAAAATCTCGTGGGGTGCGTAAAGGAACGAAACGAGATATAGCATTGGTAACAATAGTCGTGAAACGGGAGTATAAATCATCACAAGAGGTAAAACTATCGAACTCGTACTCCCAGTTGATGGTACTGAAAAATCGATTTATGAGGTCGTAGTTTGCTCTTGAATAATCACGAATGGGTGTAGAGATTGGTGACGAAGCGGATGTAGCTATATGGAAAGAAATACCACTATGGTCACAAGAGGGAAATGCAGGAATTATTTTCACATTTGTGAACATTTCTGGTGAAGAACTAAAAATCCAGTCTAAACAGCGACCAGCACGAGTTGGCTCACGACAAAGAAATACTAAATCAAAAGCGGAAATTATTTCATGAGTCTTCTTGTGATTAAATGAGTTGTCAACCACTAAGGCATCGCAGTTCATATCACCTATCACAAGCAGTGGATGATCATTGAAAGAAAATATATCCGAGAGTGAGTCACAGAAAGATTCTGTTTGAGCAGTGCTGTAATCGGGAGGGCGATAGAAAAGAACTAGACGAACTATTGATTTGGTGACTAGGAGATCAATAAATAATATCTCGTTCGGATGAAAGGAGATGTTAGATTCAATGAACGAAAGGTGATCACGTATAATTAAGGCAACACCACCTCCTCTACTATTACGATCACAACGAACTATTACATATGGTAATATGCCTATTATTTCATGATCGGGAATACTTTTCTTCAACCAAGTTTCCGTTAGCAAGACTATATCAGGTTTTTCATTCTCTAAATACATTCGAAAAACAGAAAGTTTATTGCATAGAGAACGAATATTATAATACGATACTTTCAAGAAAATATCAGTGGAGTGAAAATTACGAGTACGGACAGAACTAGGATTCGAATATATAGAACGGTGTGATGAAACATGACCTGGACATTTCGCTAGTTTGACGGCAAGGCTGCGTGGACTGTCGGATGAATAGATTGTCGAGGAACGGTGACTTCTGACGAGCGGAGGACTTGGACGTTTCTTGCTGATGACCCAGTCGACTTCGTTGATCTCACAGTGATGTTCTGACTTACTTGGAACGTTCGTTGATGGGAAGAGGGTCGATTGGTATATGATTGACGAAGAGCGTCGACCTCGCGACGGGGCATAAGTCGGCCATTGTATATAACGACATCTTGACCCGCAGCTACCAGCTTTCTTTTCTCCTGACGAAGTTGATATTCCTGTTCGCGTTGAAACTTCGTTAAGCTCGGGCGGACGAATATATTCCTCAAGAGAGGGTTCTGGCGGAGAGAGCTCGATTTAGCGAGAAACTGTCTCTGATGCGTTTTAGTCGGGAAGGTGAGCTTGAGAACACATGCATCGTTTGAATCATTCTTCCTAATTCCCATGCGGTAGTGAGCGACTCCTGCGATCGGTAGATCAAAAGCGTCGAGTAGAGTATGAATTATGCCTGAATCGTGGGCTATTTGAGCTGAAGCTGAAGCTTTCTTGTCGGCAATCTCTGGTGCGCGTTCTATTACCACTGAACGTAGCCTTTTTTCTTCCTCCATTTCATTCTTCACAGTTTCAATGACATTGCAGTTGTTTGTATGTAGATTCCGAAATCATCTGCTTCATTACTAAAGAACATGTCTTCAGCAAAAGAAGTATGTGATTCGGAATATTGGGATCCGTCGCCTCCTCTTCTTTGATGATACATTCGTCGAGAGAATTGAGAAGAGCTTCGCTAGCTAGAGACATTGGTCGGTGAGACGGTTGATAAGGTGTACTGATAAATCAATATGGGAGCGATGAGTAAGCGTACCACTCTCTTCAAGAGCAGAGAGAACCAATGAGCAGAGAGAACCAATGGGACGACACATATTGTATTTTTTTATTAAGAGGAACAATTTAAGATTAAACACTGCAGTCATAAGCTTCAAAAGCACTTAAGCACCTAAAAGAGGCGAAGCTCAGCCTATGTACATAGAATATATCAGGTGAAGAAGAAAATAACTATGTAAAAAAATGTTTTTTGTTCAAATCGCTTACGTGTCTTTCTCTCAATCTAAAGATAAACACGGACCAGATCTGCTCGAAATTCCTTTGCGACTGACTTCGCGAAGATGCTGAATTCCTTTTTGTAGGTGAATCACTATTCTCAGTCACTAACTAGTTTCCTGACGCTTCTGATACAAATCGGAAAGTCTCCGTGAAAACTGAGAGCGCGTCTCTCCACGCAACTCTTGCTACCAGCACGTGCTTTGGAAGTCTGAGTGATGGAGAGTCGAAATAGAACTTCCAAAAGACATGTCATCCACTCGGAAAGATGGCAAGAGCCCACAAAGTTTGCATTGAAAGAGATACCAAACTTGGCGAAAGCAAAGCGATGCAAAATTTAACTGAATTTTTTCTTAGTTTACTGCATTCTTTGTTTTCCTTTCTCTCTCTCTCTCTGTCTTTCTCTGTTTCTCCCTGCCTTCTATGCCTTTCTCTATGTATCTTTATTTCTCTCTCTCTCATTCAATCCTTATCCTTCCCTTTTCATCTACAACCCTTTTCCGGTTTATCTTGACAAGTGAGATAATATGTTCTCTCCCCTGCATGCTGATTCTCTATCTCTCTTCTTTTCACTTTCAGCGTAGAAGACCGCCAGTTAGCTTATTATAAACCTGGGGTTTCCTATCTGAACCAATTAGAGATTAAGGTTTGATGAGTGGAAACTCTGCCCTATCCTCATGGCTTAATCACTCCATTCCACCCTACTCAATTAACTTCCTCTCTCTTTCTTTATCCCAGAGAAATTTATTGTCTGTTCGAAAAGCCCCTCAGTTTGTCTCTTCCCATCAGCCCCTCAGTTTGTCTCTTCCCATCAGCCCCTCATTTTGTTTCTTCCCCTCAGCCCCTCATTTTGTCTCTTCCTGTCAGCCCCTCAGTTTGTCTCCCTCTTCTTCAAAATTTTCCTCAGGGTTTGCGTGTAAGGGTGAAAGAGATACCTCCATCCTCTCTATTATTTTCTATTCTATTCTTAGGAACCTTTTAAAGAATCGGATTTCTGATTTAGAGAGAAAAAGAAGAGTTCATGTGTTACAGAGGGCAGAATTGCGATAAAACCCCGCGAGGTAGGAGAAGGAGGCGCATTATTATGAGATACAACTCATTCTAGGTTTCACCAGCCATTAATTCTGCAGCTTTTCAGTATGAGGAAAACATTGAGAAAGCAACACGGCAGAGTTCATTAGAGCTGTTTTACCTATGAAATAAAAAAAGCTCAACTTTTTCTCTCTGAATAGAGCTGATTTTCCCATGAAATTGAAAAGCTTAATTTTTCTCTCTCTCGATATGACAAAGCAACACGTTTTCCTGCAAAAATATGACAATCATTTGAGTTTTGTTCTCAAACTGCGAAAGAAACGTTTGATTAAGTTTAGATGCTTCACTTCAGCTCGCGGAGAATTTAAATAGATAAATGATAAACCTTCAAAATGCTTAGTTACACAATTTAACGACAGCGATGCCTGGTTATGACGATAATTTGAATACAATAACAGGCCTAGCTCATTAGCAGAGTATTGGATAGAAGAGACGGCTTCCTTTTCGAAAAGAAATAACTTCTCTAATTAAAAGTACATGTTATAATGAAGTAAGTAGTCATCTATGGGATCGAATTGACGACTTTGAAAAGCATATGTGTGTGAGAGAGAGACAGAGAGTGGCGAGAAATAGAGAGATAGAAAAGAGAAAGAGAGAGAGAGAGGGAGAGAGAGAGAATGTGGTAAGCAAGCGATGACGCATAAAGGGGCATGAGTGGCATGGGACAGCTGGAGAGAGCGGAAGGGCAGGCTTGACCGCCGTGAAAGAGGAGCCACGAGAAGCATGGGAGCAGCATAATCGATAGGGCCTGCCTGAACTGCAGGAGAGATTGGGAGACATGAGAGGGCACTCTTTCAAGAATACAGACTTCGATATAGCGAGGAAACTTAGTTTGAGCGGGAGAGCTGGAGAGAGAGAGAGAGACTGAGAGAAAGAGAAAGAGAGATAAAAAGAGTAAAAGAAAAAGAGGTAAATAAAGAGAGAAAGCAATCATCACATCCACCAAAACATCAAGATGAATCTACAGCATACAATGAAAGAAACGCAGGATGAAATATTACCCTAACAACCCAATATTCTTCATGAGCCAAGCAATTTTTGTTATTCGCCACATAATCAATGTCATTTTTTGTTATTCGCCGCATAATCAATGTCATAGACATGAAGCGCCATAACTCCTACAATTCATCACAATTCTATGATATTCCCGATAAAGTACGAGCGAGAACGTTGAACGTAGAGATAAGAGAATGTAGAATTTGGTTTGGAAGATAACGTCTCAAGGTGTCCAAATCCTGCTGAAGACCGAGCTCATCCATGCTGATGAGTTTTTCAAGAAGAATGAAGGTAGAGAAATAACCGCTCTTCTGCCAGTCAGAATGGGAGCCGAACCCGCATCTTGAGAGCGCTCAGACTGATAGTCTAGTTCTCTACCGATTGAGCCAAGTAGGTATTCTTCATTAATCACTCTACATACTTTTTGTGGCATTCATCACTTAATCACACAAATTCTATAACTAGAGTTTACCAAATGTTCTAGCTTACCACGTTTTTACACTCTAGTCATCTGTAACTTTTTTCTTCATAAACAACAAGCTTAGAGAGAAGGAAAATAGACCAAAGAAAAATTTGAGAAGATTGAACAACTGTTTGATAAGTTGAGGGGAGAGAATTAAGCGAAATGAGCGGAATTGGATGAAAACATCGAAATTTTGACAGAGCAGGAAATATTGGCTTTCTAACAAAAAGAACTCGGATTAAAACCATGAAGAGAAATTTCCAAAAAAGGAAGACAAAGAAAGTTTTTTGTTTTCAATAAATAAAGTGCTTTATCTTTGTATCTTCATTCTCTTCTTTAAAAAAAACTTTCTTTATATTAAAAACCTGGAAATTAAAAGTATTTTTATTGTGAAAATTGCATTGAAAATGGAGTCTAGAAAAAATAAGGTAGTTAAGACATATTAATTAAATTTCAATCTAATTATTTAGCAAAAGAAATAAAAGTTTCAAACTTAATGAGGTCGAGAACGCATAATTTTAAGTAGACGAAAGAGTTAAATTCATCTGAAAACTGAGATCAAGTAGATATTTCGAGTAATTACAGCTAATGAGGCTTCACTAAAAATTCAGTAGAAACAAGTTTCGAAAAAAATTCCTGTTAGATTTTCTCTATTCCTTGTGAGGTCTTGGGTTAAAATAAGCGGAAAATGAAGATAAAACTCTGGAAAGAACATTGAAGCGGAGAATTGCGAACATAGAACTACAAGTATTTATCGTTACATCGTTCTTTTACTTTTAAATACTCTCCTTATTGTATTTATTGTCTTGTTTATATGTACATCGAATAAAATAACATGTGAATGAATTGAGGAATGAATAAATGAAGGAAAGAATAAATGAATGAATGATTGAATGAATGAATGAATAAAAATCGAGAAGTATTCATGAAAGCGTACAAGAAAAGAAGTAGAAGTGGCTGACCCAGAGAGCCAATCTGAACTGGCCTGCGCGTCTAATGGCAGGAAAGAGGGAAGCGAACAAGCAGAGAAGAGGAGGTACTGCCATGCAGGAGAGAAGCAGAGAGGCAGAGAACGAGAGAGGTAGGGAAGGAGAGAGGCAGACTCAACACACAGGCATAAGGCTCACACTCCCCCCAAGATCATCATCTTGTCCCCTCCTTTATGTTTGTACCAACTGATCACTTTTATCTATAACCTCTTTCTTCCTCTTTACTTAACTTCTTTTAATCTTTCTTCATTATTCTCTTCCCTTTTCTTTTTCTCTCTCTCTCCTAATCTTTTTTCCTCGTTTTCTTTCTCTCCGTCTCATTTTCCCTCTCTGTATTGGATATATGCCTCTGTAGCCTAATCTATCAAACTGATGTTCCCTCTTTTTTGTGCAGATCGCTTTCTGCCCATTCACCCCGCCACTTGCCTTTCTGTTTCTCTCTTTCCCTCTCTTTCACTCTCACTTTTTCTCTGTCTCGTTCTCTTTCTTTCTCATTCTCTCTCTCTCTCTCTCTCTCTCTCTCTCTCTCGACCCGTTTCCAATTGTCTCTCTTTGTATTTCAGCTGCATTGTAATGAGACGTGATAAAGAGGAGGAGAGCAACGTGAACCGTATACATTACAGCAGAGAGCAGCTTCAACGACTCCAAGAACCATCTGTTGTTTGGTCAACGAATTGAGCGAACTCTCCAAAGTCATTTTGAACACGGCCAATTGGTATGTTTAATGACTCACTTTCAGTCAGCGAACTCTCCAAAGTCATCTTGATCACGGCCAAGTGGTATGTTTAATGACTCACTTTCAGTCAGCGAACTCTCCAAAGTCATCTTGATCACGGCCAAGTGGTATGTTTAATGACTCACTTTCAGTCAGCGAACTCTCCAAAGTCATCTTGATCACGGCCAAGTGGTATGTTTAATGACTCACTTTCAGTCAGCGAACTCTCCAAAGTCATCTTGATCACGGCCAAGTGGTATGTTTAATGACTCACTTTCATTCAGCGTTTTTTTCAGTTTTAGGAATTGGCAAATTTTTCTATTTAGGTTATAAATGATTACCAATACTATCAAGTCAAAAGCTACCAACAACAGAAAAACTTAATCGTATGGGGGGGGGGGAAAATGTTTATAAAAAAAGGACCTGAAACCAAGTTTTGCCTGTTGTGCATTTCCCAGTTGTAATACGAGTTGTTTTGTCAACTATTAAGCACGAGAAAAAGAAATGCTTTAACTTTTTTCCTTCTTCATTGCTTCACTAGTTCAAAGAGTCAAGACCTCAATAGTTGAAAATATTAAAGGTTCACCTAGCAGTCAGTTTTCTAGAACCAAAAAAGTCATTAATTCCACAGAAAACATTCAAAACCACTAATGCGTTTTCCTAGAATTGTTTTGAATTATAGGATTGGTCTAAGATGTATCAAACAACTCGAGATTATCACGAGAAGACTTTGCGTGAACTCCATTTAGGCGTGAAAAAATTTAGATGGTTCGGCCACTTCACCCCAGAAGCGATGGAAAACGCTTCGAAAACCAATCGAAAGTCTTGAAAAGTCTCGTCTCGAATAGTCTCGAAAAGTCTCGAGTCTCGAAAGTCTTGAAAAAACAAAAGAAAAAGAGTTTCCAATAAAAAAAAATTGCATGAAGAGAGAATATAGATGCGAAAATAGACATCTCTTCCTTTTTCAATCGCGACATTATAAAAACAGTTCCGTGAACAAATTTCATTCAGAGAATATTTTCTCAGATAAAAATTGCTGTTTTCTAAGCCTTCGTTTTTACGCATTAACAGTTCTTTTGCAAAACACATGCTAAATAAATTTGAACGATATGGACATACGGAAATACGAAAGAAGCAAAACATACAAAAAAATTGGTAGAGAACTTTGAACTACACAGCGAATTCTGTATTGTCAAATAGATTGTCAGATCACAGATAACTACACAGCGAATTCTGTATTGTCAAATAGATTGTCAGATCACAGATAACTACACAGCGAATTCTGTATTGTCAAATAGATTGTCAGATCACAGATAACTACACAGCGAATTCTGTATTGTCAAATAGATTGTCAGATCACAGATAACTACACAGCGAATTCTGTATTGTCAAATAGATTGTCAGATCACAGATAACTACACAGCGAATTCTGTATTGTCAAATAGATTGTCAGATCACACATGACTTTGTGCAGGAAATGTTGAACGGTTGGCTTCATAAGATATCTGATCTCGGATTTTTTCAAGCCGTTAAAAGCCACAGACATGACTCATGGGAATTACAAGTCATGAAATTGTAAGTAATTGTTTGGTTTCTATCACTAATATCACACGGGAAAAGCTATTCTCACCAGCCGGGATAGGACCTAACCAAATCTCATATCTCTTCCAGAAGGTTCATTCGCGTTATCATAAACCGCTGCCGGTATGTTTATACATATGTATGTTGCGTTTAATCACTGAAGATGAGACGGTTTGGTCATTCCGCCTTTATAAATGGTCAAACGGCAAGATCACAAAAGTGGTTATTAATCGCATTGTTGTGCTTAATTGTTCATTAAGATTGGCATTTATATTAAATAACTTCAAAGAGCGTGCAAACTTATGGAATATAGATAGAGTCAGTAAATCATAAAAAAAAAGTAGTGTCTCGAACGCTGGAAAGTTAAAATTAGTTCTTGCAACGACTGCTTAGACTCGATCAATCCCTTCAATACCGGAAAAAAGGAAAGAAAAAAATCATTAAAATGTTATACTTGTGCTCATTCTTTATTCAAAGCCGTCAAAAAGTCGAAAACTTACTAGTTCAACTTCAGCAAGGATAACATTTGAGTAGAACAATAATCAATAGTAGGCACGGTCGAGTTGATCTCATTTTGTCAATTGCTCTTATTCTGTCTAGAAGCCAAAGTTTGACTTTGTTCTCAGCAGAAACCAAAAAAGTAGATGACGATCCTTTGGAGTTCTGTGTCCCACGGCATTCATAAAAAAGTGTTAGCATTGTCTATCGATTGACATGGTCAAGATATATGAGAAATTGGTGTAGTGGAGAAATGTAGGTACATGGAATTATGTCACTGTCAAACATCGCAAGGAAGATGGAGTGACAGATTAAAATTGCGCTGCGTTGAGAAGGAAGAGAGCGAAAAAGCGAAGAGAAGAGCATCTTCCTCCTTTGTCACCGATCAGGGCAGATAAGCAAAGAAGTGAACTTTGCTTGTGAATCATCCACAGCCGAAATCTCACGCCTAATACATATGAGAGAATCAGAGAGCACGAGGAAAAAGATAGGAAAAACGGTGTGGAAATATAAAGAGAGAGAGAGAGAGAGAGAGAGAGCGAGAGAGAGAGAGAAGAGAACGCGAATCAAAGAGGAAAATAAAAAAGGTGTGTCTAGACACTATGGAACACGAGAAGCAGAGACAAAGTCAGAGCAATGCAGACACATAGAACGGAAAGGGTCACGAGAGAGAGAGAGAGAAAGAGAGGGTGTAAAGATAGGGAGAGAAATAGAGAGAGACAGAGAGATCAAGTGAAAGAGAGGCATGAGCGTCAGAAAGAGATAGAGAGAAAGAGATAGAGAAAAAGATAGAGAAAGAGGCATACAAAAGAGAGAAAGAGAGAAAAAAGAGAAAGAGAGAGAGAGAGAGAGAGAGAGAGAGAGAGAGAGAGAGAGAGAGAGAGAGAGAGAGGAAAAGGGGTGGGGAGGGGTACACGCAAGAGCAACTGGGAATAAGGAAACGAATTGAGAAGGTGAGTTGTTTAATTATACGATTAACTTCCACCCGTCTTGTGGTACAACATTTTTTAAGCAAAGAAGACGGTAAAAACGAAACTCGAGTCTTCCAGACGATATAATCATATTTTCCAATATGCACTGGATAAACATACGACGGTTTAAAAAAATAAGTCAAAAATGATTTTGACGAAGAAGTTTTATCAGAAAATATTAAATTGCTGAACAACCAAATGTATGTCCGGGTTTTATCTTGCTTCCCGTGGTCGGTTTCAATGTTTTAAAACAAAAAATATTATAATGGAGTCGGACATTGAACTTCTAAGATGTGGAATTGAAAAATACTAAGCGATCTAATGAATGGGATAGCTGGAGAAACTAACTAGAAAGTCCGGTTTCCTAAGCAGTTGGTGAAATATAAGCAATAAATATACCACTAAACAAGGTTTTCAACCGTGGCAGGGGATTCTGTAATGTCTTAAGCATTAAAAAATATATATACATATTACTCTTTCGTGTAGAATAGTAACGATAAGGAAGATCAACGACCATGCGATCGGTTTCGAATTTGTAAGAAACCTTCTATTTCACATTCAAAACCCATATACTGTTACATTAAAAAGTAGTCTCTTTCTGCCTTCTATTCCGTCGCCTAGGTAGAACTTTCGGCGGTATTGCTTGGTCGATTCTACTGGGGAGACGGTATACTAAATGGTTTTGCAGTGTTGGTTTTCTGCATGTCCGGAAGCGGAGGGGTCAGAAGAGCCCGCAACCAGAGTAGACTTATTTGGGTTGACCACTCCATTCGGAAGGTCCACTCCGAATTATTTCTTACTGGTCGTCTTGATGGCCCAATCAATACGGTAAGCGAAAAAGTTGATCACCTTGTTGTGGTGTTATCTAATATATTAGCATGGAAGACCACTTTGGGGTAAGCTGAGTCTTCACTGGTGTGTCTATCACACCAGATGAATTTGAATAATGAAATCGCTAGAAACGACTGCTTTATGCTTGCTTTATTTGCAGCTCAGAGATGACGACACCTGAGCTCCTTCCCCATAGCACTATCACACGAATTAGCGATGTGTTCTCGCTAGTCTAGGGCTAACGCGCTCGCTAGTAGTTCGATCCTGCCCTATGAACCACCTTTTGTCTATGCGTCAGTTTAACTTCAGTTAATATAATATGGGAGGGGGGAAGTTAATACATTTTGTTGTCGGAGAATTATTAATAAAAGCCCCAATTAGGAAAAAATTGGAAAACACACAATACTGTCGAATCAACTAGACTCATTTCTCTATCAATGTCTCGGGACATGGTTAACTTTTGTTCGGTGCCATGCATCGTTTGAGACTTTTTTATGTTGAAAGAACTTCGCCAAAAGCTGCCCTTGAATCATCAAACAAAGTATTATTCTATGAATGAGCTTGTAATGAAATACAAAGTTTTACAGTACAATGAGTCAGAGAAATTGAGATCATACAGAACATTTCTTGATAGGTTAGAACACAGAATAAACTCGAACAGCGCAAATAAATTTTTCTCTAATGATGAGAACGGCACTGTCAACAACGAGATAAGAGAGATGGAAAGCGAGAGGTAGGAAATGGGAATGATGATAGAGTGAAGAGATATGTAGAACTCGTTAGGGAAAAACTTAAGAATCGAAACGACAGAGAGGGAAAAAGATAAAAAAGAGCGAGATAGAGAAAAAAGACGGGAAAAGAGAGATAAAGAGCAAGGAGAGAGATACTAAAAATAGGTTTGAAATAGAAGGGATAGAGGGCTAGAGAGAAAGAGAGAGCTAGAAAGAGATAGGGAAAGAAATAGAAGGTGAGAGAGAGAGAGAGAGAGAAAGCTAAAGATAAAGAAAGAGAATTAGAAAGAGAAAGACAGATGTCTTATTTGCTAGCATTACATTATATATTTTGAGTTATGACGCATGTGCGAGCAATTTCCCCCTTGCATTAGATTTTTAGTATATAATAAATCACTGCCATGCAAAAAAAATAGAAAAAGGTCAATACAGGTAAGTGAGGTTTTCATAGCGCTCACTTAGCAACACAGAAAAAGTGCTCTTGTTTTTCAGTTTTCATTATTGATAATGATTTACATTAGCAGTTTTTCATTGTTCATTCATACATTCTAATTCACTCCTAACCACAGAACATACGGTAAGTACCTTGAAAACGTTTACAGTTATATCAAACAGAGGTATATAGTAAGAGTCTATACAGGGTATCGGCCAAGAGCTTGGAAACTGGAAGCTTATGACTTGGTTTGCTTATAGATAAAAGCTGTTAGCTTATCTTTCCTATCTACTCACAGGGTAGCCCATGTATTCGGTAACCTATCTTTCGGCGTTTATAATTCAATTTATTGTGCACGCTGAGCTCCAATTTTCACATATGTTCTTTTCACATGTGTTTTTATTACATGGTTGAAATTTCATCTCATTTGATCAATTCTCAAAAGAATGGTGGCCGCTCATAGAGCACGCTCTGTCATTGTGGACTTGCACAAACTTGGTCGATCAAATACGCGCATCGCTAAGGATCTCAACGTCTCTCACAATCTCGTCTGGAAAACAATCAAACGGTTTGAACAGGTCGGTACACTTGCCCCGAAGAGGTGGTCCTCGATCAGTGCGCACCCCTAACAAGATTGAGGCCGTGAGGTCGAGTCCGTCGGAATGCTAGGCGTGGCATGAACAAAATGGCCTCCGAAATGAACTTATCACGCACGACTCTTCAAAGAATCGTTAAAGAGGATTTGAGGCTCACCCCATATCGTACTAAAATGGCTGCCATTCTAACTTTGAATAACAAGGAGGAAAGACTCAAAAGGTGCGGCGCCCTAATCCTCCGGACGCGCAACAATTCTCACCTTAGGACCGTTTTCTCGGATGAGAAGCTGTTCACTGTGGAAGAGGCCTACAACCCTCAAAATGTGCGAGTGCTTGCTCGGAACTCAGAGGCAGCTAATGATACCGGTAGATTCGTTCATAGTACTTCCCATCCTGCACAATCATGGTTTGGGCCGGAGTGTCCGCCACTGGCAAAACTCCCCTTGTTTTTTCGAACCAGGAGTCAAAATTAACCAGGGATACTACTACCGCCAGCATATTCTTCAAAAAGTATTGCTTCCTTGGTCTGCTTCCCACTGCCGTAATACACCTTGGGTCTTCCAGCAAGATTCTGCGCCTGCTCACAAGGCTTTCGGAACCAGGGTTGTAAATTTTTCGTTTTTCTGGGTTTTTTTTCGGAATTTTTCAAAAAAAAAGAAAAGGTTTTCGACCGTGTCGAAAAAACACAGTCGGAAAATTCGAAAAAAGTTTTTTGTCGTTTTTCACGAATTTTTTTTCTCGTTTTTTTCGAATTTTTTTTGCTCAAAAAAAATTTTTCTCTGTTTTTTTCGACTTTTTTCGTTTTTATCCACTTTTTTCCATTTATTATTTTTTGCCTTTTTCGCTCGATTTTTTCTTCGTTTTTCGACTTTTCTTGCTCGAAAAAAAAGTCGAAAAATTTTTTCGCTTTTTTTTCTCGAGCAAGCCTGATCGGAACACAAGCATGGTGCAAGGCTCGTTTTTCCGACTTCATCTCCAGCACAGAATGACCCTCCTAATCGCCCGAACTTAATCCGCTAGACTATTCCGTGCGGTCCTACCTTGAGAGCAAAGTCAAGGCTCATCCTCACTTCAATCTGGAGTCTGTAAAAAATCCCCGCAGGAGGAGTGGTCGAAAATTGACGACAAGTGCCTTCGTCTAGTGATCGAAGCGTTCCCAAAGCGACTCCGAGCTGTCGTTCGTGCCAAAGGAGACCGAATCGAATGATTTTTTGACCCAATGTTTTTTATTAATGTGTGCTGATAAATGTATAAATTTGAACACTCTTGCTCACTTATGCACTGAGATACACGTTTGTAAACGCGTTGCCGAATACATGGGCTACCCTGTATAATGTCCTGTCTAGAAAACCGATCCTAAATACTAGGGAACATGTAAATGTTAGAACGGTATTCTATCATCCACGCTAACTCCACTATTCAACCAACCTTCTTTGTAATAACGGTACAAAATATCGTAGTAAAGAATTTCGTCTTTTATATTGGGGATGAGCATTTTTTATGTAGGAATTGCTCTTTTATAGAAAGATTAGTAGCTAGTTGAGCGTTATAAATCATTAGATCTTCAAATTCTAAGTTACACAGTTCAAAGGCAGTGACGCCTGGTTAATATGAAAAATGATTGAACTATCGCAGAGAAAAAAGCAAGTCCGCTGGGCGGGATCGAACCCAGACCATCTCGACTCAAACCGGGAGCGCGTGTTACCAGTACACCACGGGGACACATTGCTATTCCGTGCGATAGTGTTATATGAAAGGCTCATTTGCCTTGTTCTCTTAGTCACGCATGTCATCATTAGACCCAAAGGAACGGACCAGAGACAGATGAAAGGACAATGCTTGCAAAATTACGTTCGAAGGTTGGACGGTGGGCTAGACCCGAACCTGCAACTATGACAGACGATGCTCTCCAAGCTCTCTTTGAGCACATAATGTTCTATATTTCGAAGATTTCAATTCTTTATTTCCATGTACACAAAAACAGTTTCACTTCAACATTTAATGGTCACAAATTAAACATGGATTGTGATTCTACTAGGAAAGAATTGTATTACAGTGGCAGTGTGTCTACAAAAAGTGTTCTTCCTAGTTTAACTTAGTCGCAGACAATTGGCTCGGGTAAAATAAGATGATCGTCAAAAGTCGGTTTTCAGAGAAAATAGTGAATTTTAAAGATCTTTCGACAGACAGCAGAACTGATCTGAAAAAAACTTCGTTTTCTCTTAAGTAATCGATAATTGAAAGCTTACTCAAACGAAGTGAATATGATAGGGCCTTCTTTGCAATTAGAGGCTATTGTGCTTATGAGGAATTAGTGAGAGAATATGCCCCCCCCCAAAAAAAAAAAACCATTTTATGACGGCCTCATACGAAGAATTTCGATATTTCATTTAGCTTAGCAAGACTGGAAGTGGGTATATGTACCTTAAAAGCATACAAGTCTCATTTCAACTAGGTTTCTAGAGAATCTCCATAAATAATCGCCCCTTACTCTTCATCCTAAATAGCTATTTACAAAATTTTCTGGTCAAACGTGATACAGCGGTCCCTGCAGCGTACTCGGTCAGTATAGAACAAGTTGTAAATTTTTTAGATTCCGAAATGGACACAGAGGCCAACCGGAAGCGAAAAACTGTTCAAAGAGACCACGAAGAAATTAAAAAAAAAATAGGCTGAGGTCTTGAATAAGTTTGTCGCTCACAAATCGAAACAGAGACTCACACAAACACACGGTAGGACTTGCATATTTAACCACTGAGGAAAAGCTTAATGAGCAAAAAAGGCATACTTTGACAGGGATATACAGCTACCATAAAATGTTTGGATTTCTATAATTATGTACCTCATATACATATAAGAAGAAGAAAATTATTTTTTATTATTTAAAAGAAAATTATTTAAAAGAAAATTTATTACTATTGAAAAGACCAACTACCAATAAAAGATGGAGAGAATTTAAGATCCTGGCTGATAAGGCAAGAAAAGAGCAATTGTTGATAGGCTTGAGATTTGACAAAGTCTTACATAGGAGAGTGAATACGGCGTTATAGATTCAATAATGAGGTAGGCTATCCACTGTATAGCTGAGTTTTACTGAAAGAAATTCATCCTGAATAAGGAATAAACAGGAGCGATTGTTTCTGCTTAACTATGTATTATGTATTATGTATTATTATTTCATATATGTATTATATGTAGTTTCATATCCTTCTAAACACGAATCTCAAAAACGAAGGTCTTAAAAAAAGTAAAGCGTCGGAAAAGAAAGTTATCATGACACAACATGTTCAAAGGGTCATCAACGTCTTCAGCGCAAAGTTAGATCATGAGCGGAGTGGGTTTGATATTAGAAAGACAATTTTGTTTCTACATGTACATATATGTAATACAAAGACGTATTAGAAGAAATTTCTGAAATGAACGACGAAAACTGAAGAACGAGCTGAAAGAAGAAGCTGTAAAACGTAGTCGGTGGTGGTCTTCTGTAAATGTTCATTTGAATGAATTTGGCAAGTAAATTTTAAAGTCGGGCAGCAAGAGATCAATCCAATTCATTCAATTCAATTCAATTCTTCATTTCCATGTACGCAAAAACAAAATCTCAATTTAACATTTAATGATCACAAACTAAACATGAATTATGACTCTATCAAAAAATAATTGCATTACAGTGGCAATGTGTCTATAAAAGTGTTATTTCTAAATTAAGTTAGTCCCAGATAATGGGCTGGAGTAAAATACAACTTATTGGTAGTTTTCTGAGTTTGTTCATGAAGATTTCACTGGAGTTTGTTCAGTCAAAGAAACCGTTGTTATGTGTGGTGATCTTAACTTATCGGTTGATTGGGAATTCCCTACTTCTGCTACAGGTCAAGAAAAAGCTCTAGTTGATCTCGTTCACGATTTTTCTTTCTATCAATTCGTTAATACTCCGAAGCATGATGATAATGTACTTGACGTAGTAATTGGAAGACCCGAAACGATACTTAATTGTAGAACATCGGCCCCACTCACTGCTACTTGTGATCACGTTATAGTCTCATTCTCGATCGACCTGTTTTTGTGAATGATTTACAGGAGCCGCGTCTCAACTATTCGAAATGCGATTTCTCGTCGCTAATAAAAGATTTGTTTAAAATTTCTTGGACATCTCTCTTTGATGATTTCATTGACATCGACGATTTATGTGCTCGTTTTCTCGCTACTAGTATACATCCTCTTATCATTGCTCACACTCCGATTGTTAGAAGTAATTTGCCGTTCGAGAGTTATCCGTCTCATATCCGCCATATGCTCAAACACAAAAACGAACTATTCGAAAAACTTCATTGTAAACCTCTTTTCGATGAGTATGTGAGGATTTGTAAAAGATTGAGCAAAGAAATAACAAAGTTTAATAGTTCGAAAGAGAAATTACTTCTGAGCTCGAACAAAAAGCTGTATAAGTTCATAAATTCTAAGTTTAAAAAGTTTACGAAGATTGGTTGCATAGCTCAATCCGGAACTTTCCTGGTCTCCGACACATCTAAGGCAAAGGCCCTAGCTGACTTCTTCTCCTCTGTTTTCATTTGTGACAATGGTGTACAACCTAATCTATCTTCCCGTAGAATTGAACACGCTACAACTAACTGCTTGATTATGCCTCAACAGCTATTTTTTCATCTCAAAAAATTAAAGCCTTCCTGTTTAGTTCCAAATGATAACGTTCCCGCCATAATTTATCGCAAATGTGCGCAGGTATTATGTGAACCACTGTCGTACTTATTTAACATTTCATTGTCACTGGGCACCTTTCCGGAGTTGTGGAAACAAGGTATTGTGATCCCCATAAATAAAATACCCGCTCCTAAAATGCCCGAGCATTACCGACCAATAACTATCTGTCCAGCACCGTCCAAAGTTTTTGAAAGAATTGTTTGTGGCCACTTGACCCGCTGGTGCAGCAGATTCTCGCTAATTCCTGAAAACCAGCATGGTTTTCGGCGACATCGTTCTGTGATAACAAATTTGTTGGAGTCCACCAATTCTTGGCACAGGGATCTAGATAAGGGAAATTCTGTTGATGTTTTATATTACGACTTCGCAAAAGCGTTTGACACCGTCTCGCACAGAAAATTGCTATTTGTTCTCGATAACATAGGTATAAGAGGTGAACTCTGGAAATGGTTTGAATCCTTTCTTACTGGGAGATCATCTAAGGTCAGAGTAAATAACATGCATTCGCATGATTTTCTTACGACTTCCGGTGTCCCACAGGGATCAGTACTTGCTCCCCTTTTATTCACTCTCTATATCTCCGAACTCTCACTTAAACTTTCCGTGTTGCCGATGGTTACAGCTCAACTATTTGCAGATGATTTGAAAATTTACACGTCTTATAACAACCAGAATTATGATCACGCGCATGCTCAATTAACTAAGGCGACTAGACTCATAAATGAATTCTGTGATGAATGCCAGCTCTCAATTGCCACACACAAATGTAATGCTCTCCATATGGGTAAAAAGAACCTAAAATTCCTTTATTTGGTTACGAACTCACCTCCAACTGCATTTATCATCTCAGAATCGCCAATTCGTGATTTAGGAGTTTATGTTGATAATGAGCTCTCATTTGTTTTCCATAATGAACAGGTAACAAGACGAGCATGGAAAATTGTCTATGCCTTATTCAGATCACTATCGATAAAAATAGCAGCGCCATATAATATTATATGCTTTAAAACCTATGTTCTGCCGGTGCTAGACTTTGCTTCCGTTGTTTGGTCTCCCCACAAAATTACCTTGATCAGAAAATTAGAGAATGTTCAACATGTGTTCACAAAATTACTACAGTTACGTTGTGTTGCACTCACGGAGTGGTGCAATTATGAAAGTAGATTGATAAGATTTAACCTGACATCTCTCTATGCAAGAAGATTAGAAGCTGATATTCTTTTGGCTTTCAAAATTCTCAAAGGTTACACTGACGTTCTAGTTTGTAAATTTTACACTTTCAAACAGTGTAACGGTCGCACCTCCTTATATGCTTTCCATATAGGGCACACAAACAGAAACTCACTTTTTCACTCTTTCGCTTATCGGACATCTCGATTTTTTATGAAATTACCGGTCAGTCTTCTCAGGAATCAAACCATTCTAAGTTTTCGGATAAATTTGTCATTGCTGGATGTTCCAGAGGTCTTAAACATCGATTTAAGTTTATAATAGTCGTTCATTCTCGTTCTCGTTGTTTGTTTTTTTTTCTGTTTTTTTTCATTATCTTTAGTTTTGTCAGCAGAGTCTTCTTCGTGTTGTTACATTGCAGAATGTATTTCAATAAGATAAAATAAAATAAAATAAAGATTTCATTCGAAGCGCTTATATTCCAACTTCAATGCATAAATCGGCCATGATCAAACTACTGGTATTGGTATTCAATGGGTGGAAGATAGCCATCATGGTCAGAACGATACGTGCTCAAGGTTTTCAAGTCCTGCTAGAGGCCGTATCAACTGAATGAGGCGAGCAGAAAGGAAGTAGAATGTCAATCGCTATAAAAATTATCAAAAACACGCTCCGATAAGCAATCTCGAAACGTACCCAAAGTGGAGCACCAATAGCCAATGCTTTCTGGATAATGTTAATCTTTCGGTCATTTATCGAGCTATGAGAAGCGTACAGCCAGGAAACATTCACTCTGAAAACAGTTCTTACGAAAAACAAAATTTTCTACCATTTCGGGTAGCCGAACTGTTTAAAAAAATAGTTGTATATACATATAACGTGAAAATCGAATTGAACAACCTTAAGTGAAAAAGTAATTTTCTTCATCACTTTATTGAAAAAATGTAGCGTGTTTACGGTCTATGATGTCTGTTAAAGTGATAAAAGGAAGCAATGGCTTTTACCGAAAAGACCGACCACCCAACTAAAAATCTGACAGATCAGTTTTAGGCACGGCTGAGACGGGTAAGAGCGTCTCAGCTTTCCAACTAAACTTTAGTTTAAACTTTACTATAAAGTTTACTATAAATTTTAGTATAAGGTTTTATCTCTGAATACGGCCCCAGATCAGTGAATGCTTTTGTTGAGATATAAAGAGCATGCGTAAAACGGACCTATACAAAAGAATAACAGCAAAAGCCTTGTGAAAACGGATAATGAGATTTCAAGGATGACTTGATGCCGAACTCGGAAAACAGCGAGGCTGAGAAAATAAGGCTGAGAAGTCAGTAGGCCGAAAAACTACGAGCTTGTTGGGTTATGCAATCTTAGGCAAACTTGGCTGGATTAGCGTCAGTGATTAGAAGATTTTTAAGGCTGAAGCTTTGCAACTGAAATCATCTCTGCAGACAATGGCGGTAGAATCGTTAAAAGGAATCAACACATAATTATATGATCGTCTGTTCTCCTCATATTCGCGAGGTGGAAGAGTTAACTGGTTTTTACATAAAGCCAGAAAGCAACGACATGTGTACCTGCGTACCTTTCTTTCCCAAATGGGATGAAGCCTCGGGCAGACGCAGACCTTAAATAAAGTCACTGTTTCCTTAAAGAAGGCGAACCTTTATTACAAACAGCGAATTTCATTCAAGAGAGATGCACGGACTTACTCTTATCATTGCTTTCCAAACCAGAATAGCTTAAATGGCCGGCGTCATATCCTGGTCTTAACCTTCTTAACTACGCATCAAAAAATATTCGTACTAGTGCAAGATACTTGTATTCCAGAAACAAAGCTCAAGATCTCTTGAAAACTCCTGGCTTGTTTTTCCCCCAGAGTATTTTCGTGCCGATTCTATAACCCACCAGTTGTTGTTGTTGCTGCCGGTTGTAGCCGTCATCGAAGAGCGAGGCCCACGTGATATGTTTCTTTTCGCTTCGTCTTTCGTTGTGTATAAGTCGTCTTTTTTTTTTAAAATAGACATCTTCAAGAAGTTTGCCACTTCTCGTGGTTTCTCCCATAAGTCGGTGAGTGAGAGTGTCGTGGGGTCGCCAATGCAATCGAACAGGTGTGCGACGTCATGAGGTGTGGATGAGCATGTTGGGCAGACGTCTGGGATGGACTCATCGATACGGTGTAGATACGAGTTTGTGAATCTGCTGAATCCGGATCGAAGCTGGGAGAGTGTACATCTTGTGCTGCGGGGAAGGTCATATTCTTCCACGTTGATGTCGGGCGGGGGTCTACCTCCGAGAATGACGGCGCCTTTCATTGATTGAAGTTCGCTGGAGACCATCATAGTGTGTATGGCGTTTGCGACGAGTTTCCCGTTGAGAGGGTCTGTTGCTATGGAGGCTGCGGACTCCACTGTGTGCTTGCAACTCATGATGAGGTCGTTTTTCATGGTGCGTGGTGGAGCATGACTTTCCAAGAGGCTGTGATGGTTGTGAGCTGGATCCATTGTTCTGGCGAGGTATTGAGCGGAGAGCATGTGAAGGTGTGACTTAGTGCGCATGACCTTGGATTCTCTGTGTAAGTGATCAGTGTCTGCCATCTGATGATTGCCCGTGACTACGCGGAGACCGGCATTCTGGGCGCGTTGGATCCTCTCGAGGGCCGAAGCGGATAAGAAAGTGGACCATGCGGGGGTGGCGTAACTGGAGATTGCTTGCGAGATAGCTTTGAAGGTTGTCCGTAAGGATTCCTTCTGGTTGCCCCAGGTGCTACCGGCGAGGGCCTTCAGGACGTTGTTTCTCTGTGTCATGCGGTCTGCGATGTCTCTGGCGTGGTGGCTGAACGTGAACATGGTGTCGAAAGTTACGCCGAGGATCTTTGCGAGCTTGACTGTTGGGACGGTGGTTCCTCCGATGGATACGTCCAGGACCGTGTTGTATTCTTTGCTGAAAGGCGTGAGGAGCATGAGTTGACTTTTGGCCGGAGAGATGGTGAGGGAGCGATTGTTCAAGAAGCTTTCGATCCCAGGTATTGCCATACGTACGTACTCCGAGGCGGTGTTGATGTTCGAGTTGGAGGCCCATATGGTAATATCGTCTGCGTAAGTTATTACGTTGGTGTGAGCGCTATCGGATGTGAGGTCGCGTAGATAGAGGTTGAACAGCGTGGGCGAGAGGGCGCTGCCTTGTGGGACTCCGTTTCTGATCAGCCGGGAGCTCGAAAAGGTGTTGCGGAAGAGTGTGCGTCCTGTGCGTCCTCTCAGATACGAAGAGAGCCATTTCTTGATGTAGTTGGGCACGCTTGTGGTCATGAGGAGGTCGATAAGCTTGGTGATGTCGATGCTATCGAAGGCTTTGGACATGTCGATCGCCATAAGGACTGTGCGCTTCGCTGGTCTTTTCTCATTGAAACCGTCTGCGATGTTCTTAGTGAGCTTCAGGAGTGCCGAAGTGGTTGAGCGGCCCGCCGTGAATCCGTGTTGGTGTTCCGCCGGTGGTATATGGGACTGGATAGTGTTGAGGAGTAGGCGTTCAATCACTTTTGCGACGGGGGAGAGAAGAGAGATCGGGCGGTAGCCCACCAGTAAAACAATGCCCTATTATATAAGTAGCCAGAGGCCGATTTAATTTTTTTTTCTTCATGATTTACATTCTCATTTTCATAAAGTTTTTTGTTTGAGAATGTACTCGATGTTTACCAAAATAACCTGAGCTGGACACATTGATACGCCTCGAACGAGTTCAAAGCAATATTTTGAGAGAGAAGGGACTTGTCAACGAGCAGAAGCTTCTGAAGAGTTGTTGAAGCCAAAAACCACCTGGGAAAAACCTTAGCAGACTTAGCCTGAGTAGGAGCGAGCTATCTCTCTAGGAGCTCTCTGAGTAGGAGCGAGCTCGTAACCACTACCTAACCGATACACATTCATATTCCAGTCGATAGCAAGTCACGAAGATATCATAATTCTTAATTAATGAATTAGAACTAGGAAACTATAGGAGAATAATTAGCAAACGTGGCGCCACTGCACTTAAAATTCAAGGTGAATTTCTCAGCCTTTCAACCATTATGATGATGACTCGCGGATTTTTTGAAAGTCATCAAAGGCATCAGAACGAGCGAGACGGAAACATAGCGACTGCTCGAGTGTAAAGAGGAATGAGTGAAGAATACAGAAGTCAGATATTGAACTGCTATAGCGTAAGGCTACTTTAGTACAACAAGTTTCGAAGTAACTGTTTTTGAAGCGTCGTTCAGCTGAGATAACGATTCTATTAGTGTACTATGCAAATAAATTCTATTAGTGTACTATGCAAATAAAACACGAGTAAGTTTTCGAGCGATTCGCCTTCCAGGACTTCGAATCTGGTCATAGAAAAACGAGGACCCAGTTAAGGCTGCATCCTTCGGAGAAGAAGAAACTGAGAAGGACCCTTAGACTCATTCGTCTGGAGAAGGTGCAAAATTAAAACATTCGGTTCTCTCTAAGGTTCATATTCATGTCCTTCGAGCTTCAAGATCCAAAGTTTAGAAGCCACAGTACATGTATCTGATGTAAAAGTCTATCCACGAGTAATCTCTAAGTCATCCCGAAACCGCGTAGTCCAGAACAAGAGACCCAAAGAAATACCTAGTTTTGAGCCTTGGAAGGTTTTTGAAGGCTTGGGGTAGAATTTTGCCACCAATTTTCGACGGAAAGCGAACTTGCTGGAGGATGAAAACGCTATGAATCGGATGAAATAGTGTTGTGAAGTCTATACAGCGAACTCCGCTATGCGATGCAAAGCACGTTATTGCGTAAAATTCTCCGTATAGGCAGAGTTTATAATTCAGTTTTGATGAAAGTTCTCGCACTCAATGATTCGGAGAGCAACCCGAGGATAATCTTTTTTCTGATTACATTTTGCCTTTCTCATGAAAATGCGATAGCAAATCAGTAATTGGTGCAATCGGAAACTGCTAACTCGGAAGAGTGAGCTAAGATGAACGGGAAGGCCCAGGCGACAGGCCGGTTAGCAAAACACTTGTCGCAATTTCTTTTGCCTGGAAGCGACGCACTTTTGCCCTGCCCCACCCACGCGAAAAAAAACTGGTTGACTGGGAAAGCAGCTCAGCCTTGTCTACAAACTATTTAAATGCACCTTTGGATCATAAATACCTCTCTTCGCGAGCTCATACCATATGAGAACAATAGGAGTAGATTCAGTGTCCCTCATATCGACTAGATGCGTGGAAATAAGCTGAGATGGTTCAGCCACGTTCCGAGAGCAGCACGGGAAACCTTGGCAAGTTCTGCCTGTGATCTCCGACTAGAACGGGGGTGACCAAGAAGGTGGACACAGCACCAAAGCTTGAATGTCAGCGACGTAAGAAAGAGGTATAGATCGGGGCAAGTGGAAAAGAAAGAGCGGCCTTACCGTCGCGTGACAACGCTAAGAAGAAGGTCTTTATGAAACAGACGTATACGTACATATGTATACGTACATATATCATCTACCTGAAGTCTCTGGTTGAGAAAGCAATCAACTCCTAATTCACAGGTAAGTGGAGCACTTGCTATGGGTTCTTTCTCTCGGAGCCTTGTCTCCTCCAAGCAACCTCCTCTGCATTTCAACGTGACTGGATATACCCATGTTCGCAGAGCCGACTCACCAAACTTCCTTTTAAATGAGAGCAAAAAACACGTATGAATTCATTCAGTTGTTTGTCTAAGAGTTCTTTCACTCTTTCGTTCGTTTTTTCATATCTTGCTCTTACCAACTCTTCTCTCTCCCGGATCTTCAGCTTTCTTAGTCACTCTCTGCCCCTTCTCTTCAGTTCTTCTTCCTTCTCTTTCCCTGCTTCTCTCTATTTTTATTCCCTCTATTTCTCTGCTTCCTCTTTGTATTATCTCTTATATTCGTCATGTGTCTCTTCTCTCTCTTCCTTATTCTCTTTGTCCCTCCTTCTCTTCTCTCTTCTCTTTCTCCTTTCTTCTCTTTTTCCTCTCTCCTCGTTCTCCCTCCTTCTCTTCTTCGCCATATGATCGCTCGAAACATCCCTCTGCCCCCTTATCTCACCCCAATTCTTTCGATGAACCCGTTCACTCATCTTTTCTGCCCATCCATTCAATTCACTTGTATCTGCGATGGCGTCGCCATTGTAAGAAGAGTCGTTTCTCTTCTCCTTCTTGAGTAACTCCCCTTCCGAAGCCGCACTCTCGTTCACGAACCCCGTCTCTGCCTCCACCACCTCTTTCATGCTTGCTTGCCTCTCTCTCTCGCTCTCTCTCTTTCTCTCTTTCTCTCTCTCTTTCTCTGTCTCTCTCTGCCTGTCTCTCTCTCTCTAACTTTCTCATTCCCTTTCTATCTCCCTCTGTCTCTATTTTTCTTTCTCTTTCTCTCTCCCTACCTTTCTTCTCTCTCATGCGTATACCGCCTGCTTCTCTGTGCCCTCCTCTCCTCCTCTCCGTTCTCTCACCCGCCATCGATTTTCTTCGGCTCTCCTCTGCTGGTCGTTCCTCTCTCACTTCTACGTCTCTTCGACTAGCTCAGCGGCGCTGACTCTTCTGTCTCCTCTTCTCTCTCTTCCTCCAGACACCCTCCCTGTGCTGTTGCTTCTGAATCATATCCTTCCCTCCCCCTGCTCTCGTCTGAATCATTCCTTGACTGTATCCAGCGTCTTCTCTTCTTCTTCATCTTCCTTTTCTTATAGGCTCACAAAGGGTGCCTTACTCTGAAGAACCGCATCATGCATCTTATAACTCAACTATCGTCGCTATTCGACACTGATGATGTTAACTAGTTCCTTTGTTTTTAAACTCCCCGCCTCCATCATTGTAACCATCAACTGTCTAACGACGTCAGTTTCAAGGGAGTGCAGTCTGCCTTTTGAGCTCTTCAAAACTACTGATATGGTCCTTACCTTGATCGTTCACTTTATCAATCCGATTTCATCTCATGATATCTTAGGATATCTTCCTATATTACACTATTTAAATTTACGCTAATAAATTAACATTTCTCGTTTTATGTCAACAGAAAATTATCACGGTAGTATCAGCAGAGGAAGTCATTACGGTATTACCACAATGTTAGGTAGTCCTTAGGAACATTACCGGAAGTATCATAGATGAGTGTAGTGTTCAGTTTCAAACGCTTTATTCTTGACGGCATAGTGCATGAAACGCCGTTGATTCACACAATATTGATTTACCGGTTTCTAATGGATACTGTAGACTTTAATGGATACTGTAGACTTTAATGGATACTGTAGACGGTTTCTAATGGATACTGTAGACTTTAATGGATACTGTAGACGGTTTCTAATCGATACTGTAGACTTTAATGGATACTGTAGACGGTTTCTAATGGATACTATGAGAGCTTAGAGTGTAGAGTGGGATGAACATCATGAATGGGACGATAGCGCCTCGAGATATGTAATTACTGCTAGAGAATAGACTTTGCCGATAGAAGTCCAGCGCAGGATATGAATCGACCACCCTTTGCTTTGGAATATAAAGTGACATTTGGTGTCATTGAGGGAAGAAAAGCTTAACAAAGCTTCAGCGTTTGTGAATATCTGCGAACCGCAGCAGTAATCCCTAGTCTTCCTTTTTATCTTTTGCGATTGAGATATTCGTTTCCTTATCTCTTTAGCTCTCACGTCTTCCATTCTTGAAAAAGTTGCCTCTCCATGTCTTCAACATCGAATACATTGTCTATGAATATTATTGCTTTTTTACAAGGGCATTCGTCCCCAATTCAACTACAACAAGTTACAGTGACATGTAAGTCGCTTCACCGGTTCCATGAATTTTCGCATCAAGAAATTTCGCACCGCGATAACTCAAACCCAGATTTCGCAATGTTTTTTTAAAACTTTTTTTTAAAACTAAAACTCTAGATAAGGTCGTTGTTTGCGGTCTTGTACTAAGCCGTACGGCCTCGTAGGCGTTAGCCTGAGCAAAAACTCCAATGAAAAATACATACATGTAAATAGTTTGATTGTAAAATTTAGGGTGTGAGTTGTCATGGTGCAAAATGTCGCGGTGCTAAATATCGTGATACCCGCTTAACCCCCTGCTCGAAATTCACCATATAAGATACAACCTCAGAAAATTCATAATTTGATGATGTAGTTTTATCATATCAAAAATAGTTAGTAAGGTTCGTAGTTGAATTGCGGTTGCATTGGCTACTAACTTTTCCCAGTAAGTTTAGTAACAACGTCCTCAGAAAAAAAAGGCAAAGAGAAGCAATTGAGTGTCAGCCTATTCCGAAAATGAGTTTTTTCCTTTTAAAAAGTTATCAGTGACGATGGAACTCTCTTCAACTACTAAGAAATATGACTCTTCACGCATTGGGTAATGAAAGAATCCGTTTGTTCGATTCCAGGTTGTAAAGTGATCTAGGTGGTAGAGAGTCATCTTCAGCTGGTGCCGTTGACCCCGAAATAAGTCTAAAAAAGCTCCGTATGAGCCTTTCTTTCGCAGAGGAAAACTACCGCATCATAATCAACTAAGATTCCCATAGCTTACTTCTCCCAAAATATGGTATTCAGAACTTTTCGTAAGGGTCATGAAACTATCTTCTATACTAAATATCTTCTATTTTTTGATGACCTGACCCTTCAATGAGCTTCTCTTCTTCGAGTGTCAGAGATGGTTGTGTCAAGCCATTTTGTTCATCCGATGACTTTCGACCATTCTCAATGGACGGCACATCCTCATCGTCTTCGGTTTCTTTGTTGAGGCTTTTGAAAATATGAGTCAAAGTATGTAACCTTCATCAATGACTCCTCCCATTTTTTGATCCTCATTTTCCTTCTTCTTCCCCTGTTAGTGGCGGTGATAACAACCTGTCTTTTGGTGAATAAAGCAATTCAACACATTTGCTCTTCTTTTTTCTCTAGGTCAGAAGATTTCTCAACTCTTCCACTTGAAGATTTACTTGATGAATTGATCTTTATCCATAAATGCTCCCCTTTGAAAAATAAGCTTCTTTGTGTGTATGCTTCTTTGCAACACAAACTTTCAACTCTGTCGCATGAAAATTAAGACATCCCCCAACGCTTTGCAGTGGACACATTCAGCTGACGATCTTTCAAATTGTTTGTTCGACAAATATCTTCGAAATATAATAACAAGTTATCCCATTTTTACTCGCTTCCTATATCCTTATGTCTTCTTTTTCCATGTATCGTCTCGTTTCGAATAATCAATGAATAATTTGAAAAAAAGAAGAAATAATTCATTAAACTGTTCCTTGAGAAATGTCGTCCTCGGTGAAGGAACGCAGTGCGGCTGCATCCGGTACTGCCGTCGTTTCCACTGCGGGCGCCGCCGTTGTATTCGATCCCAAGTCGAGTGTTTTTTCGGTCGTCGCGGAGAAAGAAATTCCCACAACTAGTCATGAAGGTAACAATGAAGGCATTTATTTTCATCTCCCAAAAAGACTCGAGCGCGTAAAAATATATGAACAAAGGTTTATTTCTCTTCGACGTTGATTATTTCTGTTGACATCAGAAAGTTCGATAAGGCTATGAGGTCAGAGAAATTGATGTATTTTAGAGCCTTGCCGAACGCTTCGATATCTTGAATTTCTTTGAATTTATCTGTAACTTTATTCCATGTAGCAATTACCCTAGAAAAGAAAGAATGTGGATGATTGCTTCGTTTATGATTTATCAGAGTTAATTTAGAAGTTCATTCTGAAGTCCGAAGATTGGCTTCAATTCTCAATGTTAAATCTTTCTTGCACGTCTGACAGTCCGCTCTGTCAGTAAGTAGTCGAAAAACTAACAATATATCAAAGCGGATTCGTCGAATGATCAATGATTCCAAACTAAATTCATCGAGACGTTGAGGGTAACTCAACCTTAAGCTTCCACAATGAGAAAAAGCCCTTTTTGTATAAAGTCTTTGAGGGTATTTACCCCCTTTCGAGCGACTACTACGTATTTTCGGGGAGAAGGTAATTGTACCATATTCGAGGAGGGGTCTGATGTAAGTGATGTGATGTAAACGGTTTTGTAACCGTTCAAGTCCAGTCATCTAAACACTTTGAAAACTTGTGAAATTCCACACAGAGTCCTAGCACGTATGATTTCTACGTAATGCTCGAAGTTGAGCTTAGAGTCCACAAAAATACCTAAGTTTCTGGCTAAATTAACGACCTTTATCAGCGAGCTATCAATGAAGTAATCGTTTTGAGATTTCCCAAGACGGAGACAGCTTACTTTCTCGACTGCTAAGGGAAGTTTGAATTCACGTGACCAATCTGAGATATTGTTTATAAATAGTAAAAGAGAATTTGAGTCCTCGCTAGAAATTTTAAGGTCATTGGCAAACAAGGAAAACTTCACAGTCGAGGGAATACAGCTCTCAATGTCATTGATGAAGCAGAGGAACATGAGGGGCCCTAGAACTGTCCCTTGGGGTACCCCGCTGAGTACTGGGAAAGAATCAGAGTAGACGTTTTCTATGCGAACCTTGAATGAACGGTTTTGCAGGAATAAAGTAATCCAGTCTATTAGAGTAACAGGAAGTCCCATGTAATGAAGCTTTTTGATCAACTCTGAATGTGAGACCTCGCGAAATCAAAATAGATAACATATGTAGTTCTTGATGTTTCTGAAGAGATATTTCCCACTAAGTGAAAGATTTTAAAAGTTGCAACTCAGAACTTCTTCTGGATATGAATCCATATTGGGATTTGGAGAAGTTTCTGTGGTGAAGTCTGACGTGATTATAAAAAATGCTCTCGAAAACTTGACAGACCGCGGAATTCACAGTGATATGGCGATGAATGCTAAAATTCGCCCGATCACCTTTACGTTTGTAGACTGGAATGACTTCTCCCAATTTCCACTTAATAGGAATTGAGCATCGCTTGAGAGAGTCTTCGAATAGTAGGGAATTTAATATTTCAATTTTTAATTTTTTTTTCTCAATTTTAAATCTTTCTTGCACGTCTGACAGTCCGCTCTGTCAGTAAGTAGTCGAAAAACTAACAATATATCAAAGCGGATTCGTCGAATGATCAATGATTCCAAACTAAATTCATCGAGACGTTGAGGGTAACTCAACCTTAAGCTTCCACAATGAGAAAAAGCCCTTTTTGTATAAAGTCTTTGAGGGTATTTACCCCCTTTCGAGCGACTACTACGTATTTTCGGGGAGAAGGTAATTGTACCATATTCGAGGAGGGGTCTGATGTAAGTGATGTGATGTAAACGGTTTTGTAACCGTTCAAGTCCAGTCATCTAAACACTTTGAAAACTTGTGAAATTCCACACAGAGTCCTAGCACGTATGATTTCTACGTAATGCTCGAAGTTGAGCTTAGAGTCCACAAAAATACCTAAGTTTCTGGCTAAATTAACGACCTTTATCAGCGAGCTATCAATGAAGTAATCGTTTTGAGATTTCCCAAGACGGAGACAGCTTACTTTCTCGACTGCTAAGGGAAGTTTGAATTCACGTGACCAATCTGAGATATTGTTTATAAATAGTAAAAGAGAATTTGAGTCCTCGCTAGAAATTTTAAGGTCATTGGCAAACAAGGAAAACTTCACAGTCGAGGGAATACAGCTCTCAATGTCATTGATGAAGCAGAGGAACATGAGGGGCCCTAGAACTGTCCCTTGGGGTACCCCGCTGAGTACTGGGAAAGAATCAGAGTAGACGTTTTCTATGCGAACCTTGAATGAACGGTTTTGCAGGAATAAAGTAATCCAGTCTATTAGAGTAACAGGAAGTCCCATGTAATGAAGCTTTTTGATCAACTCTGAATGTGAGACCTCGCGAAATCAAAATAGATAACATATGTAGTTCTTGATGTTTCTGAAGAGATATTTCCCACTAAGTGAAAGATTTTAAAAGTTGCAACTCAGAACTTCTTCTGGATATGAATCCATATTGGGATTTGGAGAAGTTTCTGTGGTGAAGTCTGACGTGATTATAAAAAATGCTCTCGAAAACTCGACAGACCGCGGAATTCACAGTGATATGGCGATGAATGCTAAAATTCGCCCGATCACCTTTACGTTTGTAGACTGGAATGACTTCTCCCAATTTCCACTTAATAGGAATTGAGCATCGCTTGAGAGAGTCTTCGAATAGTAGGGAAAGTGGGAAAGCAAGAGCCAGGGCAGGGCACATTTCTTCAAAAGAAATTGATTTATGCTTTCTGAAAGTTCGGTGAACTTATTAGGTAAGTTCTTGAGAACATATTAAATAATATGGGCTGAGAAATATATGCACGGATCGGTTGCGGTATCAGAAAAGCTCGAAGGAAGTATTTCTGCACTGCCTTCGTAGGAGTAATTTCTGAAGAAATCTTCAGCAAAAAGAAGGGCTTTCTGTTTTCAATTCAATTCACTTTATTCGCCAAAGGTATGCTTGTTGTCGCATACACTTATAAGGTACACATTAAACAACAAAAACGAGAAGAAAAAAATTAAGATTAAAAATTAAAAAAGGGGACACAACAGGCACTGACTAGGAATAGTAAGAAGAAGAAAAACACAATCTAGTGGGTATCAAAGAAAATCAAAGTATCCTAGAGTAGATATCCAGGTAAAGTCATGAACGGGACTAAAGAACAATTCTCAACAATATTAATGAATTCTTCGATCGTAACGACGTCGGGGAACCGATCGCAGAATTTGTTCCAGAGGGTAATGGCTCGAGTAAAAAAGAAGTTGCCGTTGCGATAATTTCTTTCTTGCAGCAATCGAAGAGGACTTGTTCTAGATGACGTTCTCAGATCACTGTTCGCTCTGTATTTCACATGTGATCTGCAGACCTGGCACTCTAAAGTTCCATAAAGAAGCCTGAACAGAAATAATAGATAGTATTTAGCGCGCCTTATTATTAAAGGCTCGATAGCAAACTTATTCAATCTGTCAGGGTAATCGCTAGAAGGTATTGAGCATCGCCTCAGTACCTTTTTCGAAAAAATTCTTTGAGGGTATTCTAGTCTTCTAGCTAGCTCGCTACACGGTTTTGGTGAGAATACTACAGTGGCGTATTCTAAAATGGGTCGGATGTAAGACAGAAAGACGCGTTTGTAGCCTTCAAAATCGAGGAATCTAAAGACTTTAAAAATCTGAGAAATCTTGCTCAAAGCTCTAGCTCTTATCATCTCTATATGCCGGTCAAATTTCAGGGAGGAATCAATTAACACACCAAGATCTCTTATTACACTTTTGGAACAAAGAACCTCATCTATAGACCAGTTATGAACATTGACAACACATTGCTGGAGAGATTGAGCGTTCGAACTATATACTTTGAGGTCATCTGCATAAAGAGAGAATTTGACATCAGGAGGGATGCAAATTTCGATGTCATTAATAAAAAAACAGAAATAGAAGAGGTCCGATGACTGTACCTTGCGGAACGCCGCTTAGCACAGGGAATGAATCGGAGTATTCCCCGTCTACGCGCACTTTATAGGTCCGATTCGTCAGGAAGTTCGCTATCCATCTCACAATGTCTATCGGAAAATTGAGTCTTTCCAGTTTGGTTATTAGTTTACCATGAGGGACCTTATCAAAAGCACGCGAAAAATCGAAGTAAACTACGTCGACATCCTTTTTGTTTCTCAAGTCGACTTCCCACTCACAAATGGTTTTAAGTAGTTGGAGCTCGCAGCTACGTCTAGAGATAAATCCATACTGGGACTTACAGAGAATGTTGCGAAAACCATTCTTTAGATGGTTACATAAGATTCCTTCGAAGATGCGGCAGAACACAGAGGTTATAGTTATGGGTCGATAATTCGCGGCTTGAGATTTGTCACCCGATCTTTTGTAACCACCACCGCGTTTCCATTCAATAGGAATTTCGCTAGTAAGCAGGGAAGAGGAGAAGAGCATAGAAAGAGGTAGCGCAAGAGATAAGGCGCAATTTTTGACTAAGAAATGATTGATATTTTCAGAATAGACGGAAAATTTATTAGGAAGCTTCTGTAGAACATTGAACAGAAGATGAGGAGAGAAATCGACATCTGAAACAAACGAAGTGCTAGGCATAGAGCATACAATGGGATCCCTACTAGAGTAATTCATAGCAAACTCTTCGGCAAAAACTGTAGCTTTCTCTTTAGAATCGAAAATGAACTGACAGTCTTTTTTGATCACGGGAATGTCGGAATGAGGCTTCAAAATAGTCCTAATCCAATGGTGTATCCCATTAGGTACTTGCAATGCTTCAAGTTCTCGGCTTCTCAAATAGTCTGATTTCTCCTTCAATATGGACTTCTTCACTTCTTTATACTCTGAACGAAAATTAGAATTCGATTGTCTTGAGCGCCAAAGAAGTTTCTTTTGTTTTAGAAGTTTCGCCATGGCCTTGGAAGGACGGTAATTGGTCCTAGAGCGACAAGGTTTGGTGGGACAGAAGAGATATATGTATGGCATCATGAATCGTTGACAGAAGAAAACTGTACTTGTTCTGTATATCAGAAAAAGAATCAAAACAATTCCGCCAGGGAATGTTTGCTAGAAAGATGTTCATGGACTCGTAGTCACCACTACGAAAATCTATGTAGACATCTGAATCCCGATTACCACAAGACCCTCTATCAACAGGTACACTTAGTAATGAGTTTATTCTGAATGATATAGTAACGTGATCAGAATTCAACAATGGTTGATGCTCTGATACATCAGTGATGGATGAGGTTCTGTCAGTCAGTATTACATCGAGAAGAGAAGCATCGTGATTACCGTCATGTCTTGTAGGAAAAAAGACCATCTGGTTTAACGTATCTAATAATACGTTGAAACAAAATTAGACAGCAGTTTTCCGAGTGGGGCCCTAGACAAAAAATATGATCCCAGTCAATGTCGGGCGCATTTAAGTCACCAAGAACAATATTGTGACTGGGCAGTAAATGACAACTGATGATTGAGATCAGCGACTCGAAAGTGGAAAGAGATAGAGAAGGAGGCCGATACACAAGAAAGCATCTAACCATTCTAGACTTCCCATTGCATATATCAAGAGCTAATAGTTCGATGCCGTCATCTATAGAAATATCGAGTTCTACACGGGAGATTCTCAATGAGTTTCGATAGATGACTAATAACCCGCCACCACGCTGATTACTTCTTCTGTCGAGACGAATAATCGAATACTTGGAGTTTTGAAAAAAAGAATCAGGCGTGTTGTCATTTAGCCAGCTTTCTGTTAAAAAGCAAACGTCTACATTTTCCAGTTCAATCAAATCAAAAACTTCCGCGATTTTCGCTAAGCTGTTAATGCTTCGAATATTACTTAAGAAGCATTTCAAGGATCGTTGAGGTATTTAATTAGAAGAATATTTTGTTTCACGAAAGGGAACTACCTATGGAGAAGTCTGAGATAAAACTCGCTGTCCTCCCGTCAAGAGAGGAAATTCTTCGATACCTCTGTCGACTTGTGCTACGTCTCCTACGCTCACGATCGAGTCCTGAGTGCTTGTTTGATTGCGAGTTTTTCTCGTAGAGGCTCTGCCGACTCCGCGAGCTCTGCCAACTGCAACGCTCCTTCCACGACCACGACCACGCTTCGGAATGGGAAGAGGAGAGGGTAATGGGATTTCAGGAAGAGATTCACAATTAGAGCTAGTAGGAGCAGTCTCAGCCATCGTAATTTGCGCGTTACTGAGTCTCCTATTCAGCTCACGAGGGTTACGAAGTTGAAACACTTCCGGCCCGTTTCCGATATCTTTCACGATGTGTAATAGCTTATCTTCTAATTCATTTCTCCGTCCGCATTCTCTGCGAAGTTCAGCGTCGAACCGAAGCTGATGCTTCATGTAATCTGGACGCGCGTATGCGTGAACGTTATTGCTACAGCTAGGAACGCATCTAAAGCTACGCGTATGAAGTAAAAACGAGTCACGGGTCTTTTTGTCTACAAACTGAACTTTAGCCGGTCCGAGTTCTATTTTCTCTGAATTCAAATAATGATAAATTTCATAAACTTTCCTAAGGCTGTTGATTTTTTTAAATATTACTAAACAGATATTTGAGATTGTCCACTCTAGTTTTTTCGCTTTCGATGGATCTTGTAATGTTATCATTTTTATTCAATGTACCGGAGATAGAGTGAACAACCTTATCCTAGCGTGAACCCAAAAAGGGAACAGGGGGTAAGGCTGGTAAGAAAATTGGAGTTTTTCCTGCTTCGATAGTAGGCGGTTTTTTCTGATAAATGAACAATTTTCGGTAGGCGAACCTCTGACAGCCAAGAAAAGCATTAATTTCAATTACTTTCTGTTTCATCTGAGCCTGCAATTCCAACTCATCTCTAAACAAGTCTCTTCTGATGAACGGTCGTGGCTTGAACTATGAATTTGTGGAAAAAAGATGAATGGAATTTTTGGAACAAGTAACTTCTGGTATGCGGGTTTTTGACCTTAATCTCTAGAATACGGGGTTTGTTTTCTTTTCGGTTACCGTGTCTTCAAACCTTACAGAGTGTACCAAAAGTCCAGGTGGATAGTATTTTTCCGATAAAACTTGACGGATTGAGCAAATCAAACGAAATTTTCATCAAAGTTTATCCAAATAGTTTGGGATATAACTGCGTTTTTAAATTTTGAACAGTCCTCCTTTCTCCTTGACACAGGCGCGGAGTCGCTTGTGAAAGGCACCCCAGTGGTGGACAGGTAAGCGACGTCAAAATCATCCCACGCCATCGCTTCAGACTTTCCAAATTCTTGTGTGAAGAAGCACAGGTCTTGCTTTCAAGGACCGACCACAGAGAGAAGTCCAGGGGCTTCAAATCAGGTGAGTACGGAGGCTATTCGGTGGAGGTGATCATGAAGGGGAAATTGGTCTTGCACCAGTCTTGCACCACTTTAGCCTTGTGGGTGGGCGCAGAATCCTGCTGGAACGTCCATTTGCGTCCCGTAAAATGAGCCTGGCTCCAGGGAAGTACTTCCTTCATAAGAATGTCGTTCAGGTAGTTATTGGCATTCACTTTGACTCCCTGCTCGACGAAAACGAGTGGAGTCTTGCCAGTCGCGCAAATCCCGGCCTAGACCATGACAGAAGCGGGATGGCCCTTTCTCGAGACGTAACGGCCACTCTTATTGGCCTCGTTGACCGATTTCGACAAAATCTTATCGTTCTGGTGGATGAAGGGCTGCTCAATATTGAACAACTTCTCATCGGTGAAGAGAATATTCATACAGTCCACCGGCTTGAACCGTTTTGACAGTTCTAGACATCTCTGAAGACGGGTCGCCTTCATCTGGTCCGTCAATGCGTGACTCTTCTGCAGCTTGATGGGGCGAAGTCTCATGCGAGATTTGACGATCCTACGAACATGACTATGCGAGATATTCAGTTCCTTTGCGACTTTTCTGAGACTCCACTTGCGGTTATATCGAATCTTGTCTCGGATGCTTCTCACGTTGAAGGAAGTGGTCGCGGTCACTGGTCTGCCACTCCTGGGACGGTCATTCAACGTACCGGTCTCAAGAAAGCGACGTATTGTGTTTTGAATTGTCCTGCGGGAGAATCCAGTGGTTCTGGCGATGTGATTTTGAGTGTGCCCGGACTGGTTCAAGCGCAGAATGCAGCCTCGGTCCATATCAATGAGCATTACCGGAAAACGAAAAGAGTTTTTCTCTGAAATTTTTCAGGGTATGTTAGCAACATTATAAATTATGAATAATATACAATTTCAACATTACAAATCCAAACAAAAAAGATACAAAGTGACAAAGTCGTCCACCTGGACTTTTGGCACACCCTGTAGTAATAATGTCAAATCTAATTCCACCTTTCTCAAGCACTTTCTCAACTAGTTTTTGATTAACTTTTCATTCTCATTTTCTGGTAGTCTTTCTATAACCACGTTTTCCATTTTTTCTTCAGTCTCTGGTATCATACTCAAACGCTCTGCACGTTCGTACAATTTTACCCAGTCGAGCTCAGGGGGGCATCTTGAAGAAGTCTTATCTGGAATCAGGCTTTTTCGTGAATTGGTGAGGCAGGCAGAAGAAGATTGTACGGCATTTGCATAGGTTCTCCGAATTTCCGGAGTTGACCTGTTTTTAAAAGATGTGATATCTTCTAGTTGCGCTATTTTTTCTTCTAGAGTTTTTATTTTTCCGGAATTTCCTAGAGTCTTAGAATTCATTTGGTCCGAGAGAGCTATCAGATTTTCTTCTATCGAGCTACATTCGAGCTTAAGAATCTCTTTATGAAGCTTTCTGCAAGTTTTAGTTGTAACAGAGGATGTTGAAGATCTTTTTCTTACTCCTCTGAAGAAAACTGTAAAAATTTCGAACTTTTCTGATATAAGAAAATTGGGCACTTTTGCACTTTAGTCACTCCCTACTACCAGAGGTTCAATGGGTCATTCGTCTGACTCTTCAACAGAGCACAAGAGAGCGCATGGCCACTCGCGCTCTTCTCCCGCGAGAACAGAAATATTTATACCTGCACATACAAACACACGATAACACTCAATCCTATTCGAACATGGCTACTCCTACTTCAGTTGTCTGCACAATCTTCTCTCGCATTCTCAGACAGCACATAGAGAGAAGGATTGAGTGTTATCGCGTGGTTGTATGCGCAGGTATGACTATTTCTGTTCTCCGCGGGAGAAGAGCGCGAATCTGACCCATTGAACCTCTGGTAGGGGGGTAACTAAAGTGCAAAAGTTCCGAAAATTGAGATTTCCTAGGTTTCTTTATTGGGAACATGGATAAAAATAAGATCATGTTGAGTATGGGTGAGAAGAGTGACCCAGTCAATAATTGAGAGGGAGGAAAAAATTATAGTCCAGTTTTAGTTGATAATGCAATGATCGATGGCATCATAATTCGCTTTTGTCCATACTGGAAGAGTGGGCAATTGTTTCAGAGAAATAGAACGATTTGAAGAGGAAAATGATACAGAAGACTGGTCGCTCAATGATAATGGGGCCATGGGAAAGCAATTCTCTATCATGTCTCTCTTACAGAGAACGTTTTCAAGAATATGAACTTTACCTGTGTGTGGGGGACATCACGAGCTGCGATAAATTGTTATCAAACTTGAAATTTAAGCGAAGCTTGATATTTCCTGTGAGCAGAGAGTGTGGGCCAATTTATCTGCAAAAAAATTGAGGGAGACATTGGGAGAAATTTGGGGTCATAACTTTCGATAAGGCGGTTCATATCTTCATGTGAATAATCAGGAGGGTTATAACAGTTTATAAGTCTCCACTCTTTCATTCGTCTCCCTCCGTAAGCGGTTGCTCCTGCACCGTCTCTCCCCTCGTCTGAGAGAGTCCTTTCCCGAGAAGATTTGGCGCTCCGGGATCGTAGCGCCATCATGAGCGACAGAAAAGAGGAGTGGAGTCGTCTCATGTCGCTACAGATCCCATAATCGATGATGTTATATCCCCGATGTAGCTTGTTGATCTTGATAAAGCGTTTAAATTGAATTGAAATTGAAATTGGAAAGAAATGAAGTGAGAGTGGGTTTCTAGAGTAGATGTCAGCTATCACATATCCATTATTCTTATGGGAGTATTAACCTACCTTTACTGGAGAAAGAGATGTATGAATTAGCTTGGCAATGCCTCCGCCGCGTATACGTTCGGAATTGATACGGTCAGAACGGAACACGAAAAATGGAAAGTCGTCAGTTAAAATCGAATTAGTATCGTTTGCTGAAACCCAGTTTTGAAAAGAAAAAAACCAGAGCAACTTAGCATATGAAATTGATCGTATAATTAATTTTTGATAGAACGTGCGTTGAATAGTATACAAGAAGTGGATTTACAAGGATTCACACCCAATTTGACCAATGTCGACTATTTCTTCTTCTTAATGGCGTCGCATCTAGTTCTTTCTTGTGGCAACTGCTTTACTTTCGTTTGGACCAAGCAGGAGTAGCTATGAATGTAGTCAAGGACAATGCAGTGGATTTAACAAGTGAAAAAAGGTAAGTTTGAGAGCATTGAGTCGAAACGGCTGTAGTAATTCCAGACGGAGATGTTGGGATGAGAGATGGAGGAACTCGTTTGTAAGGCAGCCAATTTTTAGGTACAGTAGGAACCAGATGAGCATCAATAGCTTTCGCGGCAAGAAGAGATGAGTTTGTTGAGATTCGGTTGCAGTCTCGTTCAGCTTGAAGCTGTTGGCGAAAGTTTGGCTTGGGCATAGCACTCTCTAGGAAAAAGGTGTTTTGCTTTTCGGCAGAGTTCCAGGAAAATGTTTCGCATTTATTCCGAGGGAAATCCTTTCACGATAAAGCTAATTCAATTCAATAACTTTATTATCATGGAACGAGCAGAGAGACGATGGCGATCGCCGGGTGTTGATGGTGCTTAATTTTTACTTCATCTAAATCATCAAGAAGGTGACTTCAACCGAGTTTCATGACGAAACACCAGAGAAGATCTCTGTTCAACGAGGATGTCTCGTCTCAGACTTATCGTCCGAAAGCTTAAGGATTAAAGCCCGCTTAGCTTAGTTGTTGAGCATCGCATTGTCTCGATATGTAGACTCACAAAAAAGCTCAATGAAGATGCTACTTGAGCGAAGTACTCACCTGATTTGAATCCCCTAGACTACTCTGTGTGTTCGGTCCTTGAAAGCAAGGCCTGTGCTTCCCAATACAAGAAATTGGAAAGTCTGAAGCGCACCCTACAGAAAGCGTGGGATTATTTTGACGTCGCATACCTGTTCACCAGGGTGGGTGCCTTCCAAAAGCGACTCCGGGTTTGTGTCAAGGAGAAAGGAAGGCTGTTTATAACTTGAAAAGGCAGTTTTATCCCAAACTATTTGAATAAACTTTGATGAAAATTTTGTTTGATTTGCTCAATCCGTTGTTTTTATCGGAAAAATACTATCCACATGGACTCTTGGGAGACTCGTAAATATATAATGATAATACACCAAACGAGTGCGATTTTGGCAGGGAAAATGTTTTATAGGCGAAATTATTCAACACAACGGCCATATGAAGACGCTCATAGCAATGTGTGACTCAGTGGAGCAGGCAATGGAGCGATGTAGGACTCACTCTGCTCTACCGAACGTCAGCTAATCAACTCATTTTTTTTTGTTTTTGGCACTCCTAAGCGTTTTTGTAATGTAAAATTAATTTTTTGTAAATTTAAATAAGTCAGACGTATGGCCCATGGAACATCTGGTAGGGGGGGTGGGTGTTCCTAAACTACAAAAGTGCCTTGTATTTTTGTCAATCACAAAATAATTAGGTCATTTTGACAAGTCTCCGCATCAGTTCTCAATTTTTGCAGTATCATTCATTTAACCTGATACTCAGACATTCCTGATTTCAACTGAAACGTTACTGATACAGCTGTTTGACGTATTTTCTCTCTTGCAAATTCAAGATTTTTACCTTCTGATGAGCGTTAGGCGCTATTTTGAATATTTAAAATTTGTTCTATTATCATTAAATGTTTCCTTTTTATCATTTAAAGATTTTTTAATTGCGATGTTTTCGAGCATATTCAACGTAAAACGGAAGTTCTGTCTTACCGAGGTACCCAAGTTATTGTAATGATTGAAACATTTGCAGTTTGATTCGAGCAGAGACAAGATGGAGAATAAGAATGTTAATGTTAGTTTTAGTGTCAGATTATTTTTTCATTATGAGTTATCTAAAGAAAGAAAAACGCAATTCAGTAATAATTTGTAACACAAAAATAAAACATGCGAGTTATATTAGATGGGTTTTATTAGTTTTTACTCTCGGTTGTATCAATTACGGTAATATATGGTTTTTCAGTTGCTGATGGATGACGATTTCAGTGAAGACTTGTCTAACGGCTTCAGGGATGCAGAGGTTTCTCTCGCTTACCTTATCTTTTCATTTGTTTTTGTTTTTCTCTCTTTCTTCTTCTCTGTGTCTTACAATTTATTTCTGTTTAACTCCATTTCTTTCTCTTTCTCTTCTCCTTACTCTTCCTCTGTTTCTATCTCTCTCTCTCTCTCTCTCTCTCTCTCTCTCTCTCTCTCTCTCTCTCTCTCTCTCTCTCTCTCTCTCTCTCTCTATTTTCGTAACTTGTCATGAGCTTCGGTTTCTCAAGTTTTCATTGCAATCAAAAAAGAAGTCTGTTATGCAGAAGAGCACTCGATCGATTGAAGGCGAAGTGAGAGGAGTCGTACTTCCCTCCAGGTACCGAGAAGAGAGCGAGAATGGCCGCATCGGTCCGTTTAAGCTCAGTACAGTAATCAGCAATTTCCTCAAAAGTACTGTCCTTGTCCATTATAAGTCCTTTCTGCCATTCTCTCAATCCTTTTTCATCCCTTACTCAATTTTTGCACGTGTCATAAACAGAGCCTTCGAACCTGTTATGACTTTATTACTTGGACAACAAATTCACCTCATTTATACAATGGTTACCACGCTAGCATTCCCTGGCAGAGATGGAGTGAGGGCTGGGTTCGGTCTTTCCCATACAGTTGCTTTTGTTTGTGTACTTGTTGGATAATATTTAATCTGAGAAGAATGTTGTTGCTTTTGCCTCCGTGATTTTCCTTAAACAGTTTTACTTTCTTAAACTTTCTCAGACTGAGCAGCTAGAGGAACATGGACCCTTTGCTTACTAATTCATTCATGACAAAATTAAAAACATTGGAGGCTTGTCGCATTTGCAAGTTTAGTATTTTTGTATAATATAAATAAAAAAAGAAACATGTTCGATTGTTTAAAAAAACAGTGACATGAGCGGAATCAGTTAGAATGTTATTTTGATGTGCAGATTACGAGTCGCAGGACGCGATCCGTGGCCTCCTAGAGATAATGTTCACCGAGTTGAACAGGGACTTGGAAAGGATCAACGAGCGCCAGAGATCGCTGCGGCGACTGATAGATGTTTACCTCGGAGGAAAGGCAGCGCCTGGGGGTCAAATTTATATCAGTTGTTTTTGAATTCTTCATTATAACAGTATTGAACTTGTGGGTTACCCTGTAGTTATGTGTCACAATAGGTCGCCGAAAGTCACACGTACATGTTGTAAAATAAGAAGCGAAGGACATAGAAAAGACAGAAGGAGCGAGGAAGAGAGAGATAGTGAGAGGGAGAGATTATGCGAAATAAGAGCTTGAGACTGTGAATAATGAATAAATTTGACACTTTAGTCAACATTCATTGTTCTCATTCTTACTGTACTGCACGGAGAATCAGATGGAGCCGTTCGATTTTATGGCGCTTCATATCCCCTGACATCGAGAATAAAGCGTTTGAATTGAATTGAACTGTGAAAACTCGCTCACTTTTGATTAATCTAATGGAGCGTTAGAATTCATTTTTTCACTTTGCAAAGTAATCTCTGCAAAGTGAGGGATGCGGCCTAGAGCGTTAAACGCTCAACGGGATGCGGCCGGGATGCGGCCTAGAGCGTTTAACGGGATCACTTTGCAGAGATTACTTTGCAAAGTGAAAAGTTGAATTCTAACGCTCCATAAGCTCTCTTGCCCAGCTCCCGTCACCTATGTGCCACACTCGGACTAAATTTTCTCTGAAATGATTTCAATAAATATATATCAACTATCAACTGTTCGTCTGCAGTTCTAGAGTCGCAAGTTCGCCCTTCCCAGCGGATCCTTCCCACAGCCTCATCTTCTCGACGGAGATCCAAGACGGCATCCGATTCCACCCGGGAGAGCAGCCCCGCCCTTCAGTCCACCATTCGTCATTGGCAGTCAGCCTGGGCCATATTTCAACAAATTTTACTTGTACGGTTGAAATTCCTCAAAAAAGACCGTTTTTCGCGCGTGGGTGTCTGTAATATTGAGAAGCGAGCTAGCGGTAGAGGGCCGAGAAGGTAGAGATTCTCATCATTCTAGAATTCCCCGCTCTGAAAACGGTCGTTTATCTAAATTCTCAACAGTTCTGGTGATCGATGGTCTGAGCTCATTCTTCGTCTTCTTCTTAGCGTTAAATCAAAACAGATTTCACATATACACGCACACAATCTAAGCGAATCAGCTTCAGGGTCCAACGTAGCATTTTGATCTCATTTGTGTGAAGAGTGATCTCGGTTGCAGGCATTGTAGGCCAGGTTTCCGTCGTGTAGAGAAGCACGGGACGGGTCGCAATCTTATACATCTTTCCGTGTATGCCAATTGTGATATTCCTATCACAGAAGACAGCTGTAACTTTTCTTCATTTCATTAACGCTGTGTTTACTTTTCGGCGTGCTGCTGCTTTTGTTGACGTGTCCGAGGAGATGACAGAACCAAGGTACTTGAATTCGGGGGTCTTCGGGAGAAGTTCACCGCTGATGTGAACCGTTCCGATCGTTTGCATTTCGATTTCCTGGTAATCGGCTCTCTTGATGTTGAGGCGTAGGCCATGCCTACTGAGAGCGTCATTCCGTTTTTGGATGCGTTTCTCGTTTTCCGCACGTGTAGGAACAGAAAGAAGAATGTCGTCGGCGTATGCGTGATTCATGGACTCGGAGTCAGTAAAAGACGTGTTACGGTATTCATAACCAAAATGAAGAGAAGGGGAGACAGAGCACTCCCTTGGTGCACTCCTACGTTTACTGCGAATGGCTCTGTGATGCTGACCGGAGTTATGACAGTACTCTTCGAATCATCGTACATCGCCATTGTCCATCGAATGTACTCTTTAAGAACCATATGATCGCACAGTGCATATATAATGAGATCTTGAGGGACTCTGTCGAATGCCTTTACCGAATCGAGTTAGCTCAGATGGAAAGGTGATCTTTTTTATCTATGCTTCTGGGCGAGTGACCAGAGTGCAGATATTGCAACTGTTGTGCCTCTCCCGCTTACGACTCTGCATTGTGGAGCTGGGATATTGACGATATCTTGTGTGCGTGAATCCAGTATCCTCTCAAATATCTTCACATTGTGGTTGAGAAGGCGTATTGGACGGTAGTTGCTGCATACTCTGGCAGCGCCTTTTCCTTTGAAGACTGGAACGGTCGGGGAGTCGCGCCAGTGCGGAATACGGCCTTGCTTGGCGATGCTGTTGAACAGGTGCACGAGTTGTACTAGTCCAACATCACCCGAAAGTTGCCAAAGTTCGGTGGCTATGTCGTCCGGCCCAGCCTCTTTCTCATTCTTCATCTTGAAGAGTGTCTTCTTTACTTCCTCGGCCGTGATGCTTGTCATGGGTTCTTTGACGGAGTGGGAATTAGAGACGGGAGGGTGCTGAAACTCTTGATCGTTCACTTTTTCGAAATGTTCGCACCTCTTGTCTCTGACTTGAAGGTTAGTAACGAGCTTTCCCTGTTTGTCCTTTATCGTGGCTGCTTTCTGGATGTCCAAGGTGTTGCGGTGTCGAGCCTTGGTAAGCCGATAGATGGCTTCATCACTTCCTGGTTGGTCCATCTTCTCATAGAGATTGCGGAAGTAGGAGGCTTTGGATACTGTGACAGCTCTTTTGACGACATTCTTGGCTGAGCTGTATGCAGCGCGGTCGTCAGCCTCATTTCTCGTCTTCCATTTCTCGTACGCAACCTTTCTTGTCTTAATCGCATCCTGAATTTCGGACGAGAAATACTAGGTGTCTTTTTCGATCCTTGGTTTTCGAGGTTAAGTCTTTCCGAGGATGCTTGCGGCGGGATCCCATGGTTACTGGCAGAATGGCTGTTTGTTCTACACCTCGCATTTCAAAACACATTCACCAGAACTGAAAAATTATTCTTGTAAATGAGCGGAAAATTTCCGCTCACGAGAACAATCAAATTAAATAAGAAATATATTTAACCTTAAAATGTCCTTGTAGAATTAGTAAATGGAGACTCGCCTAATATCCGAATACTACATATAGTTTTTATTCAATAATCACTTGTTTATTCAATCATCTATTCATTTGTTCATTCATTCGTTCATTTATTCATACATTTATTCTTTCAAGCCCTGGTTGCAGACCAAAGCGGCCAAAGTACCCTCCCTCAGAGGACGACGAGGAATGGGGAGAGAGGAGTCCGAGAATCAGAACAACCACGACATCAAGCAAAGATCAACCGAACCGATTACCAGCATATCCTCCCTGTATGTTAAACATATCAACCATAGAAATATGATAGAATAATGGCATGACAGATCCATGAAAACCAAGAGGGTTAAGAACTGTTGTTAGCAGAGTTTAAATGGTTACCGGACCAGCTATGTTGGCGCATACATGTTCGCGCCGAGAATGATCTACATTCTCTTCTCCTTTACGTTCTGTTTCACTTTTTCTCTACTTCTCTTTTTACTCTTTTTGCCTTTTCCCATTCCTTTTTTCAACTCGCTCGGTGCGTACAAACATGCCTTAGACCGGTCTCATTTAACGCCTGCTTGTTAGTGCTTGTAGGTTTCACTGCTGATATACGGTAGGTGTCACTGCTGATATACGGTAGGTGTCACTGCTGATATCCGCTATAGCAGTGATTCAGAGAGAAAGCACTATCCTATCCTGGTTAGCACTATCCTGGTTACACCCGGATAGTGCTTCAAGGCACGTACCCTGCTGCGAGACGGGAAGAACTTGGAGGGCAATCACTTGTAGAGTTTTTATTTAATCGAAAAAGTTCAAAATTACAATCGAAGGCTTTATCATCAGTGAATTGTAAGAGTTCCATGGTTCCGAAGCTAATCGAGGAACGTCGATGAGTTGGTTCTCCGGGGGCAATGTCGGACATGGTTTAAACGATAAGATAAGAAGTACAACTTCTGCTAGATAGAGAACGGCTTTTCCCACGCTTTCGTTCGAAAGTAGACACAGAGGCAAAGCTTTGCTTCTTCATCTTCATTTTAAGCAATCAAACAACAGAATAATGAAAAAATTACGGTTAGCGTGGAAAAGGGAGATGGAAGGTTGTTATATATCATGCTCAAGGATTCCTAACTTCACCCAAATCACGGAAAAAGCAGCAGAAATGAATGAATAAGAAAACTAGTATCAGCGTTGTTGAAGAAGAGAGAAAGAGAAGAAAAAAAATCTGCTATCTAACACTGTCTCACTGAGCCTTATGAGGAGATGAATACTTGTAGTGCCATCGTATCCATTCGTCTCCTCGGACGAAGAGTTGGACTGCATTGTAAGAGCGAATGGGTCCGCATCTTCATATGCTCAGAGGCTGGCAAAGCTGCTCTTTAAGGACTCCCTTCATCTTTATTTTAAGGTTTGTATTTTGAATGTCTGAATAGAGAGAGAGTAGTAAAAGAAAAGGGAGAAGATGGAGGTTGAAGAGCAGGTGTTTCTCTAACCCGCACTGCGGTTGAAATCTATGCGCTTTTGGAAAAAGTCAGTGATACGAATTCTATGTTCATATGCGTTTATTCATTTTTCATCGCACTCTTTCTGTCTCTGACCGAAATCTGCCGTTCCTTAAGGTTACTTACTTTTTCATTCATAATCATATGTGTGAAATGAATCTTCACGCTTATTTCTCTTATTGATCTACATGCTTCTTTCGCGGGTGGTAAGAAGCAACCTGTTGAAAACGAGAGAGAGAGAAAGAGATGGGGTGAGAGAAAAGGAGAAAAGAGTAAGGGCGATTCTAAGTGACGCAGGACCAAGATGCGAAGAAGAGGCAATGGCTCCACATGGCGGTCGATACACGATTTCCGTCTGAAGATCGTCAGGTGAGCGACTGTATTATATAGTTATAATTCGTTTTGACATCAAGTGGTTTTGTTTTCGAAATACTATTGTTTTTGGTGTTTCAGTAGTGTTCTTGGTATAAGTATTTAGTAAAGTAGTGCTTTTATAAGTAAAGCAACGAATTCGTTTGAATTGCGAAAAACGTGAAAGCAGTAAAAACCGACAAAATTCGATAAAAATGAGTTTTATATGGGTTCTTTGTTAAGACCCGTAGTTAGAAGGCATAGATGGTTTTTGTTCTGAAAAGGACTCGACCATTTTGACTCAATTTGCAGTCTCAAGCGACTAAATGGAAGAACTGCTCGGGCGCAATCAACAAGAACAGACAGTACGAAGACGCTCAGCAAGAACCTGCAAGACGTGAGTTTTCATAGGGTAATTCTAGAGGGTTCCATGATTTTTCGCATCACGACATTTCGCATCGTGGCAACTCGCACTCGAATTTCATACGTTTTTTTTTCAAAAGCTTTAATTACGTGGCTGGTCGCTGTATACGGTCTCGTACTAAGCCGTACGGCCTCGTTAGCGTAACTTTTACCTGAGCCTAAGCGAAAAATTTTAATGAAAAAGTACATGGAATTATTCCGATTGTAGAATTTCGGGTGTGAGTTGTGATGGTGCGAAATGTCGTGGTGCGGAATGTCGTAATACCATTGTAGAGTTTTGCCAGATCTCAAAATCTCATCTGTACCAAAGGCAAATAGGTCTAGCTTTGAATAGAGTGCTCGAGTATCTTGCAATGGATCTCAAGTTTGCCACACAGCCTAGGCAGATCCTTGCTATTCGAGGAAATTTATTCGAAAAGTGTTTCCATGTTTCTTAAACAGGCGTAGATCAAGTAGGTGTAGATCAAGAAAACTGGTTATTGAAGGTGTAGATCAATAATACTGATCATGAGAAAAAGGCAAACTTCGGAGAGAGCTCGCGCGATGTTTTACAAATCATACAATCAAAGTCACAAAGCTTTTTTGAAATAAGCTGTAGATTTGACCCGCAGTGTGGGTTGGAGCAACACCCTGTTTTCAACCCTCCTCTTTAATTCTACTTACTTACACCAGCAGTGACCCAGGCAGCGGGCCGTGGTTATACCAATTTTTATCTATGTATTTCAGTTCTGGTTGATATATACCTTGAAAATAAACCAACCGCAAAGAAAAAATTTTTTTTTTGTTTTTTGCAGAGATAGAGTTTACATATGTCACACCCGAGGACGAGAAGTACGTTTATGACAACTGTCATCAGGTTATTTGACGCTTAAGTTTACGTCTCCCTCAAAGTGACTCAAATGTAATTTTAACTTACTTAAATGTCATTTTAAATTACATAGAGAAACTTTGTACGCTTTACATACCTTTGAGCTTGTATAAATTTACCATGATGACAGTATAACTATTGTGAGAAGTCGTTCAAGCAAAAACTTTTTATTTGTTGTGAGTTTGTTCCAGTAGCTAGAAAGAATATAATCTTCCTTGCGCTTGTTCCCGCATCGCGGCAGGGTACGCGCTCCCCTGAGATGCAGGACAGACCTATCCTGGTAGAACCAGTGGCTGCTCGCTAGAAGTAGCTACAAAGAAGACTTATCATAATAAAGTTTGATGGGCTTCAAAAAGCTTAAAATACTGCAGAGATATGGCTTAAAATATCAGAGTGCTATGGGATTCAAATCATGGGAAAAATTCAGATGTTCATAATATTTTTTTAATTCCGGAGATAACAGAATAACATGTGTAGGTTCTCCAAAAAAGGGCTCAAAAGGAATTTTAAAGAACAGAAAATAAGTTTTTGTTACGTCGAGTTGTTATTCACTTTTTTGAATTTTTCTTTTTTAAGGACCCAACAAAATACGCCGAGCTGCTAGGAATGAAGCTGTTCGAGGGAACACTTGATCGCATGTTTCGAGACCAGGTATTCAACATCACTCATTTATTCATTCATCAATTCATTCATTCCTCTTTCATGTTACATGACAACAAATATTAGTTAAAAAGAGTCTATTCAATTTAACATCCGAAAAAATGCTGCAAAAATGGAGAAGAAAGTTTCATTACATTTATAATAGAAAATTTCAAACAATAATTAAATTTTGTAGCTCATTTTTTCATTACTTGTTCTGGTGAATTTTCTCTTATGTAGAATGAGTTTTTATTCTTTTCATTGATAATTGTTGCCAGATCGAATATGTATGAAACATTCTAAGCGAACGAAGTCATTGAGCTTTTTCTACAGAGCTCATGCATGAATAAGCGATTAATCTTTGGTTGTATGAAAACTTATTATAGTTTTAAGAGCTCACTCAAGGTATAAAGAAATATATAACTTATTATAGTTTTAAGAGCCCACTCAAGGTATAAAGAAATATATAACTTATTATAGTTTTAAGAGCTCACTCAAGGTATAAAGAAATATATAACTTATTATAGTTTTAAGAGCTCACTCAAGGTATAAAGAAATATATAACTTATTATAGTTTTAAGAGCTCACTCAAGGTATAAAGAAATATATAACTTATTATAGTTTTAAGAGCTCACTCAAGGTATAAAGAAATATATAACTTATTATAGTTTTAAGAGCTCACTCAAGGTATAAAGAAATATATAACTTATTATAGTTTTAAGAGCTCACTCAAGGTATAAAGAAATATATAACTTATTATAGTTTTAAGAGCTCACTCAAGGTATAAAGAAATATATAACTTATTATAGTTTTAAGAGCTCACTCAAGGTATAAAGAAATATATAACTTATTATAGTTTTAAGAGCTCACTCAAGGTATAAAGAAATATATAACTTGGTTCGATCCCGTGCCGTAGACCAGTTTTCCTCTGTGCGGCAGTCAGCTCATCATTCTGCTTCTCAATTTTCCCTAAATATCTCTCCGTTTTCAAAACAGAAGTTAAATAGTCATGTCAGACCTTCTGTCGGCGGGCCTCTGTTTTTCCAAATCATAAGGGGAGACCTTTTTTCATAAGGGGAGACCTTTTTCATAAGGGGAGACCTTTTTCAAATCATAAGGGGAGACCAAATCATTTTCCAAATCATAAGGGGGATTTTATAAGGGGAGACCCTTATGTGTAACAAAAAAAATTTATTCGCGGGCCTCTGTTTTTTTAATCATAAGGGGGAGCCTTATGTGGGAAAAGTTTTTTCCGCCTTTGGCGGGCATGTGTACCTTTTTCTTGCACACTGAAAAACCCCTGTTTCAAAATGAATCAAGCGAGCAAGAGAAGATCTTTACAGGACGCAGTGAAGAAGGAGTGGCTGCGAGAGTGCGTAGACAGCAGATTTCCATGCGACGATAAAGTGAAACGAGATGGAAGATGGAAGGTTAAAACAATGATAATATTAATCAGGGTGTTTCTCTGACCCGCACTGCAGGAAAAAATTTATGCGCTCTCCAAAAATCTCGAAAAACATTGAAATCTATACGCTTGGAAAAATTATTTCTCGGATTTTTCGTAGGGAAAGTCCAAATGATTGGAAAAATTGAATGTTGAACTCTGAAATTTTAAGAATCTATGCGCTCGAATAAAATTGTGCTAAGAAACACCCTGATTCTAATAATAATCAATAGAAAAAGAATTTCATTTTTATAAATCACTCACTCAATTTACTGTAATCGGCTGCTTCGTCTTCTATCTCGCTATTGTAAGTGATTTTGGAGTTCTTCAACGCCACAGAAACGTCAGGCTGGGGTGCTAAATAACGAGCAAGCACGTGCGGTGACGCTCTTGATATATTAAGTGTCTCTCAATTTTTGAATACTTCGATTTTTTTGAGTCTCTCTCTTGACAGAGTATATTTTGGCTGTTGAGGTCTGTGCTTCGGCGGTGAATCGGAATCGAAATAAATACATTGGGAACAATGGCGAAGGTGAGATCGAAGCGTTTTTGGTTGAATAAGCTGGGTCTCAAGATGAAAGAGATGGTAACCTCAAAATGCAAGATGTAACCCCTTATGTGCGAGAAGTGGGGAAGCAGATAGCTTACAGGGGCAAAATGAAGATACTCGAGGGCATAATCTAGGATTTCAGGGAACATTTACATTCAGGAGCGATTAAAATCTAAATGACTTTGAAGCTTTTGTTCCATTTCTCTATTATGTTTCAGTCTAACGCGCTATCACAACATTCTGTCTCTAAACTACTGCGAAAGGAGCGTTCAGATCAAAATACTAATACTTAGTAAATACTAATAACAAAATACTAATACTTAGTAAATACTAATAACAAAATACTAATAATTAGTAAAGGCTTTGGTGAGAGATCGAGGACGTGCGATTAAATTAGAATGTATCATACAAACAAGAATTCTCATCAATAGCTCTTTTTGATAATCCTTAGTTTTTACTATTCCCGGGAGTTGAAGAAACACAATGTTCCTGAATCACACAGATTTCATGACAATGTTATTTGCAGCATATTTTCCCCCATTTGTTTTACAGCTCTACCTTACCCCTACATATCTCAAGCTGAAGAGGAGCGGTGCTTGGCGGTTGCCAAGGACAACGTCGGGCTGTACGCAGAGCTTCTAGGACGGCTTCTATTCAAAGACTCCCGCCATCTCATGTTTAAGGTGAAATTCCCCCCCCCCACACCCCTCTTTCCCCCATTTCTCATTAGGGGACAATTAGTTCACGAATATCATTAGATTTGTTTATAAGACAGTAATGGTTAGCTTCTTTTGTGATATTTTATGTCGTTAGCGATGGTCCTCGGTAGTAGAGTGGTATAGCAGAAAATGTGACAGGTTCGACTCCGTCTGGTGAACTAGCTTTTGTATTTGCCATAGTTCACTCATATTCACTGTCTTCGATTAAAAATGTCCTATCATCTGGGTCAAAAATTTTTCAAACCGTCTTAAATAGACAATTGATTAAACTATCGTACGGAAAAAAACAAGACCATCGAGTGGGATCGAACAAAGTCATCTTATATTTATAACCGGGAGCTCGACGAGCGCGTTTCCATAACACGACGGCTATTTGTTTCTTTTCGATGGATCGAGATGCTTTAGTGCTATAGGGAGGCTCAAATGCCTTGTTATCTTAGTCACGGATGCTCATAGCTCATAAAACTTGTAAATTTTCTCCCGGTCACCTGCCCGTTCCCCCAGAAAGTGGAACGGATACAATTGGGTGCAACGGAGAATTTTTTTTCGTTGACTTCCCCCTCCCTCTACCTGTAGTCACTTCCCCATCCCCCTACCTGCAGTCACTTCCCCATCCCCCTACCTGTAGTCACTTCCCCATCCCCCACCTGTAGTCAAGGATCACCCGGTCACCCGCTCTGAAGTTTTTTTCTCAGCACATCCTGGTGAGCTATGCGGATGCTCATGAAGCGATTGCGTAATGAATGAAGCATGTAACTACAGAGTTAAGGTAACTCTTAAAAAAACTAAATTACATAGAGTTAACGTAACTCTTAACGTAGTCGTTAAAGTAACTCTTACATAGAGTTAAGGTCCTGTTAAGGTTAGTTAAGGTCTCAGTTGAATCATCTTGAGTTGTTGAGGACCAAGATCCCCGGGTTCGTCAATGGGTGCACGACATAATCGACCGGCGATACCCTACGCCAGATCGGATAAAACATGCGGCGAAATGGAAAACGTGCTCAGCTTCAATCAATAAAGCACGCTTGACTGGTGAGCTTTCTGATTCTATTCTTTCAAATGTGTGTATGAGAGATATTCATTTATCTGTTATTCAACTACTCGTCTGCGTAATTATTATTATTTATTTATTCTTTCATCATACATGTGATTTAAGCATAGGTAAACTGCCAACTGTAAAAAAAATGTCTAGCCAACTACTTTAGCAATCGACCTATCGAAAAATCTAGACAAGTTTTACCTATGGATTTTAGCTGACTACCCCTTTCCCTACGAACGAATTTCTCCTCCAGCTCCGCTAAACTCTTCGGTCACTACTACACGCTCTCAGGCGGTTGTTATTTTTCAAAGTTTACTTTTTTCATTAATAAATGTAAGGATGTGGTTTCGACTTGAAGTTTTTTTGCGAGAGAAAACTCTACAGTAACTCAATTTTATCTTCTTTATTTCCTCTATATCCTGTTTCTTCTATAGTCTATTTCTTATTATTTTCATAATCAATGCCTCAGACATGGTGCAAATAAAATTATACGTGTAGTTTTGATAAAGTACATCGAAAAGCAAATATGAGACACACTTAGAATGTACAATGCGGTTTTAATGGTACGGTCTTAAGATGTCCAAAATCTGGTAGAGAAACAACCGCTCTTCTGTCATCCAGTATGGAAATCAAACCCGTGGTTCGCTGAAAGCTGTTCGAGTGATGCTCTACTGATTAAGCCATCGCAAACTGCATATAATATAGTATCTATTTTGTCTGGGTACAGTCCCCAGAAGGGTACAGTCCCCAGAAGGGTACAGTTCCCAGAAGGGTACAGTCCCCAGAATCCAAAGGAGTCTCTTCGATAGGACCTATGAGCCAACAGCAACAACAACAACCAGAAGCGTTTTCTGTTATTTTTTTCTGGTAGTCATTCTGTTACCAGTTCTGGTTACATTTAAAAGTTGTTCATACTGGTTTGGTAAGTCGTTAATCAACAGGCAGCGGTGAGTTCCTCGAGAGCATCTGCTACTTCTCCGAACCCATTTCTGACGGAACTCTCGACTGCCATCCCGGCATCTTCGATGGCTCCCTCGTCCTCTCACGCTGTAACTGCAACCTCGACGTCCTCTCAAGCATCTCCTTCGAGTACTCAGCTTCTCGGAACAGCTACGACTCTCACCGGCCTCAAAAGAAGCACTAGAAGGTCGGTTCATGCAATTACATCTTCTTTCATTCTTGTCGATGAATTAACATTCTAGACGAAAAACTAAGCCGAAAAAAGCAAGAAATAGTTCAAACCCTTTCAAATAAATAACAAGAAAACTAAATATGCGGGAAGGGATGCAACAGATTTTCTATCTTGAAGTTTTATGAGGAAGCGGACAACAACAGATGGTTATTTTATGCAGAAGCAAACTTCAAAAAATCATGCAACAATTTTGGTATAAGAATTGTATCTTGTTGTAGTATCAAAAATGAAAAAGGCTAAATTTTTCAAAAAAAATAATTTTCGGGAGTTTTGCAGGTCAGTTGCTTCAAAAAAATATTTTTCGGGAGTTTTGCAGGTCAGTTGCTCAAAGGGAACAGGGAGAATTGGCTGTGAGAGACGACTCAGCGGATTCCAAAGTCAGTCTTGAGTTTGATAAGGTCGTTCTCATGAATCAACCTATAATTGATTCAACTATCACACGAAAAAAACGAGTTCTCTGGGTGGAATCGAACCCAGCCATCTCTCCTATTTGAGTGCGTTATCATTACACCACGAATACACGCTATTCCATGTGGCAGTGCTATATGTAAAGCTCATATACCTTGTTCTAAAAAATGCGATTTGCAAAAGCCCTACCAAGATTTACTCATCTTCCTGGTTTGGGTGAACATGTCCGAGGTTGAGTCAATTTCGGGTAGCACTCACACCATAGGTAGCACATATTACCATTATGTGATGTCCGAATAATGTATAGTTATACATAATAACAATTCTGTTTACCTTTACATAATCATAAGGTAACGCAACATATAACTATAACATTTATAGCTCAAAGGTGTTATATGTTAACTAATGTTTTGGAAGGTGACGCGATCTTCACTTGTCCCGGTGAAACAAGAAGAGAAGGAAACAGAGACAACTGCTCTTAGGAGGGAAAGGAAGATTTTCAAGAGGGAGAGAACTGGTTTTTATTTATTCATTTTAAAATCAATTACATTGTATAAACTGTTAAAAAAGTATATTTGAACGCGAAAAAGGTACTACAGTACTACAGGAGGTCGAAAAAGTTTTCCGGAATTACTCCTTGCGTCGAAATGAGAGTTTTTTCGTTGTAATTTTATAGAGATTCACCAAATCAGAAAGACACGTCTAATAAAACTTCTGAAAAAAACTGCTTTTTATTAAATCTGATTGGCCAGGAAAGAACGTGAATAGTTTTTAATCAAAGTTCAAATCAAAAATTGAACAGTTTTTTGGGGAAAGCTGATACAGCGTATACGAAAAAAGTTACTTTCTAAAAATTTTTATTCATTAAAATAAGTAATTAGCAAAATTACTTATGAGAAACAGTAACTTGCAGGCCTTCCGTACCCATTCATCAGCGAAGAAGAGGAAATGGAAATATTTGACAACTCGGGTGGAAACGTCCTGGCCTACGCGAGAAGACTCGCGAAGATTCTCTTCAGGGACAGTCTCGAGTTATACTTCAAGGACCAGGTCACATAATTATACTATATTTATACTCTATACTTGAATTTTGAGACGAAAAAACCAAAAACGATTTTTCGATGAAGAAGGACAACAAGTTCCTGAGTAATAAACGAGTGAGCTTCATATATAATCAGCATTATTCTAGAAAAAAATGATAAACGACTGTTCTTTGAGCGAGAGTCTAGGATGATGATAAGCTATCCCTTTTGTGTCCTATCCTTCTTTGAGCGAGAGTCTAGGATGATGATAAGCTATCCCTTTTGTGTCCTATCCTTCTACCTCGCTTCTCATTATTCCAGACTCCACTCTCAAAAAGCGGTCGTTTTTAGAAGTTTTCGACGGGCTCTAGGAACCTTGTTAAGTTATTGTAGAGAAGCTTCAAGAAGGAAATAATTGAGTAATTTTGAAGAACTTCAAGCGTCGTGAGTGGCTGAAAACAATCGTGGACCATCGATTTCCATCCGATAACAAGCTTGAATATCTTCAGAAGTGGAAAAGCATCTCCGGATCAATAAACAAGAATAGGAAGCGTTCTAAATGAAGAAGAGAAATAAATAATTTGTTTCATTATCCATGAATTCAATTTCTAACCAAAGTACACACAAAACGCTAAACTTTCCGTCCTAAACTTGCGCTGTGCTGTTCTTTATTATAACATTCAAAAGTTATTGTTGTTTATGAAAAATATTAAAATGTTTCAATTAGGTCAAGTTTGCGAGAGGTTTTGGCTTATGAAAAAAATTGATTTTATAAGTTCACATTTGAAGTAATTCGAGCAAACACTTCGAGATTAACCCATACCCAAATGATTAAAAAATGTTTATAAACTACCTGTAAGGTTCAAGAATTTGATTGGATAGGTTTGAATTTATCTGGTGCGAGGATGAGACAAATCCAGCCTGACTTACAGTCTGATTTGTTATTAGCCATCTACTCTAACCTCAGTCGTCTAGTCCAATTTTATTTCATTCTAATTAGCAAACATATTTTTTTAATGAACCGATTGTTCAATTATCTCTGACAATTAAGTTTCCACAGTAAATTAGTGATTTTTCCGCTAAAAGTAATTTAGTGATTTCCTTTTTTCTCTCTATTCTTCTTTCTGAACTTAGTTGTTTTGCTTTTAAAAACTCCAGATCTGTTATAATGTCGTTAGTTCTCTGTTTTTTCGTTGAATACTTTAATAAAGTTTATTTTGCGCCGCTCTCAGGGATTTTATGCGTACAAAAAATGTAATCCCGCCGACAGCGGGATTACGACAGGAGCTGTCAGAGACAAGAAAATGTAATCCCGCCGACAGCGGGATTACGACAGGAGCTGTCAGAGACAAGAAAATGTAATCCCGCCGACAGCGGGATTACGACAGGAGCTGTCAGAGACAAGAAAATGTAATCCCGCCGACAGCGGGATTACGACAGGAGCTGTCAGAGACAAGAAAATGTAATCCCGCCGACAGCGGGATTACGACAGGAGCTGTCAGAGACAAGAAAATGTAATCCCGCCGACAGCGGGATTACGACAGGAGCTGTCAGAGACAAGAAAATGTAATCCCGCCGACAGCGGGATTACGACAGGAGCTGTCAGAGACAAGAAAATGTAATCCCGCCGACAGCGGGATTACGACAGGAGCTGTCAGAGACAAGAAAATGTAATCCCGCCGACAGCGGGATTACGACAGGAGCTGTCAGAGACAAGAAAATGTAATCCCGCCGACAGCGGGATTACGACAGGAGCTGTCAGAGACAAGAAAATGTAATCCCGCCGACAGCGGGATTACGACAGGAGCTGTCAGAGACAAGAAAATTAATTTCAAAATTTGAATACAAATAAGTTTTCATGCACGAACCTGTTGAAAATTTTGGAGAAAAAAAACTACTGGTTTCGAGCGGATCACCGATCAACTGTATCTACGATCAATTCGGAAAAAACTCTATATAGTGAGAAATTTTTCAAACGGTCGCGTTCCTAACAGTTATTTAGCACCCACCCAACTTTTTTTCGAGCGCATAGATTTTTAAAATTTCAGAGTTTAACATTCAATTTTTTCATTGATTGGGAATTTCCCTACGAAAAATTTTTTCCAAGCGCAAAGATTTCAATGTTTTTTGGGGTTTTGGAAAGCGCATAGATTTTTTTTGCGAGTCAGAGAAACATCATGGTTCCTAAGCCGTACGGCCTCGTTAGCTTAATCTTGAACTGAGCCTAAGCGAAAAAATGAAATATTACAAACAATCGCTGTACAAATTGTCGCGGGTACATAGCTTCGAGCGTGACTCTAAGTAACCTTGTTTGTTAAGCTATGGAAAGACTTTTATTGTCAGCCTCTTCTATTTTTAATTGTAAGTTTCTCGCTTGCCATGTGATATATATCTAACTTTATTATTATAACGAAATACTCTTCATATTTGATCAGAACAGCAAATTTGAACAGAAACACCGCGACGACACAATAATACTATTATATTCAAATATAGTCACACTAGGAAGTTTAAAGAGTTCAAAATTGTTGCGGCTTTCACCCTTTCAGCAAATGTGAAAGTTCAGCGAGCTGCACCAAAATTGGTTTACAATCCATTCCTAACCAACATTCTCTGAAACTAAACTCCTTTAAGGAAATATTGCGCAGAGAAAACGCAGACATGCAATGTTTTAAAATCGGATTTTTTTCTTTCCTAGTTGCTATGTAACAAAGCCTACTTCTTGAACTAAATTACTGAAAAGAGACAATCAAGTGTTCAACAAAGACCTAGCACTAAAAATACTGTAGAAGCACGGAGTTTTTCAATAACAGCAAACGAAATTTTGACAAAAAACTTTTCAAATAAAAAATCTAATTCATTCATTAGCAAAGTGAGAGATGAGGAGAAAAAAGAAAGATTGTATGACCCCGAAGACGCTTCCACTTCCACTTTTACTAGTTTCACTTTCGAAGATCAAAAAGAACTACAGCAGAGTGTTTCTTAGCATCAAAAAGAACTACAGCAGAGTGTTTCTTAGCATCAAAAAGAACTACAGCAGAGTGTTTCTTAGCACATGCCCAAATTTTTTGAGCGCATAGGTTTTTTAAATATTCAGAGTTTAAATATTCAGAGTTTAAATATTCAGAGTTTAAATATTCAGAGTTTAACATTCAATTTTTCCAATTTTTGGGACTTTCCCTACGAAAAACCCGATAAAATTTTTTTCAAGCACATATAGATTTCAAAGTTTTTTTTGGGGTTTTGGAAAAGCGCATAGATTTTTTACCCGCAGTGCGGGTCAGAGAAACATCCTGAACTACAGTTTGAGTCAAGGCTCCATACAGTTAAAGACAAGACCTCACTGTCTAAACCATATTCCACATGCCCGCGTCTCTGATTTCTACGCTTCACCTACACAATTAAGAGTAGAATAAAATCTATTATGGCGGCTTAATTTCTATGGGTTTCATCTAATGAATAAAACTTAGGAAAAAAACTAAACGGGCCAGGCTTCCAGTGTCCCTCCTAGATTGATATGTTGGAAGCTTGTCATGCACCAAATGACAATTGCGCTCCTAACGAGAGTTTTTGAGAGACAATTCGAAGATGAGCCAACGAGAGTGAAAGAGAGACAATTCGAGAGAGTGATAGAGAGACAATTTGGAGATGAGCCAAAGAGAGTGAAAGAGATACAATTCGAGAGAGTGATAGATAGACAATTTGGAGATGAGCCAACGAGAGTGAAAGAGAGACAATTCGAGAGAGTGATAGAGAGAAAATTTGGAGATGAGCCAACGAGAGTGAAAGAGAGACAATTCGAGAGAGTGATAGAGAGACAATTTGGAGATGAGCCAACGAGAGTGAAAGAGATACAATTCGAGAGAGTGATAGAGAGACAATTTGGAGATGAGCCAACGAGAGTGAAAGAGAGACAATTCGAGAGAGTGATAGAGAGACAATTTGGAGATGAGCCAACGAGAGTGAAAGAGAGACAATTCGAGAGAGTGATAGAGAGACAACTTGGAGATGAGCCAACGAGAGTGAAAGAGAGACAATTCGAGAGAGTGATAGATAGACAATTTGGAGATGAGCCAACGAGAGTGAAAGAGATACAATTCGAGAGAGTGATAGATAGACAATTTGGAGATGAGCCAACGAGAGTGAAAGAGAGACAATTTGAGAGAGTGATAGAGAGACAATTTGGAGATGAGCCAACGAGAGTGAAAGAGAGACAATTCGAGAGAGTGATAGAGAGACAATTTGGAGATGAGCCAACGAGAGTGAAAGAGAGACAATTTGGAGATGAGCCAACGAGAGTGAAAGAGAGACAATTCGAGAGAGTGATAGAGAGACAATTTGGAGATGAGCCAACGAGAGTGAAAGAGAGACAATTCGAGAGAGTGATAGATAGACAATTTGGAGATGAGCCAACGAGAGTGAAAGAGAGACAATTCGAGAGAGTGATAGAGAGACAATTTGGAGATGAGCCAACGAGAGTGAAAGAGAGACAATTCGAGAGAGTGATAGAGAGACAACTTGGAGATGAGCCAACGAGAGTGAAAGATAGACAATTCGAGAGAGTGATAGAGAGACAATTTGGAGATGAGCCAACGAGAGTGAAAGAGAGACAATTCGAGAGAGTGATAGAGAGACAATTTGGAGATGAGCCAACGAGAGTGAAAGAGAGACAATTCGAGAGAGTGATAGAGAGACAATTTGGAGATGAGCCAACGAGAGTGAAAGAGAGACAATTCGAGAGAGTGAAAGAGAGACAATTCGAGAGAGTGATAGAGAGACAATTTGGAGATGAGCCAACGAGAGTGAAAGAGAGACAATTCGAGAGAGTGATAGAGAGACAAGTTGGAGATGAGCCAACGAGATTGATAGCAAGACAATTCGAAAGAGTGATGGAGAGAAAATTCGAAGATGAGCCAACGAGAGTGATAGAGAGACAATTCGAAGATGAGCCTCGTTTGTCGATCTACGAGGTGAGTAGGCTGACTGCATCGAGTAGGAGATCCACCTGATCGTATCGCTTCATCGCCTCCAACCAAATACTATTCATTCATTTGAAGTCAAGAACAAATTCTATATTAAGCAAAAAGTAATACATTCTGCCGAGCTCACATCTGTTGCAAAAATGAAAACAGATTTGAACTTAATTGATAATTTCCGTTGATCTACCCGTAGTATAAAATTACTTAATATTGTGCGAATGATTCAAAACAAGACCAAGAACTGAGCGGGTCAAGAAAGTTTGATGGTACTTGCCCAAGTCTGACTCTCCCCAAAGATGCGATAGCAATAACCCAGGGAAAAGCTACTGTATTTACCAGGTACATCATAATCTTTTATCAAGTTTGAAAGTAATAACATCAAAAACATCTCGGCTGTTGATGAGCTGGCATAGCTGCGCCCGCCAGGGGCAGTTCTTCTCTTCCGACGCTGGCAGCGCACAATCACAAGCCATCGAGGATGCGCAATTGTCGTCAGGAATGGGACTGCTACGCTCATCATTCACAACATTTTGATGTGGCACGTGAACCGGGCTGCCGTGATTCCCAGGCACAGGACTGTCTTTGTGGCAATGTACCGGACTTTTCTTCGTCTCAAGACCATTCCATGCTACACGGAGAGGACGACCGTAACCAGGAGACTTTATTTCGTTCTTGTAATTAACTTGACTTCCGAGGCGGTTTTTGGTGCTTTCTTCTACTCTGCGAACGTCAGAAGATTCCGACTTTGGACTCATTTCCTGCAAGTATACATTTTTAAAATGAGAACGTTTATCTATAATTTTAACCACTTAAATTAATAAATCAGTATCATCATGAGGATTGGGATGAGAATATCTGTACGAGTACCTCGTTCCGGGAAATAGCTTTCAGTTTTTTGAGGTCAACTAATACGGAATCGCCCACTTCATATGTAGCAAAATGAAATCGATTCGGACTCAGTTTGGTGAAAATAATTTTGAGTTATGAAAAAAAAATTTTAAGAGCTCCTTTTATTTCCCCGTTCAACGAAAAGGTACCGGTGGGCTTTTCTGTACGGGACCTCTAGGGTACAGTACATGAGGGCTTTTCTGTATGGGGCCTCAAGGGTACAGTACATGAATACCTCAAAATGTGATTCATCCTCTACCACTTGATGGTTGGCCAGAAGGCTCGTGTTTGCTTTCGAGACAGCGACAAGATCTCGTCCGTGAGCATCCCAGAAGAATTTGTCCTTAAAAAAACACAAGATTCTGTTCCTGAAGGTTCATCGAACTCAATATTGACACAATAAAGAATTTGTGCTGAGTTAAACGCATTGGATTGATAATCCGGTAGACGATACACTTTGATCTGTGTCTTGCCTTGTTGAGAAGAATAGGATTTCGAACGTGCTCACCATTGTGTTTAGGTGATTCAGTTCGCTGACGATGCTTTTATAAAGCGAAACGTTCGAAATCCTATTCTTCTCAACAACGCATCAACAAGGCAAGACACAGATCAAAGTGTATTGACACAATACTTAGACAAACATACAGTACTTAGACAAACATACAGTACTGTCCTAGGACAAACATACAGTACTGTCCTAGGACCATTGTTGTTTCTCCTTTGTGTAAATGATCTTCCTCAGTCACTCCCAACAGGCGTTAATTGCACTCTTTATGCCGATGACCCATAACAATAGTGTGCAGTGAGTTTTGTGCGAACAGGCAAGCCTTCCCGAAACCTCATCCCATAGTAGTTTTTACGAAGCGAACTTGAGGGCGAACAAGATTATTTCAGTTCCTGGTTAAGATTTGATCCTCAGAGAATGAGAGAAAGTGAGAGAATGAGAGAAATCCTCAGAGAATGAGAGAATGAGAGAAATCCTCAGAGAATGAGAGAAAGTGAGAGAATGAGAGAAATCCTCAGAGAATGAGAGAAAGTGAGAGAATGAGAGAAATCCTCAGAGAATGAGAGAAAGTGAGAGAATGAGAGAAATCCTCAGAGAATGAGAGAAAGTGAGAGAATGAGAGAAATCCTCAGAGAATGAGAGAAAGTGAGAGAATGAGAGAAATCCTCAGAGAATGAGAGAAAGTGAGAGAATGAGAGAAATCCTCAGAGAATGAGAGAAAGTGAGAGAATGAGAGAAATCCTCAGAGAATGAGAGAAAGTGAGAGAATGAGAGAAATCCTCAGAGAATGAGAGAAAGTGAGATAAAAAGAAGCGATAAGAAAGAGGAAGAGCAAACAACGTGATAATAGGGAATACAGATGAGAGACCAGAAGCGACCACTCGTCGAATCCTGGGAACATATAAATCAAGCGCTCTGGGACATCTCAAAAACTTTATCTCCAAAAAAACCTTATTTCATTTCATATGCACTCAAGTGAAGACCGTGGTCGATAAAACATCCATAAATCGTATAACCTTCTCGAAATCCGGCGGCGTTTGTCCATGACCCACGACGAAGAAGGGCGTGGCGCTAATTCGACCTACAGTATCCCTTCCCGATTCACACACCCAAATGAAGCCTCTGTAAATGTGGTCTACTCAAAACCTTTGCAGGCGACACATTCTAGCCGACACATTTTAGGCGCATACTATAACCGTTTATAGAAGATTATTCATAAAGAGGTGATAATTTTTTCTTCCGTCTTGCCGCAAAATACGTGCTTGTCTGATACAAATCTAACAGGATAAAACCGATGGCTGCTCTCTGGAGTACAGCACGATTGTACATCGTGACTGATCCTTTCCAAGTAGGCTGGTCGAACTTCGGACTACCATTATGTCATGCCCGGACTACTCTCAAGCTGAATAGAACCCGTAGGATGAAACGGACGAACCGATTGCTGACCAGGCGGTCCAGATTCACCCTGCTGAGCTTGTCTAAGGGGTCGTCGAGGAGGGAAAAGAGCGGGGAGAGCAGCGCCCCCTGGAAGCGCAGCCCGGGCGGCGGGTGGTACACTCGAGTGCGGAACACCACCTTCAACAATAGGTACTGCCTTTAAAAAGTACTTATACTGCCTTTAAAAAGAACACAAATGCCAGCCTGAAGCGGTTACAGGCACTGCATTAGAACGGTTGAAGCAATGTTTGTACGCGCTGGGCGAGTTGGAAAAGGGATGGGAGAGAATGAAAAGGGAGGTGGAAAAAATAAATATAACGGTAGGGAAGAAGAATGAATCTAGAACACTTTTGGCGCAAAAATTTAGTCGTAAACCTAACTGATCCGGTTCAAATTCTCATGTTAGTAATCGCATGTGAAATAAAATAAATGCCCAAAATTAAAAAAAGTCGACCGCTCTTTGTGAAAGGAAGTCTCAAATAATGAGAAGATTCGTCAAAGGAGGGCGATGCCGGAATGGCCTGGGCATGCAACCTGATAAGACATCAGCCGATACTCCCCTATACTTTGTAATGGCGAGTCGAGACGCCAGTAAAACATCCTCTTGCCCTTCTCCGGTTAACGAATGAGTCTCGCGAAGAGGATCAACGACTGAGGTGCGAGTGCAGACGGAGAAAATTTCTCCGGACTCAAAAGGATCCTCTCCAAACTATCCCAAAGGACTCCCCTCGACAGGACCTATGGGCAAAGAACAACATGAGAAGATAGCTAGAATGTGGAGCAGAGAGAGGAGAGCTTCTAATTACTGTAGGTTCCGCTCGTTTTTGAATCTAAAAGTGCTGGTGACCTCAGCTTCTATATTTACCATCTGATGGTATGGAAACCCAAAGATGACTATATTTATTATCTGATGGTATGGAAACCCAAAGATGACTATATTTACCATCTGATGGTATTGAAACCCAAAGATGACTAAACTGTTCCGCCGGCAACCTTCATGGCGAGACCTTCCTCTTCTTGCTTCACTCGCCAACCAGGCATAATCTCGAAGGTCTGCAAATCATCTTTGGGGCTTTTTCGATCCTCTCAATGACTCGTTCAACTCTACTCTGAATCCGGGAAACCAGTTCCTCCGTGACATCAAATTTTTATCTTTTTATCATCGCATTGGATGGATGATATGGTGAATGAGAAGGTATAGAGGAAGAGAGGAATTGTGACGGGGTTGAGTTGTCTTCTACGAATAACGGGGTAGGGCAAGCATGATATTTGAGAGCTGTTTCAAAGCAGAAGTTCCGGGGTAACGAGTTGCAGAAGAATGATGAGCATTTATTGAAAGAAGTTTCGGTAGCAGCCGTTCATGAAGGAGGGAGGAGAGAAGAATGAGAAGATGAGAGAAGAAATTCGATCTTGCAAGCCAATTTTTTTTACTAATTCAATAACACTCTAAGTCATACCTATATTTTGGACAAGCAAGTGAATGAAAAATTTATATAAAAAAGATTGCTCAAATGTCATGAAGTTTTTAAGAAACTGATCAACTACACGAAACCACTAACCATTAGAGTTTTTTTCATTGAAAGATGCACATGAAATCTGTTGAAATAAAATGAATGAAATTAAAATTATAGTTTTTTTTTAAAAAACTAATAAATTAATAATCAATACAAGTCTGGAGATCTGTTTGGCATCAAATTTGATGTACTGCCCGAGACGAGACGCTGTCTCCGAGGACGCAAAGACAAATCGAATCGCCGGATGAGAGGCGCAGAAAACGCGCCCATTTTCATGGACGACAACTCCAGAGAGTGAGGAGAGCACCATCTGCCAATCAATGTCTTTACTCATATATCTAGAGTCTTTGATGTTTCTCTAAACTGTTTGGTGCTTGCCTAGACTGATCGCAGCTTGTCCAGATTGTTCGATGTTTGTCTAAACAGTATGTTGTTTGTCTGAACAATTAGATGTTTTCCAGACAGTTCAACAGTTTAACTTTTGTCTGCCAACCTTTTCTGAAATTAACTTCTCCATCTTGGCTGCAGTGCGTGAACTAATCTTCCCTATCTTGAATCTTCCCATCAGATTCTTAACATCTTCAAAGATGTAAACTTGGACATCATTCCCGGCAAACCTCAACAAAATTTACTTTGAGGTTATAAACACTCGCCGATGAAACTTTCAATGCGGGCGGTGATTGAAGATTTGATAAAGAGATTGAAGAAGTTATTGATTGATTATTATGATTGATAATTATTATTGAAAATGTTACGGTACAAGGAACGGAGAACAAAAAAGCGAGTAGGTGGAACGAGAGAAGCAAAGAATGGGAGGCAACAGCTAAATCCGGTAAATTCGCTACATGGTGAACTGGCCTTTATAAGGCATAATGGTAGTTTGCGTTTCCTATTGTGCGAATGATCTCAATTCTTAACCCAATTCCGTACAGATCACCCAAACCAAAAGAGTAAAGTAATGTCGATTGCAATTGCAGTTAATTTATTTTTCTTTAGCTCTCTACACCAGGAGTTACAGAGGGGGCAGCTATTGGTTATACCAGATTGGGTTTCTTTCTCATCTCAGGGGAGCGCGTAAATGAGATTATGATTATCATCTCCTGGTGATCTACAAAGAGAGTAAACTTGCTGACTTAGAAAGATGATAGTCACCGAGTAGATCAAGGGGGTCTACAATGTACCCGAATAGCTCACTCTGCCACACCAATGGACAGTTCTGGTTCTGTGTCACAAGGACCTCCAGCTGAAAATGCATTTCGTAGCCAGCATTCAGCTCAAGTCTCTGTTATTTCGAGAGTCCCAAATTTTAGGGTATCAGCCGCGAATCCAAGAACAGAAGGCAGCTCAATTAAAATCAACCGATTGAATTCTCTGCCACTAAATTTTGGCAGCGTTTTCGGAGAACAGCTATCTCGAAGAGATAGACAAGTCATATCTTGTGAACTTATCGACATTGTAATGAAGAACATGTTCGTTTAACACCACCAGGGGTTTTTTAGTGGGCCCGAAAATACTACAGGAACCCGCCGGAAGCGGAAACTTTTGTATACAGATACCCGCCCCACAAGTTAAAGTTAGTTTTTCGAACAAAAACTAACTGCAAAACAAATTTTCACATCAAGAGTTTGAGGTTTAAAAAAAAATTAACATAAGGGTCATCTTATGAGTTAAAAAAAACAGACGCCCGCCAACAGGCGACCGGACCTGACTAAATAACTCCTGAACACCACCTCATCTAGGAATTCATATCTCATCGGTTACTTCAGGACAAATGTTATTTCAGTTGTCTCTATTAAATATATGAATAACTAACAAGTATACGACCATCTTCTTCAAAGTTATTAACGACTGCTTTGTCGACGAAAACTTTCAGCTTATTCACGACGCTGCACTTCAGATTATTCGATGTGAAAGCGTCGAATTTGTACGTCACACCTGATGAATACTCCAGTTCAGGTATCACAAAACCCTAAAACCCTAGTATCACTAAATCCTACAAAAACCCTAAATTCCGTTACATATTGTTTCTTTCAACCCTAACCTCCTCCTTTTCCACCCTCTCTTTTGCGCAAGTATATCAAAGTGTTTATCTAACACGCAGTGCGTATAAAATCTATGCGTAAATCTATGCGCTTTCCAAGCTACTGATACAAATACTCTGATCGTCTGCATCTTTTCTTTTACACCACACACTCTCGGGATTTCTCAGAGGCCTGCCGTTCTCTCCTCCTTATTCATATTGATACACACATTCTTTCTGTGAGTGGGAAGAACTAACCTGAAATCTATGCGATCTTCAAGTAGGCTAGTGTTACGTAATCTATGTTTGTAAGGCATTACCTAATTCTCATGGCCTTTTTTCCAGGCATTGATCTCTTCAAAACGTCCCCTCTTCCTTGTATTCAGTCTTTATGATCTATACGCCTTTTGAAAGTTTTTTTTCAAAAAGCAGCTTGCTCTTAGCACCTTGTTAAAAAATTGTTTCAGGCAGTTCATTCAGCTTCGAAGATGACTAATTAATCTCATTCTCACAAACTTCAGTCGATGCGCCTATTGTCAAAGCCTCAATTATAGCGCATTAATTCATGCATCTCTATTCTCGCATATAGTTATACAATTAGTAACAAGTTATACATTGATATTGATTTATAAATTCTACGATGGAGAAGTGGAAGACCATTCTCTACCTGGAGTGAGATTACGCCTGTAGAAGACACGGAAGATGTCATTGGGCGATGTTTTGCAGTATATGGAATCGCGTGACGTCAGCACTCCTTCCATATCTCGCACCATCTGATTCATTCATTCATTCTTTATTCCTTGCACAGATTATATTCAACGTCGGTTCACAATGAACAATAACTTTCTAGTGGCGGTGTGTGATAGAAAATAAAATACTAAAATATAGTTAAATTTCATGACAGCCCCTCTTAAACTGTAAATTCATTCTTTTATGTTCAACTTATTACATTTTAAATGTAGAACTCATTACTCACAATCTCGCTGTCTCTTTCCTCTTGTGTTTTCTCAATTAAATCTTCCACTTCATCATAATCATCGTAGTAGCTGAGATCCAGAGAAAAATGTGAATGCCAAGGCTGCAAAAGTAAGAATTTGACTTTTATTGGAAGAGTCACAAGTTGAATTTTATTGGAAGAGTCACAAGTTGAATTTTATTGGAAGAGTCACAAGTTGACTTTTATTGAAAGAGTCACAAGTTGACTTTTATTGGAAGAGTCAAAAGTTGACTTGTATTGGAAGAGTCACAAGTTGAATTTTATTGGAAGAGTCAAAAGTTGACTTTTATTGGAAGAGTCAAAAGTTGACTTTTATTGGAAGAGTCAAAAGTTAACTTTTATTGGAAGAGTCAAAAGTTGACTTTTATTGGAAGAGTCAAAAGTTGACTTTTATTGGAAGAGTCAAAAGTTGACATTTATTGGAAGAGTCAAAAGTTGACTTTTATTGGAAGAGTCAAAAGTTGACTTTTATTGGAAGAGTCAAAAGTTGACTTTTATTGGAAGAGTCACAAGTAAATGAGAAAATTTTGTAAAAACAAGTTTGGATATTGAAGGGGAAGAAATAGTTCACACAACCTGATATTAAGGGGGGATACTAAATTATTAGGGGGATACTAAATTATTAGGGGTATTAGGTGAATTAAAGGGAGAGTAAAAGTTGTACAAGTCAGAAAGCTATAGGGTGGAATGATAGAGATGAGAGGTTTAGTTGAGACCAATCTAGTCATTCGAATACATTAGCCAATCATAAAAAGTGTGTACTGAGAACCGCTTCTGAGACGAAAATTTGATTATCAAATTTGCATGCTTCCGAGAGAGGCTCCACCACTGAGTGGAAACTCGGAGCAAGGGTTGGCCTGAAAATTTAGTGGCTCGTGAGACTCAAGATCGTCGGCATTTTTCAAGCGAGTAGAGGCTTAGAACAGGCGTTAAATGTTAACGCTCTCAGACATGTTGTACGCGCCAAGCGAGTTGGAAAAGGGACGGAGAAAGGCTGAACATAAAGGACAGTGAAGTGGAAAAAAAGGAAAATAAAAGAGAACGTAGATCATTTTCGTCGCGAACATGTATGCGCCAACAAAGCTTGTCCGCTTAATATTTAACCCCTGGTCTCAAATGATGCGAAACGAGCCAAAAATTTACGAAATGGTAAGCCTGGGCAATACAAGAGGTAAACATGATGTATTCTCGTTTAGTTTCAATTCTTGTCGACCCTTCCCCTAGAGGTGAAATATTTAACGTGCCAGCTATGTTGCTGCATGCCTGTTCACGCCGTGAATGATCTACATTTTCATTTCCTTCCGTTCTTTTTTACTTTTTCTCTACTTCGCTTTTGACTCTTTTTGCCTTTCCCCATCCCTTTTTCAACTGGCTCGGCACGTACAAACATGCCCTAGACGGGCCTAGTTTAACGCCTGGATCCTCCCCCTTAGCCCAAAGCTGTCTTTTTTGAATTTTCCAACAAAGCAGGTTATTTATGCTCAGGGGCAGGGGTTGAATGGAGCCGCCCAATTTGGGTTTAAATGTATCCGCCGCTCAAAGTTTGGAGGAAAAAAGAAAAGGGGATGAAGGAAAAGGGTAAGAAAAGAGAGGGAGTTCTTTGTCAATAGTGTATGTACATGTATCCGCCGACGGGACCGATCCGGTCAATATTTAACCCCTGCTCAGGGTGCTTAACCCCTGCTTTTTTTTATCCTGAGTTGAGGCGAAACAGGCTTCTGCTACATTATAGTCTTAGCAGTGATATAATAATTGTAAACAGGGGTTATTTAGTCATGACAGATCTTCTGTCGGCGGGCCTCTGTGTTCCAAATCGTAAGGGGGGGGCCCTTATGCGAAAAAAAGTTTTTCGCCTTCGGCGGGCCTCTGTTTTTTTCATAAGGGGGGACCCTTATGTGAAAGAAAAATTTTCCGCCTTCGGCCGGCCTCTGTTTTTCCAAATCGTAAGGGGGGGGGGCCCTTATGCGAAAAAAAGTTTTTCGCCTTCGGCGGGCCTCTGTTTTTTTCATAAGCGGGGACCCTTATGTGAAAGAAAAAATTTCCGCCTTCGACGGGCCTCTGTTTTTCCAAATCGTAAGGGGGGACCCTTATGTGAAAAAAAATTTCTGCTTTCGGCGGGCGTCTGTCCCTTTTTCTTTTAAACTAAAAAACCCCTGATTGTAAATTATATTTATCACATCTGCTACCATTTTCCTATAATAATCCCCTCTTTTTCTCCAAACTTTGAGCGGCGGATACATGTGAACCCAAATTGGACGGCTCCATTTAACCCCTGTTCATGCTCCCTTTTTTACCGTATGATTATAAACATAATTCAATTATATTCACAAATCCTCTACCAAGAATACTTTTTAGTGCTTCAAATGCAAACCTCCAAGTTTTGATGTCCTCTACATCCATCTGAATCCATGCGGAAAACGCAACGTCCGCCAGTATGTCCTGGGCGACTGACTGGGGGACGGGGAGGAGGCCGAAGTAGTCCGAGTACACCTCTGCTTTCGACGGCGACATCACACACCCAACTTGCATCTTGACCGCAATATTGAATTGTTTATTTATATGAAGTTGTTCATTTTTTTCACATTTTTTTATAAGAACAATTTACGTTTAAAAAAAGTATAAAAAATCTATGCGCCCTCCAAAAACCTCGAAAAACATTGAAATCTATGCGCTTGTAATACATTTTTCTCGGAATTTTCATAGGGAAACTCCGAATCATTGGAAAAATTGAATTTTGAGCTCTAAAATTTAAAAAAAAGTTCTATGCGTTCGGAAAAAGTTGTGCGGGTGCTAAGAAACGAAATTAAACCGATAATATCAGCCTATAATGACAATCAGACGAGCGAAAGGGGAAAGTGCAGCGAAGAGCGAGAGATAAAAGGAGAGACTAGAATTGGAGACGGTGAAGAGGCCGAGCAAGCGAGAAATAGAAATTTTGGGCGAGGGGTCGGAACAAGTTTGTTCTTAAAATATCCAGATTGCTGAAAGCATTCAAAAAGGAAGAAGTCGAACCTGATATCCTCCTCCGTACACTCTCCATGGGTACTTCTGATGCTCGCGAATGAAGTCATCGATTATCATGTCTTCGCTGCAAAAGCAAAGATGTACTTTTTACTGTTTTATCTGCTTCACTCACAAGTCCACGAGAAATTGAAAATTCCTATAGTTCGAAGGTGCTGAGATTACCAGCACTGCTGAGAATTCCGAAAAACGACCGTTCTCTGACCGATGGAGCCTGGAATAATGATCCCTTCTCCACCCTTCACCTTCAGCTCGCTTCTCATTATTCCAGACTCGCTTCTCATTATTCCAGACTCGCTTCTCATTATTCTAGACTCGCTTCTCATTATTCCAGACTCGCTTCTCATTATTCCAGACTCGCTTCTCATTATTCCAGACTCGCTTCTCATTATTCCAGACTCGCTTCTCATTATTCCAGACTCGCTTCTCAATATTCCAGACTCGCTTCTCATTATTCCAGACTCGCTTCTCATTATTCCAGACTCGCTTCTCATTATTCCAGACTCGCTTCTCATTATTCCAGACTACCCCGCTCAAAATGTGGAAGTTCTTCTCGAATTTCCAAAAGTTACAGTAGACCTTGGGTGAACTATGCTATTGTTCCAGTCTTCCGCAGGTTTTTTCTCTGACACGAGCAAACTCATGCAACGAAAACCTCGATAAAGTTATTCTGTTTTGATCCTTTTCTAACTCTCAAAAAAAACTGCCGTTTTCAACTTCATTCTTTAACTTTCAACGCACTCTCACGCCTCTCCTCAGCATGTCTTCCCCTAAAAAATCTTCTTTTTTATCTACGCACCGTGCATAAAGCACGTCTCTTGGGGATGGTGAGAACCAGCAAAGGCCTTTAGCTATCTAAAGTTTACAAGTCAGGTCAACTGATGTATAACTCAGCTTTAATTTGAAACTTGAACAATAATCTCTTTCATTTCAATTCTCTGTTTCATGCTGTAATTAATTGAATCTCTCAGCTCCAAAAATTAAAAATTTTTGGTTGAGGCGTTCATTAGATCACTGAGAAAGGTTTTTTTAATGAGAAAAAGTCTAAATTACGAAACTCGATTCTGGAAAAAAACTTACTTGTGCTTGAATGAGATGAAGTCTCCGACCATCAAGGGTCTTTCCTTGCGGCGAATCTTATTCTTTATCAATGGAGCCTGACCTTTGCTGCTAAAAGACAAGTATTTAATAAAAGAGTTATGGTCAGAGGGTAACTCATGGATTAGAGGGGTTTGTGAGCATTTTTTCATCAACACAAGGCGTTTTATATTGTTAAAAAGCTCTGTTATAACACCTGTTTTTGTTTGGAAAAAAGGTATAAAAACTACCGCTTATTTGACAGGGGTTTACAATTTTGACCTCTTAAATTGCACAATCTTTCTCTATTTTTTCACTTCTTATTGTTACTGAATCCTCCTCTGATGCGGTTTTGGAGTTCGTTCACAAATAAAAATAACCTATACTCAACAAAAAAAACTTGTGAAAAACTAACAACAAATCATCAAATTTGAATGAGAAATCGTTGGGATTCTTTTCTTCAATGGTGTCGACGACCTCAGCCGATTCCACATCTTCCATGTTTACTCTGAAGGCGTCGATGCTGACAAAATAGATGAGCTCTCTGCCTTCATGCTGACAACGAACGATGTTCTGTATGTTGATATCCGGCCCGACATTGGCTATGACTATGCCTGACATCGTCGTGTTCTCATCGATAGACATCTGCAAAAACTAAGAGTAAGCTGGAGTCATTGGTTTGAAAAGAGATAATAAAGTATTTCGGCACTGTTTGCGTTTATGCCCCCCCCCCCTTCCCCTATCAGAGGTTCGATGGGTCAGATAAGAGTGGTATTTTTTATACGGTCTCGTTAGCCCAAGCCGTCCGCCCTCATTAGCTTAAAATTCTTCTAAGCATTAGCGTTTTTTAATGTAAAATTTTTTTCAAAATGTTAAAATAATTTTTTGTAAATGTAAATAAATCAGACGTACCCATGGAACGTCTGGAGGGGGAGGGCATAAACGCAAACAGTGCCAATCTTTCTTGTATTTCAAAAACTCTTTTATATAAGAGTCAGAGGTGAAGCAAAGCCCTCTGTACTTTAAAACATCGGCGAAACTGGAGTATAGTGGTCCCGTCGAATTAAATTTTTTTTGCATCAAACTCTTTCTAGGGTTACTTTACAACCTAAAAACGATTCTGAGAAGTGCGAAGCTAGATCTGAAGTGTTTGAGTATGTAAAAAAAATCATTTGAAAAATCATCTGTCTTCAGCTATTATTCAGTTTTTTTCGCTTAGGCTTAGGCAAAGGTTACGCTAACGAGGTCGTACGGCTTAGGCTAACGAGAACGCATAAGAAAATTTCTCATATCATTAATTTTTTGTCAACTCAATGACTAAATTTGCCAAAAAATAGTGGAGACGTTTTTTAGAGGTACGGCATTTTTAGAGTTACGGTAGAGCGCAGGCAGCTAAGTCAGACAACGTTTGTTCGCTAGGTCAGATGCTTATAATTGTTATCATTCTATTTTAAGTTTACAAGAAATGGTGTTGGCATTATCCTCTCCTCGAAAATTGTTGATGATGTAACTGTCAATGATAAATGCTCTTTCTTGTAACCCCTTGTGTATCAGTAACTAACCGATCAATCGGTTTGATAAGGAATTAAGGATAGCCTGCCACGCGGTTCAATTAAATATTTATCGAAACACAACCCAATACTCAACGAGAATATTCTACACCAACTAAGGCTAACTACAAGAAATTAATTCTAATTAATAGTGAAAGGTGATACAGAAAACAACAAGGAATTTAAGAAACACACAACAAACAAACAAACTTGAACCGGAGCTGCTATGTGCGGCAATGAGCGGAGAAGAGGACCGGAACGGGAGGGTTGGCTGGGGCGCGCCTTTACCTACTCAAACTTGGGTAATTAAACCTCTGTTTAGTTTGAATAACAAAACAAAATAAAACAACTAAACAAGTAAATAGCTTCAAGGATGGCGTAAGCCATGTAATACCGTATCTTTAATAGTATGATGTGCAAGCCCTTTAAACTATTTAAACTTAATATAGTTTGTAGTCTAAGGTAGCGTAGCTACATTGGGGGCCGCCAGAGGGGGGTAGGCATCGGATCGACCCAACCTTTCCTGATCACTCACCAGCCCCTTTCGCACGGAGGAGAGTAACGAGCGTAGGCCAGGGACGGGCAACCCTGAGCAGTAGGCTAAATGTGCCCACTCGCACCAGCTTGTGACCAGGTCCAGAGAGTCTAACCGAGGAAGGGGAAAAGGATAACAAGGAAGAGAAAATTCAGCAAATAGGAAGGCTTGAACTTAGAATTATGCAAAACGAGTCAAGCACAAGATATCGATACTTCAATAAAGAAACAATTATGATCTCATGAACGGCGATGACCACAAAAAAACAGTTACATCGGAAGGCATCAAAAAGCACATGTTGACGAGTTCATTTATGGTCGATTATCGCACACAATGTAATGGTGACGTCTATTGCAGAGTAGACAGGAGGGAGGTACACAGATGTGACGAGGCCCCGCAGGAAGAGTACACACCGGGCATCGGTGAAGAGTACACACCGGGCATCGGTGTGCATCGATGAGCCAGTTCTTCCTGGCTGTAGACGAATCGACGTAGTTGCAGCCGAAGGTGAGATGGGAAGTGGACGAGCAGAACATGCACTTCGCGGGCCGTCGATGCTGCGGTGGCTGGCGTTGATGGTGGACATCACTTCTACGGATGGGTGGAGATCGAGATCTGGTTCGTCCAGAGCTCGCTCTGAAGGCTTCCCTGTCGGAGAAGATCGGCCGTCCTCTGCCATTAGATCCCCCCTCATCATTAAAACGAGCAGCATTCCTTCGCAATTCCCTTATTTCCTCCACCTTCAATTGCAATTCGCGTGTCGCCTCTGACACGAGCTTCGACTGCCTTTTGAATTCCCCTGTCGCCTCTTCTAATGCCTCCAAGACTGGAGTTGCCATCTCCAAAAAAATTTCCCTGATTTCCTTAACAGCCTCCTCCGGGAGAACAAGGCTCTTTTCTTCCGTTGAGTTGTTATTTTCCTGTACATCGCGAGTTTGACTCATTCTGAAATAAAATGATGTTGAAAAACGAAAAATCCAAAAGTTAACAAGGTCACGGAGTGAGGCTGGGGGCGCCGCAATATTACACCCGCATTAGCTCCCAGAATTTCGGATCCCTTGCTATTGATAGACATTTCCTTTAAGGGCGTGAAATAGGAGATTCTACAATCCCATTGTCTTGTTGTTTCGTAACTTCATGATCTACTTCGTAAGTTAATTCCAAAGGTATGAGCCGGTCGAGCGGCCTTTCAACTAAATTTCCCCTTGAAAGCTTCACAGTGGCGTGCCGTTCTGATACTTCTTCAATTTTGGCCATTGCCCAAGAACTTCTTGAATGACTTTCATCCTTCAGAAGCACAATCTCTTCGACTTTGGGCTTCCTACCGTTACTTCTTTTGTCCTTTGCGTGAGAAGCTTGAGTTATGCCCTGCAGAGATTTGAGGTAGGATTCCTCGAAGATTTTCCAAAATTTGTCTACTCTTCTTTGGTGATCTCTGATCATGTTAGTTATGGCTTCCTTTGTGCCGCTGAACCGTAGATGGTAATTTGGATCGTCGGTATCATCGTCTGTGACTCTCGGAAGTTCATGGTTTGTTCCCGGTGAGAGAATATAGATCGGTCTCAGGATTCTCCAGATATCTTTGGGGTCATCGGATAGTTGTGTGATTGTCCGTGTGTTGATTATCCACTCGATTTCGACCATCGAGGTTTGAAATTCATCGTGGTCCATCACACGCCGACCGAAGCTTCTCGCCATGGCGTTCTTCATGACCCCTACAAGCCTTTCGTAAATTCCCCCTTGCCAAGGCGCATGAGGGCAGATGAACTTCCATTTTATCTCACTGGACCTTGCTTCCTTCTCCTTTCCGTTAATCCCAGAAGAATCGAAGCTGAAGAGTTGCTGGGCGACTTTGAAGGAAGAGGCGTTGTCGCAAATGACGAGTCTCGTAGCACCGCGCCTGGATGCGAACCTTCTGAAGGCGTTAATGAAGGCTTGAGCCGAAAGACTCCACGTCACTTCGATGTGCACAGACCTTGTTGAAAGGCATGTTATCAGAAGTGTATATGTATGCCTTGACGAGCTCCTTGTCATTGCGGATGGTGAAAGGTCCAGCGTAATCCAGGCCGATGGACTCGAATGGTCGTTGGCGGTTCACCCTTTCAGCTGGGAGGAGTGGCGCCACTGGATAACGAAAGGGAGATGCTTGGAATCGTCTGCACACAACACATCGTGTGATCCAATAGCGTACTGCTCGTCGACATTTCGTTATCCAGGTCCTTTTCCTCAACATATCTATTGTATGATTGTGTCCGGCGTGTCTTAGGCTGATGTGAGCTTTTCTCACCAACATACCTATCATTGGTTCCGTGTGGTGTCCCGGAATGTAGATGGGATACATTTCAGAAACAGGTAGGTCGGAATTCTATAGCCTGCCAAAACCACAGCGATAGATGTTATCCTGATCCTTGAAAAGATATAGAGCTTTGCATCCAGCCTCCTTTTCGTGCACACCGTTGACCTTCTGGTAGTGCCTGTACACTGTTCGCTCAGCAGACAGGAGTTCCTTCCCAGTCAAATCTCCCGTCATTGGCTCGCTTCTCGCAAGTATTCCAGCTTTTTCTGCTCTCGCTATCGTAGAAGTTGGTGCTCGGTTCATCATCACATGTATGAATCGGCGCACATATGCCGTTGTTCGGATAAGGATATTCATTTTTGAAAAGCGTGAGAAATCGATGACTGAAGAAGATTGCGTTTTCACGTTGGAAAAGAGGACAGGCTACGGACGGTTCTCTTGTTCTGCTTCAATCATCACCTCTCGTGAGCAGTTTCCTGGGTTCCACAATTTCTTCCGATGAATTTCTTCAAATTTCAGCCATGGAGGTCTAGTCCACCAGATATGGTTTTCCGTTTGTAACTTCACTGCTGGGCATCCACGTGTCGCGTAGTCTGCCGGGTTCTCTTCGCTAATCACGTGACCGATTCGCACACAGTTTCCTTGGCAACCGCTGTGAGATGCTTTGCATAAAGAGCTGGAATAGTCCTTTATCTTCTTCTTGATGTTGGAAACTGTTCGAGACGCTGCGTTCTTCTGATTGTCCGTCATCCAATACAAGGCAATTTCACTGTCAGAGAAGATGTAGTTAGAAATTAGAACGTGAGTCCTGGATTTCCTTATGCTTTTTGCCGCAAAAGTCAACAGCTGTAGTCCAAGTGATATGGCTTTGAATTCCAGTTTGGGAATCGTCATTGTTTTTCTTATCGGGGCCAATTGAGAACGAGCCAATATGATTTCCGATCCTTGATTTCCAAGAATGTATACTGCTGCTCCTATAGCTTTGAAAGAAGCGTCGACAAACGCTGCCAGGATTGTGCTATCCTTCGATATTTCTGTAGCTCTAGGACGGTGTGTGGAGAAAAGCGATATTTCCCTTTCGATTTTGTTCCACATTTTCGCGTCTTCGGGTTGAATGATAGTGTCCCAGTCGTATTTTTTCTTCCATAATCCCTGTACGAATACTTTAGCCGGTAAGCGGGGTCAGTAGTCCTAGCGGGTCAAAAGGAGTGGCGATCTTTTTCAAAACTGTGCGTTTAGTGAGCTGTGCCGTGAAAGGCATCATAGCGCTCAAATGCAGTTTGTCTGATATCGAGTCCCATTTGATCCCTAGGATTTTCTGTTCTCCTACTACTCCTTGGTCAGCGAGCGGGATTCCCGATACGAAGGCGTTGTCATCTGATGCAAACTCCCGCAAGTTCATGGATATTTCCGCCAATATTTCCTTGGAGCACTCATAAAGTCGCCTTTTGTCCGTATTCTCATCGCACTCGAAAATAATGTTGTCCACGTAAACGTTGTTTTTCAACTGCTCCAGCACGAACTTTTTCGTTTCGTCAGCGTTCTGCTCCTCGCTGCACAACTGAACGTGGTGACTTATCGACGCTTCGAGTAGATACGGGCTTTGACTGATCCCGAAAGGAGTAACTGTGAATCGGTACGTGACCAGATTCTGATTCCCCAACGGTTTATCCGGGTTCGAAATCCATAACATCCGCAACAGATTTCTTTGGTCCGGTTGTACTTTGATTTGTAGAAAGGCAGCTTCGACGTCCGCCGTCACAATGCTTGACGCGCAACGTGCTCGTATGAGAAGTGCAGGGATGTGTTTGAGCTGCAGAGGTCCAGCTGCCATACAATCGTTCAACGAACATTTTCCTCGTTCCTTCGCGGAAGCATCGTAAACGATTCGTATGGGTTTTGATGGCTTGTCTCGACGGAACACTGGATGATGCGGTAGATATGATGTAGGTCCTCGAGCTTCGATTTTTTTGGGTCAAGAGTTTGAGCAACCTCCCATCCCGACTTCCCACGCCGTACAAGGACCCGTACCAACCCTCACGGCCGAGGAAGTGAAGAAGGTACTCTCCAAGATGAAGACTGGAAAAGCGGCTGGACCAAGAATCGAGAAAGGCACCGTGTTTTTGTTTTTGTGTGGATGCGGTCAAGGCGAAAAAGAATGCGTACAAGAGATGGAGGACGTCAAATGAAGCTGATGACCGCGCTGCATACAGCTCAGCCAAGAAAGCCGCCAAAAGAGCTGTCGCATTTTCAAAAGCCTCGTACTTCCGCGATCTCTATGAGAAGATGAACCAACCAGGAGGCGATAAAGCCATCTATCGGCTTGCCAAGGCTCGACACCGCAACACCTTGGACATCCAGAGAGCAGCCACGATAAGGGACAAACAAGGAAAGCTCGTCACTGACCCTTTAAAAGTCAGGAACAGGTGGCGCGAACATCTCGAAGAAACGAGTGGCCAAGAGTTTGAGCAACCTCCCATCCCGACTTCCCACGCCGTACAAGGACCCGTACTAACCATCACGGCCGAGGAAGTGAAGAAGGTACTCTCCAAGATGAAGACTGGGAAAGCGGCTGGACCGGACGACGTAGCCACCGAAGCCTGGAAACTTGCGGGTGATGTTGGACTAGCACATCTCGTGCACCTGTTCAACAGCATCGTAAAGCAAGGCCAAATCCCACATAACTGGCGCTACTCCACGACCGTTCCAGTCTTCAAAGGAAAAGGTCGTCGAAATATCGTCGAAAAAAAAATCGTCGAAATCCCAGCTCAGCAATGCGGGTTCGTGAACGGAAGAGGCACAACAGATGCAATATTTGCACTCCGTTTACTCGTCGAGAAGCACTTAGAGAAAAGATAACCTCTCCATCTGACCTACCTCGATTTGGAAAAGGCGTTCGACAGAGTCCCTCATGATCTTATTTCATATGCATTGCGCGATCATCAGGTTCCTGAAGAGTACATTCGATGGGCAATGGCGATGTACGATGATTCGAAGAGTACTGTCAGAACTCCGGTCGGCATCACAGAGCCATTCGCAGTAAACGTAGGAGTGCACCAAGGGAGTGCTTTGTCTCCCCTTCTCTTCACTTTGGTTATGGATACCGTCATGCGTCCTCTACTGACTCCGGTTCCGTCAACCATCGCATACGCCGACGACATTCTCATAGCTGCTCCTACACGTGCCGAAATCGAGAAACGCTTCCAAGAATGGAATGACGTTCTTAGCAGGCATGTCTTACGCCTCAACATCAAGAAGACCGAGTACCAGGAAATCGGAGTGCAAACGACTGGAACTGTTCACATCAGCGGTGAACCGCTCCCGAAGACTTCCGAATTCAAGTACCTTGGCTCTGTCATCTCCTCAGGCACGTCAACAAATACAGCTGCACGCCAAAGAGTAAATGCAGCTTGGATGAAATGGAGAGAAGCTACAGGTGTCCTCTGTGATAGGAATATCACAGCTGGCATACGCGGAAATATGTATAAAACAGCGATCCGTCCCGTGCTTCTCTATTCGAAGGAGACCTGGCCTACAACGCGTGTAACCGAGAACATTATCCACACGAATGAGATGAAAATGTTACGCTGGACACTAGGACTGACTCGCTTAGATTGTGTGCGTAACAAAATTGTGAGAGGGATACTCGGCGTGGCTCCAATACAAGACAAGATGCGAGAAGGGAGAGTTAGATGGTATGGACACGTGATGCGAAGAGACGCGACCAACATCGCAAGACACGCTCTTGACATGGAAGTACCAGGCAAAGACATGATATATGGACACGCTCAACCAAGACCTGCACCTTGCAAGACTCCATTCAGAAGACGCAACGGACAGATGTTTCTGGAGAGCTAGAAGCCGTACAGCGGACCCTACTCCGGCCTTGGCCGGCGCGGGAAAACGCTAAGAAGAAGAAGAAGAAGAAGAAGATGTTCTAATAAAGTTTTTTTGTGCAAACATGTTTATACAGTGAATTAATGATGAATCACATCTTATTTAGGTACTGCAAACAATATTTAAAAAATTTCCAGGTTCGAGAGCAGCTCTTCTTTTTTCCAGGTTCAAATGATTTTTTTACATACTCAAACACTTCAGATCCAGCTTCACATTTCTCAGAATCGTTTTTAGCTCGTAAAGTAACCCTAGAAAAAGTTTGATGCAAAAAAATGCGAATTCGATGGTACCACTATACTCCAGCATCGCCAAAACATGTCTTCAATTTTCCTCAGAACGAGTTCAAACTAAATCGAAAGCAATCCAATTCAGTTTTGAACGTCTAGGTTGAGGATTCAGTGAGTAAATTACTCCGAGGAACTAGGTTATTGAATTATAGAACCGGAAGACAGACGAAGAGTCTACATAGTGGAAAGAAGACTCTTTATTCTCAGTCAGACCTCTGAATCTCTAAAGTTTCTATTGTCTGTCTGGCACTCTAACAAGGCATCTCTACTTAGGCTCAGGCTAAGTTCAAGCTTTAAAAAAATAGACCGTATGAAATCAGCTGTCACATAGTTACTGTTTGAAAATTTTTTGCTAGGTTAGAGCGTTGAACTGACGGGAACCGGTAAGAGAATCAAGACGTTATGGGACTATGAAAAGTTGATTGTCCTTCTTTCCAATATAAACTGAAATTTTTAACAGGGGCCGTATCAACTAAAAACGTAAAATGTTGGACGTCCAACGCATTTGGGCACGTCTAACATTAGACGTATCCAATGCGTTGGACGTCCAACTGGTTTTTCGTATCCACAATGCAATTTTTAAAAGTCTAATGTTGGACGTCTAATCATTAGACGTCCAAGGTAAAACACTGGCGCAGTTTTGGTGAGTGTCTACTTTTTGTGGTTTTCTTCAACTTTCAATTTTTTCCACTTGTGAAATTTTACAGTAGGCCCCCGTTCCTGCCATGCCCCAACGCACCCATACTCTATTAAATTCTTTTTCTTTCTCTTTCTTATTTTTTTCTCTTTCTTTTTTCTTACTTCTTCTCTTTCTTTCTTTTTTCTTTCTATTTCTTTTTTTTCTTTTTTAAATTATCTTTATAAATTTTGGGGAAAGGAAAGGGGGGAGGGGGGGGGGGGTTTACCTAAGCAGGGAAGGGAGGGGGGCCCTAAAAGGGGAAGGGGGGAGGAAGAGGGCCCTACCTAAGCAAAGGGGGGTAGGGGCCCTAGGGGGGAAGGGGGGGCCCTAAAGGGGGAAGGGGGCCCTAAGGAGAAAGGGGGAAGGGAGTTTTCATGAATAAAAACTTTTTCTGAAAAAAAAATCTTTGGACGGCTAAAGTAGATTAAAGCCAACTTTTTACTAAGCCTAAGCGTTTTTTAAAGTAAAAATAATTTTCTGATGTGAAAATAAAATTTGGCATAAATTTCTCATCAGAGCGAGTCCGAACTCTCACCCAGCTACTCTCAGTCCAGCGCACTAACTCCTACACTGAAGTGCCTTATGAAGATGAAGACGAATAGCAGTGATGTACGTAATTAATGGGTGCATGGGTGCATTGGGGCATGGGGGCATGGCAGGGACGGGGGGCCTACTGTAAAATTTCACAAGTTTTTGTCCTTGTTGTTTTTCGCTCTAAATCATGTTTCTAAAGATATAGAATAAATTATTTCTTACAGAATGGACGAGTCCCGGCCGTAAAGAACCAAAGGAATGTATTGTTTATTACTTTGTTTCTGATTTTCTTCTCACATGTTTCATGTTTATTTATTTATTCATACATTATTTAAAATGTGACCACACATGGAAATGAGAGAAAAACAAGGAGAAGAATGAAAACAAAACAGAGAAACTCGTAATTATGGTTATTTATTTAGAGACCGCAATGGCTAAAATCAAAATCAGAATAGGTAATAAAATTTAATTTTTATGTGTTCTTAGTCACTTAATTAGTTCAAGAAAACATTAAAAAAATCAAAAACAATTACTTTAAAGCAGATAAAAGAGATTATATAAGCTTCGAAAATTCTGCCTATAACAAATCTTGGTACGCTAGAGCGCGGAAGGTCAAGTGGGTCATGCTTGTACTAGAACGCGGCCTTAACTTCAAACTAGTAATCTTCATCATTTTTTATTGAAAAAGTTTTTCATTTTCTCATTAAAAATTTTTTTTATGAATTGAAAATCGCCAATTTTTGAATCGACTTTTCGGTGTGATTTGAATGTAATCGAAATGTAGTCCTTTTCAAAATTTTATCGCCTTTTTTCCAACGCTGTTTTCGTACAATACAGAAAAATTTGACATTTTATTCAAAAGACTCTAAATTGTATAGGATACAGAACCAAAACTAAGTAAGAATGAAAAATAACAAATTCAACTTTCAGAAATCGAAGCGAAATTATGATTAATAACCGGTGAAATTATAATTATTAACCGGTGTAATTACAATTAATAACCGGTGAAAATGTTATTGATTACCGGTGAAATTGTTATTAATTACCGGTGAAATTCAGAGGAAAACCCGAAACGTAAAGGCAGTAATACAATAACTACATATATAGGTGAGCGCAATTTCCAGAATTGCCAGAGTTCGGTTTCCGCCTTGAACTGCAGGGAATGATCAAGGCTAGGAAAAGATAAAGAGAGAAGAAGGCATTTCTTCGCTATGCTATTGTACTATTGGACGGCCAAAAGCTATTTCACAGGGCGGAGGGCACAATAGCTGTGCTATTCAAAAGCAAAAACACAATCGGCTAGAAGGCAGTCGAAGTCGTTCACGTCGGTAATCAGAGTGTGACCTTCCCGATTTCGCAGAGAGATCTTGAGAGAGCCAGAAGCCGAGTCGACCTCAAATTCTAGTTTTGGATTTTTTCCCAAATTTATCAAATCGTAATAAAATCATTTTTAAAAATCAACATTTTTCGAGCGAAACCGTTGAAAAATATTAACGTGAATTAGAAAACAGAAAAACTTGAGATGTTCATGAGAATTTCGAAGAAAACCTCGTGAATCTTGTAGACTTCCGTAATTTCATCTCCTTCTCTCTCTCTCAACATCTTCACGTGAACCGCCTTCCCCACCATGCCTTCATAAAATTCGAGCTCTTTATCGGCGATGCTGCAAGCACAACTTATCAAATCTTTCAATACATCTTTCATCTCCGCTAATCCTAGTTTAGCACCATCTCGAGTGAGCTTGTAGACCCCCGGGTACGGCTCAGGCTGCTGAAACAGGATTTGCCTTGCCCTAATTTGGGTTGTCAGCAAAGAGATGGCAGCGGTCATGCCCTTCTGGACAAGACCTTGCTCCATCTCTTGTACTGACCTCCACAGACCCGTGGAGAGTAAGTCTCCGGCAAGGCGCTCCCGTTCTAACCGAGGGCCTTCAGAGAATTAATACGTCCTTCCATGTTTGTTTTTCCTCGGCAATCATGGAGCAGTAGAAGACCAACAGTTGGATCGGTGTCATGTTCATGTTGCTGCAGCCGTGACAACAGCTGGAGCAGTAGAAGACCAACAGTTGGATCGGTGTCATGTTCATGTTGCTGCAGCCGTGACAACAGCTGGAGCAGTAGAAGACCAACAGTTGGATCGGTGTCATGTTCATGTTGCTGCAGCCGTGACAACAGCTGGAGCAGTAGAAGACCAACAGTTGGATCGGTGTCATGTTCATGTTGCTGCAGCCGTGACAACAGCTGGAGCAGTAGAAGACCAACAGTTGGATCGGTGTCATGTTCATGTTGCTGCAGCCGTGACAACAGCTGGAGCAGTAGAAGACCAACAGTTGGATCGGTGTCATGTTCATGTTGCTGCAGCCGTGACAACAGCTGGAGCAGTAGAAGACCAACAGTTGGATCGGTGTCATGTTCATGTTGCTGCAGCCGTGACAACAGCTGGAGCAGTAGAAGACCAACAGTTGGATCGGTGTCATGTTCATGTTGCTGCAGCCGTGACAACAGCTGGAGCAGTAGAAGACCAACAGTTGGATCGGTGTCATGTTCATGTTGCTGCAGCCGTGACAACAGCTGGAGCAGTAGAAGACCAACAGTTGGATCGGTGTCATGTTCATGTTGCTGCAGCCGTGACAACAGCTGGAGCAGTAGAAGACCAACAGTTGGATCGGTGTCATGTTCATGTTGCTGCAGCCGTGACAACAGCTGGAGCAGTAGAAGACCAACAGTTGGATCGGTGTCATGTTCATGTTGCTGCAGCCGTGACAACAGCTGGAGCAGTAGAAGACCAACAGTTGGATCGGTGTCATGTTCATGTTGCTGCAGCCGTGACAACAGCTGGAGCAGTAGAAGACCAACAGTTGGATCGGTGTCATGTTCATGTTGCTGCAGCCGTGACAACAGCTGGAGCAGTAGAAGACCAACAGTTGGATCGGTGTCATGTTCATGTTGCTGCAGCCGTGACAACAGCTGGAGCAGTAGAAGACCAACAGTTGGATCGGTGTCATGTTCATGTTGCTGCAGCCGTGACAACAGCTGGAGCAGTAGAAGACCAACAGTTGGATCGGTGTCATGTTCATGTTGCTGCAGCCGTGACAACAGCTGGAGCAGTAGAAGACCAACAGTTGGATCGGTGTCATGTTCATGTTGCTGCAGCCGTGACAACAGCTGGAGCAGTAGAAGACCAACAGTTGGATCGGTGTCATGTTCATGTTGCTGCAGCCGTGACAACAGCTGCGTTTTACGGACTCCGATCGCATCTATTTTTGTAAAAATAATTGCTTCAACATTTATTGAAAATTTATACATAAATCAGTGACTATACTTACTCTAGCGCGCGGCTCAACTTCGAAAGGCCTTTTTTTTTCGCTATGATAAAAATTAAAATTTTCTCTACCATTATGTCAATTTGAGTTTTCTCATCAACAAAATGGAATAATATCTTTGCTTTTAGCAATCGAAAGTTCGCCTTTCCATAAAGCAGTGAGAGCACTATACTTACTCTAGCGCGTGACTCAACTTCGAAAGGCCTTTTTTTTCGCTATGATAAAAATTAAAAATTTCTCTACCATTATGTCAATTTGAGTTTTCTCATCAACAAAATGAAATAATATCTTTGCTTTTAGCAATCGAAAGTTCACCTTTACATAAAGCAGTGAGAGCACTATACTTACTCTAGCGCGTGACTCAACTTCGAAAGGCCATTTTTTTTCTTCGCTATGATAAAAATTAAAAATTTCTCTACCATTATGTCAATTTGAGTTTTCTCATCAACAAAATGAAATAATATCTTTGCTTTTAGCAATCGAAAGTTCGCCTTTACATAAAGCAGTGAGAGCACTATACTTACTCTAGCGCGTGACTGTTGTTGTTGTTGTCTTGCCCAACGGGTAGATCTTCCATCGCGAGACACTGGAGGAAGTCGTCGAAGCTCTCGACCCCCCAGCGTTATAAGCCCACACTCTCTTTCCTCTCTCTCTTATTTTTTTTTTTACTCTCCTTTTTTTTTTTTTATATTTATATTTTTTTTTCTCTTTCACTTTTTTTTTTTTTTTGGAGAGATTTAATTGAACAAGAAATCAACAACCGAGTGCGGCCTATTCCAAAGGTCGATAGGGCTAAGTGAAGTGGGGTTACAGCGACACGAAAAAATATGTCTCGAAGTATGCGGCTCTATCCTACACAGTGGGCAGAGGGGAGATTCATTGGCCCCTATTCGGTGGAGATAACTGTTAAGGAAACTAGAGTGGCCGCTTCGCAATTGAGACAGAGTTATCTGATTTTCTCTGGATAGTTGGGACGTGGACTTGTGTATTCTAGGAGGTTTAGTTCCCAGAACTGGGTTGGGTCGACTATTTCTAAGAAAGTTTCTGACTGTCTCCGTGTGTATTTTTCTGAGGGCCACTTTATAGTCCGTATCATCTAGTACTATGTCTATGTCTTTGGCGTGCTTTCTTATTGCCCTGGGAGGTTTTGCTTCAGTGCAGATGCGGTGAGATGGATGGTTGGGCTGAAGCCTGGCCTTGGCGGTGAATTGTTTGCTGAGCATGAGGTTGTGTTCTTTGACTGGAAGAAGTTTGCTCTCGTATGCCAGGTGCTGAGTGTCCGCAATTGCAAGGTTTCCAGTTGCGATCCGAATGGCTTTGTTTTGTGCTGCTTGCAAGGAAGTCCAATGTGATTCGGCAAGTTGGGGCGAGTAGATGGGTGCTGCGTAAGACAAGACTGCTCTAGTGGTTGCTTTGTAGGTGTTCAGCATTGTCTCGGTCTTCTGTCCCCACCTTCTTCCCGCGATTGCTCGGAGGACATTCAGTCTTTTTGTTGCCCTTGTCTTTAGTCCTTCGGCGTGTTGACGGTAGGTTCCCATCTGGTCCAAGGTGACACCAAGGATCTTGGGGGCTCTACTTAGAGGGAGTGGCTCACCGTTGACCACAACTTCTGGTACTTCACGACATTCCTTTGTGTTGGTGGTGAAGAGCGTTACACTGGATTTAGCTGCCGAGATGTCCATCTTTAGTTCCCCAAGATGGCTGGTGAGGGCTGGGAGGTAGGAGTTCAGTCTGTCGGCTCCAACTCTCCAGTCAGGGTGAGAGGCCAGTACTGTCAGATCATCCGCATACCCGACCAGTTTGATCGTCTCGGGAGGCTTCGGCAGCCCATTCAAGTATATGTTGAACAAGGAAGGGCTGAGTACTCCCCCCTGAGGAACTCCTGCGTAGCAGGTTTGCTGGCGGCTGAGGCAGTTTCTGAAGTCCACACGGATGGCTCTACCTCGTAGATAGCTGGAGAGCCATCTAACGAGGCCTCTGGGGATGGACGTTTCGGCGAGAGTGTGACAAAGGCGAGAAATGTTGACCAGATCATATGCCGAGGTGAGGTCGAGCGCAACCATCACTGTGCGATGTGGAGGGAGCCGTTGGTTGATACCGTTGGTTATGTGGCCCGTTATCTCCATCAAGGCTGTCGTGGTCGAGCGTCCTTTTCTGAAGCCATGTTGCCAGTTTTCCAACTCAACTTCTTCTGTGATGTGGGGGAGGATGATTCTCTCGAGGAGTTTGACCACAGGGGATAGAATTGAGATCGGTCTGTAGCCTTTTACCGACGTGAGGTCCTTCCCTGGCTTCGGAATCGTGATAACTCTGGCCGTCTTCCAGGCCGAAGGTATGATGCCGGTGCTGAGTGAGCAATTAAAGAGTATTGCAAAGCATCTTGCACACTGTTCGCCAGCCTTTTTAACCATAAGAGGACAGATTTCGTCGAGATCCATGGCCTTGGAGCTTCTCATTTTCTTCATTGCTGTCTTCACTTCGTCAACTGTGACGACTGGGACGTCGGAACGCTCAAGGTTCGAGGTCCAGCGGTGAGTTCTCCTGTTAGATCGATCAGGGGTCTTGACGGCTTGTTTGGCGAAAAGGTTGGTAGCTTCCAGGCTGGATAGAGGTGAACCCTTATGAACAATAGCGGCGTGGGAGGGTTTGTGTGCTCGACCATCAAGTGATTTGATTGTGTTCCACAAACGATTTGTGGGTTCGTTGGGTCTGAGGTTGTTCACGAAATCTTCCCATGCAATGCGCTTATCGTCATTGATCTTATAGGAAATCCTTGTCATCAGTTCAGGGAGACATGGGTCTGCCGGGTTTGCTCTACGCATCTGATCTCTTTTTCGGATGAGTGCTTTGGCTTCTTCGCTCAGGCGGGGTATGAAGTCTGGGCATCTTCCTTGTGGTATATGTTTTCTTGCCGCCTCTCTGAGAGTTTCAACCAGGAAGGAATGCATGTTGTGAGGGCTTCCTTCGTACGGAAATTCGCCGAGTCTCTTGTTCACTTCTATTTCGTATTCGTGCCATTTTGCTTTTCTGAAGTTCATGTAGCATCTTCGTTTGCCAATCGTTGGGATTCTCAGTTCTATCTCGAGTAGGACTGGTAGGTGGTCAGAATTTAGCTTTCCGAGAGTTCTCCAGGTACAGTTGGTCGCAATGTCGTTTGTGACTGACGTAATGTCCGGAGAGGCTTCCTTACGTGTGTGTTGCTGAGGAGAGTTCAAGACTATGTAATTGCTCTGCTCGATAGCTTCACAAAGTGCAGTTCCTCTGGCATCTCGCCAACGGAGTCGCCTACACGATGGTGCGAGTGTCGACAGACGTCCCGGACGTTCTGGACGCAAAGGACTCCAAACTATACCTATCCCAAAGTGGTTTTTCTCCCGCAAGGGACACATCGAACAGCTCTCCCCCAGCTGTCCAATCCTCTCGTTTTTTCTATTAAGGATCAGGGCCTTCCAGCGGCTCTGATCCTCGCCCTCCTCTTAATTGCTGGAATAGAAAGCAACCCGGGTCCTTTGCGATGGCCGTGTACTGTATGTCACAAAAGTGCTTCCAGCAATAGCGTTCGCTGTCAGAAGTGTCAGAAATGGACACATCTTAAATGTTCTGGTCTCTCCTCCTTCGATGCCTGGAGCCCATCCTGGAGATGTCATAGCTGTGTCAGACCTCCCCCAAGAAGCTCACAAACTAAGATAGATACCCTCAAAATCATCCATTGGAATGCTAATGGAATTCGGGGCAGAATCGTAGAGCTTGAGGACTTACTCCACGAGGAAAATATCCACATAGCCTTAATCCAGGAGACCAAACTAGATGCCACAGCCGTATCGCCATCGATTAAAGGGTACTCACTAATAAGACAGGACCGAACCAGATCAGGAGGTGGCCTCGCAATGATCATAAGAGAGGACATCCAATATGTGCTAGCAGACCCAACTCACGGTGATAAGACAATAGAGACAATGACTATCGAGATCCCCTCTACACTCGGTAATCTGAGAATAACTAATCTCTATATCCCTCCACGCTCCTCATGTCCACCGGGTTATACTACAGACTTTGCCCACGTCCTCAAACATACAAAGACATGCGTTGTGGCTGGTGACGTGAACGCCCACAATGAGTTCTGGAGTACTGGTACCGAAGATGCCAGAGGAACTGCACTTTGTGAAGCGCGTGACTCAACTTCGAAAAGCCTTTTTTTTTTCGCTATGATAAAAATTAAAAATTTCTCTACCATTATGTCAATTTGAGTTTTCTCATCAACAAAATGAAATAATATCTTTGCTTTTAGCAATCGAAAGTTCGCCTTTACATAAAGCAGTGAGAGCACTATACTTACTCTAGCGCGTGACTCAACTTCGAAAGGCCTTTTTTTTCGCTATGATAAAAATTAAAAATTTCTCTACCATTATGTCAATTTGAGTTTTCTCATCAACAAAATGGAATAATATCTTTGCTTTTAGCAATCGAAAGTTCGCCTTTACATAAAGCAGTGACTACTATACTCTAGCGCGTGGCTCAACTTCGAAAGGCCATATATTTTTTTCGCTATGATAAAAATTGAAATTTTCTCTACCATTATGTCAATTTGAGTTTTATCATTAATAAAATGAAATAACATCTTTGCTTTTAACAATCGAAAGTTCCTTTTTATATCAAAAATAAGGAAAATATTATTTGGTAACCTGAGCTGTTAGATTCCATGATAACTTCTGAATCTCGGTTTATATTATCCAAGAAGAGGCTCGACCTGAAATGAGAATGAATTTTTCGCAAATTTTGAAACGAAATGAGGCATAATACAACGACTGAATCTCTCAGAAAACATAGAGAAAGAAAAAAAATCCGTTGAAAGTTCCAAGTTATTCCATTTTTTGGACTTACGGAATATTAGTGTGGCAGAAAAAAATGCGTACCAAAATATTGTCATTGCGGTCTCTATATTTATTGAATACATTTATCAAAATGTGACAACACTCGGAGTGTAGTAAACGCAAACATTGGAGTAATGAAGTTTACAGACTGGTCACCTGTAACTGAAGCAAATTTACGAGATCAACAGACCTTAATGTATTTTTTCAGAACGCTAAATTTGGGGGGAAAATTTTACTTTAGGGACCCACCTTACTTTAGGGACCCCCGTGGTAGAAGAGGGACCCACCCTCCAGTAAAACGACCCAAAAGGGGGGGGGTCCCTAAAAGTAAAAGAACAAAAGGGGGGGGGGTCCCTAAAGTAAATTTAATTTTTAGTCCCACCACACAAATGGGAATCAAAGTATAATACCCGGACCTTTTTAATTTTAGGGACCCACCGACCAACACTTTTCCAGAAAATTTTCTGTGGAAGTTTAACTCCCCCCTGTTTTACTTTAACTCCCCTCCTGTTTTACTTTAACTCCCCCCTGTTTTACTTTAACTCCCCCCTTTTTTACTTTAACTCCCCCCTGTTTTACTTTAATTCCCCCTGTTTTACTTTAACTCCCACCCATTTTACTTCAACTTTCCTCTTTTAATTTTAACTCCCCCTGTTTTACTTTAACTCCCCCTGTTTTACTTTAACTCCCCCCTGTTTTACTTTAATTCCCCCCCCCCCTGTTTTAGTTAAAACTCCCACCCATTTTACTTCAACTTTCCTCTTTTAATTTTAACTCCCCCCTGTTTTACTTTAACTCCCACCTGTTTTACTTTAACTCCCCCCTGTTTTACTTTAACTCCCCCCTGTTTTACTTTAATTCCCCCTGTTTTACTTTAACTCCCACCCATTTTACTTCAACTTTCCTCTTTTAATTTTAACTCCCCCTGTTTTACTTTAACTCCTCCCCTGTTTTACTTTAACTCCCACCCATTTTACTTCAACTTTCCTCTTTTAATTTTAACTCCCCCTGTTTTACTTTAACTCCCCCCTGTTTTACTTTAACTCCCCCCTGTTTTATTTTAACTCCCCCCTGTTTTACTTTAACTCCCACCCATTTTTTTTAACTCCCCCATTTTACTTTAATTTTCCTCTTTTAATTTTAACTCCCCCTGTTTTACTTTAACACCCAAAAAATTAAGAATTCGACATTAAACGAGAAAAAAAAACTAGTTGCGCGACGTATTATATCATCTATTTATATTATATAATCTAGAGAGAGAGAGAGAGAGAGAGAGAGAGAGAGAGAGAGAGAGAGAGAGAGAGAGAGAGAGAGAGAGAGAGAGAGAGAGAGAGAGAGAGAGAGAGAGAGAGAGAGAGAGAGAGAGAGAGAGAGAGAGAGAGAGAGAGAGAGAGAGAGAGAGAGAGAGAGAAATACAATACAAACAAACAATAACAAAAAAACAAACAATAACAAAAACAAAAACATAACAAAAAAAACCAAAAACGAAATCATATTACATTCACTTAAAAGTTTCGAGATAGCTTCCCCGCCAAAAAGCCATTCCCTAACTATCCTTTCCCACGCGTTAAGGATCACAAACTTCCTCTTTCTCTCTCATGCGCTTTATCTCTAAAAACTTCTCAACTTTTCCCTCTCTCTCATGCGCGTCATCTCTCAAAAAATTTCCAAACTCTCTCTCTCACCATAACAACATTGTCAGGAAGTTCACAATAGAATCTAGCTGAACGGAAGGCAAAGGAATGAAAGAGTGGCTTTCTACGGGTGCGTGGAATAGGCATATCTAGATTTTCGGCCATTGCAGGATTTGAAAGTGTACATTTTGCTGACCGGTATATCAATGAGATCACTAAGAATCTTATACGAGAATACTATGTCAGCTATAGTTCTACGAGACAACAATGTGGCTAGATTGAACATCTCGAGTCTTATTTTATAAGATGGTCGTAGCACTGAACAGTCAAGTCTGGAGCAGCGCAAGTATAGCAACCTTGTGAAGATATGCTGAACATTACAATCTTCCTAATCAAGTGAACTTTATATGGAGACCAAATAGGAGAAGAAAACTCTAACAATGGAATAATGAAAGTCTTGTAGCACCGAATATATTCTGCAGGAGATGAACGATTTGGATATCGAGCTAGAAGAGAATGTTCTGGGAGTTCCAAGAGTGTTCCGAGACCGCGCAAACTCATTCGACACACTTAGCGATACGGAATTTCGTGAAAGATTCCGCTTCATGCGTCGTGGGTTCTTCAAACTGCTTGCAATGACTTGAAAACCGACACAGGAAGAGCGAAAGCGCTGTTACCAGCTCAACAACTGGCAGTAGCTCTTTCAACTCTTGCCAACAATGGGTTTTAAATCCACATAGGCGACGCGGCTGGCTGTGCACAATCCAGTGTCTCAAGATTAACGCAATAAGTCTGTGAGCTTGTATCAAGGAGGTGTAATGAGTTCGTCACATGGCCGACCGCTGAAGAACGCCAAGTCATTGGAAAACTGTTATTACTCTCATTCTTGCTAAGAATAATGGACTGTTGTAATTTAACGGCCTATTAGAGTGTTTCGCTCTGTTTTTTTTTTTAATTGTAACAGTCCATAAGCCAATAATTTTTAATTTAGCAGCTTCTATGAAATCACTGGAATCGTTGGATGGAACACACCTACGGATTCTTGCTCCGACGGAACAACAGTACACTTATGCGAATAGGTCCGAAGTCAAATTCCTTGATAATCGAGTCAATTGAAAATCAATTCATGAAAAACTTTCACTCACTTAACGTTGGAGTATTGTGTGACAACCAACTTCGCTTCCTCTGGTATGTATTCTGCTAAATTTCCTGGTGCGCTTTTTAATGTGATTTTAAAATAGTCTTCTACGCCTCTTCCTCACATGAACTCCTAATTCACTTTTCAATAGGCTCGGCTCATGACAGCAGAGTATGGAAATCATCTCAATGCTACATCCTTATGACGGACGGGTGGCCAGAGAAAAGGAATCTTACAGCTGATTCCGCATACGCAGCAGAAAGATTCCTACTGAGGCCAATCATAAATGCTGCAACAGAAAAAGGTTTCTCTCTTTCTCTATCTGTTTTTCTGTTTCTTTTCATCCCTATAATATCGCTACACTGGCACGGTTTGTCGAGGTAGAGTCAAGATCGAGAATGCCATCGGTGCACTCAAACGTCAATGACATGCTCTACATGAAGAGATTAAGTGGAGCTTTTTAATGTTAAATATGTAAGTCCAAAGGCGATTTTTTTCTGGTGATTTCATTTTCTAAAAAAAGCGATTTTTTACAGAAAGTGCCCCACAAGAACGGCTGCTATGGTCACAGCAGCTATTTGTCTGCGAAGTGCTGCGATTGATCTGAAAGAACCCGCGTTTGATGATTTATTGGATGATGAAAGTGATATGAGTGAGATCTCATCGAGAAGCAATGCATCTGGAGCAGCTTTTTATACACACATCATCCGGACATTTTTCTAGTTTTTGACCACGCTGTTAAAGCCCAAAATGTTGTTATTCTTGATTAAAACCACTTTTGCTTAAAAAATTGTTTCACTTCCCCCCTCTTCTTCATTTTTGGCACAATTTAACTTGGGGGGCGCAGTTTACTTGGGGGGGGGGGCTCTTCTCCGTGCGTTCAAAAAATGTTTAAAAAAAGATAATTTTAAAAAATTTCTCATGCGGTTCCGTTCGCCTAAGCCGTACGGCCTCGTTTGCGTAAACTTTTTTCTAAGCCTGAGCGTTTTTTAATGTAAAAATAATCTTTAAATAATTATTTTTTAAAAACCCTCCCAAGTAAAGTACCCCCCAAGTTAAAAATAACATCATTTTTAAATTCAGTTAAAATGAAACTCAGTTCATTACAAAGTGATCAAACCACCGCACGGAAAAAAAAAGCAATTGAGCCTTTAATAAGCACTATCGCACGGAATAGCAATGTGTCACCGTGGTGTAATGGTTAACACGCTCGCTCCCGGATAGAGGAGAGATGGTTGCATGGGTTCGAGTCCCCCCGGTGACTAGCTTTTTTCCGTGCGGTGGTTTGATCAATTTGTCTTCTCTACCAGGTGTCACTGCCTTAAAACTGTGTAACTGAGCATTTAAAGATTTATCATCCATCTTTGACCTCTCTTCTGTCTTAATTGTGAAATCTGGAGTTATGCTCCATTCACGACGCTTTCGCTTCATGAGCATGCGTGACTAAGAGAACGAGGCAATTGAGCCTTTAATAAGCACTATCGCACGGAATAGCAATGTATCACCGTGGTGTAATGGTTAACACGCTCGCTCCCGGATAGAGGAGAGATGGTTGCATGGGTTCGAGTCCCCCCGGTGACTAGCTTTTTTCCGTGCGGTGGTTTGATCAATTTGTCTTCTCTACCAGGTGTCACTGCCTTAAAACTGTGTAACTGAGCATTTAAAGATTTATCATCCATCTTTGACCTCTCTTCTGTCTTAATTGTGAAATCTGGAGTTATGCTCCATTCACGACGCTTTCGCTTCATGAGCATGCGTGACTAAGAGAACGAGGCAATTGAGCCTTTAATAAGCACTATCGCACGGAATAGCAATGTGTCACCGTGGTGTAATGGTTAACACGCTCGCTCCCGGATAGAGGAGAGATGGTTGCATGGGTTCGAGTCCCCCCGGTGACTAGCTTTTTTCCGTGCGGTGGTTTGATCAATTTGTCTTCTCTACCAGGCGTCACTGCCTTAAAACTGTGTAACTGAGCATTTGAAGATTTATCAGTTCATTACAGCAAGATAAAGAACGTTGAATGTGCGCTGGAGTGTAGGTGATTGTTACGGACATTACGGCCTCAAGGTGTCCAAATTCTGCAATAGACCGAAGTCAAAATCTAGAGTTTAAATCCTCTTCATATATCACTCTTTTTCTATGACGGGTTTTGGCTATTGGTTTTAAATGTTCAATGGACGCTAATTTTTTCACTGTAGCTGTTTTGGTCCAAAATTAGAATGATTCTCTTGCCGTTCTTCTCACCTTGAAATACTTTGTGCCAAATTTCAACAGGGGTAAAAGGAAATTTATTTTATTACCTTTGAAATGCTCAAGATATAATGCATAAAATAATTGTACTTCAAGTAAAAAGAAGCATAAAAAAGTGAAATGCGTATACCTTAGAAAAATTGGGCCCAAGTCTTCTTTTCAGAAGTTTTTTTAACAACATAAAATCATTTTGAGGTTGAATGCACGAAACTTTTGAATTTTCATGAGAGAAACCTGCTTTTTTAATGTGTAAAGTAGGTATGCGTACCAGTCCGTTCAAGCAGAACTTTCCTACAAAGTGGATTGTTTACTTATCCCGAATTCTTGAGCAAAAAAAGTTTTCTTGCGAGCCCGTGCATACTTCTCTTATCTACTCAAAGAATAATCCAAATAAAAACATTCGTTCCATGACTTTTCACATCAAGACAACTCGCACCCAGTTTTCGCAATATTTTTCTCCAAAGCTCTAATTATGTGGCTGATCGCTGTATACGGTCTCGTACTATGCCGTACGGCCTCGTTAGCGTAATTTTTATCTGACTGAAGTACAAGATCCAAAAAAAATACATGGAAACATTTCAATTTCGAAATTTAGGGTGTGAATTGTCATGCTGTGAAATGTCGTGATACCAAAACATATCAAATTTCCAATTTTTTTCACATAACCACTTCGAATACATGTTGAATTTCAAAAACGAATTGGGTGTACCAACTTAATAGTCTAACAGAAGAAATTTTTTTTAAAAACTTGGAAACTAAACCAGAATCTGAACCAAGCTTGCGAGTATTTTCGCCATCTGCAGCGAGTTCTTCAATAGCCCTACCCCGATCGTTGAATCAAGTCATTATTCATCCGCTCTCAGCGAAGCTCTCCTCAATTATGTCAAGTCTTTAGACCCATTTGAAAGACCGTCGAAACGGGCAATGAAAAAAAAACTGTATTCTTTACGAAAGTCGATGATGGATTAACTTATAACTACTCTCGAAAATATTTGAAGTTTTCTTGAATACAACGCATTATGATTATTAATTCCTCTGGCGATCTATTTTTAAATTCTCAATAGATTCGCTCAGTTTTTTTATATGCTATAGCAATATTCTCGTATTTATATCCAATATGTATATCACAAAAAAAGGTTTGCGTGGCAATTCTTACAGAGAATATGAACTTCCACGCTTGATTAGACATTGAAGAATGTCCTTCAAAATTTCATTAAAAGGGTCTCATTGTTTTTTTCCTGGTTTGCGTGGCAATTCTTACAGAAATCTCATTGTCTCTTTTTCCTCGACTTAGCTCTTTTCTCACTTTGAAAAGTGTCACGCCTTGGTGTTGACACGAATCAGTCCTCTATTTGATCCGCTACTTGCCCTTTCCGAAATCACCCTTGCGATAAAGTATTATTATTATTATTATTGTATTACTCCGGTTCTCCGTGAATCAATAAAAGATGCTACTTAGCTTGAAAGGGGTCATCCTAGAATGGATGATTGGACATCTATGAGTCAATGGTGCGGCTTTGATAGGAACAGGTCGTTTCTAAGTCAATAGTGCGATCCGCATCAAAACGGATTATCCTTGGATAAATGGTGCGACCTGGATTGAAACGGTATACCTTATGTCAAGGATTCAACTTGGATTATAACGGGCCTACCTTGGGTCAATAATGCGACCCGAATAACAAAGCGTCCATCTTGGATCAATGAATCGACCCAGACTGAAACAGGTCATCCTTTGGTTACTTTCGTGACCCGGATGAAAAAGGGGTCATCTAGAAGTATTTTCCTCAGGAGATGCGTCGGGGATGAGTGGGTCCGTCTCCATGTCTTCCTGCACATCTGAATCCGAAGTTGTTCTCCCGGGAAATCTCATCCAGCTTTTCCACTCCTTCCAAAGCAGGGGCATCAAGAAAGCAGCAGTAGCCAGTACCTGCAGCTACCTTTGGTTTCAAATTATCTTTCTCCGGTTTCAAATTCCAACTCTTCATCACCGAAGGGTAACTTTTAAGTAACCAATTACATCTTGCATAAAATTTGGTCATGAAGAACAGGATATAACTCCAATGTTGAGTGATGCGGATCCACTCCTCAGCTCGTCGTTCTAGATTCTTTGCAGTCTCAGGGATCGGAAATGTTTTTGCGTCAATCTGTGAATCTGTTCTTCAGAGTGAGTCACCTCTATACATCAATAATTTCTCCCTTATAAAGTTTAAAGGCAGTGACGCTTCGTTAAGATAACGATTGAAGAAACTATAACCCGAAAAAATCTAGTCCACCGGGCGGATCGAACCAGCCATCTTTCTAATGTATGTCCGGGAGGGCGAGAGCATTACCAGTTATATGTACCAAGGAAGACACATATTTTTTTCAATTCCAACCGTTCTTGATTCTTTCTTATTCACTCAGTCGCTCTGTTTTCCTTTCGTTCTTCCTAATGATTTTCCCATTTTGCAAACGTTTCGAAATCTTGAATTTGGAAAGAAACCATGAAAAACGGTTCACGGAGACTATCACGTTGAAAGTCACAGTTTATTCTCTCCATGTTTCCTGATTTTTGCACTTCTGTCAAGCATTTCAAAAAACTGATCAAATTATTATTTGCTTTTGATTGAAGACGGGGAAACGGTTATCTCTTGGGTCTCACCATCACAATGAAGCCATAGAAGACGGCGGGCCAGCCGGCTACTCTCTGGACAGCCTTGATGCCAAGTTGGCCGATGGCCGCCCCCAGACTCCCTGTCCCGTCTACGATGCCCGTCACCGTTGACAACGCATCTGACTGACCGTGCAGCTCACGAGCTTTACCTGCATTACAACCCTACTTTAGCCGCACTTGAAAAATGTTTCAACAGTCTCGATAACCATCTAACCCTTAAAATTATATTTTCTTTCTGAGCATCTATTTCGACCCTTGGTCGCTGCACACTGAGACTAATTTACGGCCTTGGTCGCTGCACACCGAGACTAATTTACGGCCTTGGTCGCTGCACACCGAGACTAATTTACGGCCTTGGTCGCTGCACACCGAGACTAATTTACGGCCTTGGTCGCTGCACACCGAGACTAATTTACGCTTCACCCAAATCATCTCAAATAAAAAACTAAATTATTCCGATAAACTCATTCTTAAAGAGATCCATCTATAACCTTTTTAATGCCGATCAATAACTTTTGAAATCGATCTTTTCTGTACTTCGTTTCGACTTCAAGACGTACAGTCAAAAATTGTTCCATTCTCTAACCCAAATCCGCTGATACACAGCTGCTGATCATATTCGCTGGTCCTCCCACGAAGAATCCAACTACCGACAGCAACAGCGCATTCACGACAAAGTCGCCTGGCGCAACTGGAACAAACGGTTCCTCGCTATTGAGCCCGATATGAAACACTATATCACGGGTCAGCACTGAGTCCTAGGTTGTTGTGAATTAACGAACTCTCGAACTCTATCATGGTAAGAGAGAGAGAGAGAGAGAGAGAGAGAGAGAGAGAGAGAGAGATAGAGAGAGATAGAGAGAGAGAGAGAGAGAGAGAGAGAGAGAGAGAGAGAGAGAGAGAGAGAGAGATGGCTGGGGTCGAGTCCCCTCATGACACCGAGCCCAAAAACAGAAGAGAGAGAGAAAAATTGAAAAAGAGAGAGCGAGAAAAGTTAGAAAATGAAGAGACAAGTTCTTACACATCAACTTCATCAATGCCTTCTTTAGAAAACCATTCGGGCCAAAAAGTACCCAATTCTGAATTATCTTCTATTTGCGCGATATATTAATATTTTACTAGTCATAGTTGATATATATATATATATGTATATATATAGTCAAAGAGACTATTACTTTGCCTGGGATTCGGAGGCTTTTGTATGAGTTCTTAGTGAGTGCCCCCCCAAGTAAAGAAGAACACAACTCGCATGAATAAAAGAAGAGCGCGAATGAAGAGACCAGCAGCATAGCAAACACCACTGGAGTCCTCGAAGATAAACGATCCTGCAACTACGACTTGAATAAATAGTTACCAGAGAAGATATGTTAGCGCATACATATCGCGCCGTAAATGATATACGTTCTCTTCTCCTTCTGTTCTATTTTACTTCTCCTCTACTTCCCTTTTAATTGTTTTTAAACGTTTTACATCCATTTTTTACAACACGCTCGGCGCTTACAAACATCCTTCAGACCGGTCTCATTTTACTCATAATTTAGATAATTCGAGTGTTAAGGAGTACTGTAATGCATAATTATGATGTAAACTTTATATTATGCGATGGATTACAAAGTCGAACCTTGTCTCAAAAAACGACCTTAGGCAAGGTAGGTCAAGAAATTTTTGATGTGTAATGCAAAGAACGGACCGACAAGGCCCCTCCGAGCACAGCTGCAATGATGCCGCCAATGTCGTAGAACATTGAAAGTGTGTCTGCCTTGCTTTCCGACCAACCGAAGTTGGAGTTGAGGTAGTAAGGCAGCCAGAAAAAAAAGCCATAGTTGACCAACTTGAGGCAGGCGTACGCCAAGGAGTACTGTAATTATGCATAATACCTAAAAGAACTGTAATGATAGGTAATACCTAGGATACTGATATGTTTCAGGTTGCAATGCAGTAGTTTCCTGCGGCAAGTGAATTCGTACTGTATTTACTCATAAGGGAGCACTATATTGATAAGCGATGCTAGGCAGTGCTGTATTAAAGCATTTTTATGGAAGGGAATACTGTAGTGGTGCATATCAGGGTACTGTATCGATGTAAACGTGTGAAAGGACTACTGTATCTTAGAATGCTCTCGTGATTGACGACGTTGAAAGGTATTCTCAACCAATTCGAATTAGCACGGACTCATCTTACATACATTTAACTTTCTTCCACTTCATGAACATATAGGAACAGCTAAAAAGAGGCCCTCCTATTCCTCCAATGCATTGGTCGGTCTACTTAGGTCCAAGTGAAGCGGCATCTCACCGCTATGACACCGGGCAGAAGCCAGGCTCTAAGGAACCCTATAGGTCTCGGCTGATCCATAACTTCGATCACTGCTTCCGTGTCTCCAGACCATTGTGATGGATCCGGTAATCCTGAAAAAGAGGTTCCATCATAGAGTTTCCAATCCTTTTACTTTATTATTGCTTACCCTTTGAGAAATTCATCCTCCTGAAATATTTGATATAGCATAATGGTATTGTGCGCCGAATACTGTATAACTGATCAGAAGTTGTTCCTCGTAGTTGCGATCATGGGTTAAATAGTCAGGTCAGACCTTCTGTCGGCGGGCTTCTGCTTTTCCAAATCATAAGGGGGACCCTTATGCAAAACAACAACAAAAAAATTTTTCTCGGGCCTCTGTTTTTCTATCATAAGAGGGGACCCTTTAGTGGAAAACTTTTTTCCTCTTTCGGCGGGCGCCTGTACCTTTTTCTTGCACACTAAAAAAACCCTGGTTGCGATATTCTAAGCCCCCCATGATTTAGGTTTATCTGACCGAGGTTTGATACACCCAAACCCCATGGGCATGCACGAAACTCACTACTATTACCTCTTCAGAAGTAGTCAGTGGTTTTACCAGGCCTTACTTGGTAAAACCATGGATTTTGGTTCTAACCAGCCACTGGTTTTACCAGGCCTTACTTGGTAAAACCATGGATTTTAGTTCTAACCAGCCACTGGTTTTACCAGGCCTTACTTGGTAAAACCATGGATTTTGGTTCTAACCAGCCACTGGTTTCACCTGGCCTTACTTGGTGGCTGATTAAAAGTTTGTTTCTAACCAGTGGCTGATTAGAACCAGACCTAATCTCCATCCAATTTCCAATTGTCCCGAAGCAAAGATAGCTACAAGTATTATTTAATTCTTTTTCCGGACTGGCTCATCGTTTCTCTTCTTGATTGCTTCGTTTTCGAGCGAAGACTGGGGCTGACACCGGAGTTGGCACAAAAAACTCTCATTACTTATTCGAATGTAAAAAATATGATAAAAGTATTAACTTTTAAGAAAATTAAATGAGTACCGATCTCGCGAGGATGTGCAACCAGAACGAAGTAAACCACGAAGCCGAACACGAAAAGCAGCACCGAGTTCAAACCAAACGCGTACTTGAAACGATAAAGGTTGTTTTTTGTTGATTTTCAATGAACTAATGTTCAAACAAGAATGAATTTCTCGGAACACCCAACATCACCTCGTTTGCCCATTTTTTGTGAAGAAAAATCCTCCAAGCACTGAAAAATCAATGCTCTTGTTTGCCCATAAGTCCTATCGAGAAGAGTCCTTTGAGATAGTTTGGTTAGGATCCTTATGAGTCCGGAGACATTTTCTCCCTCTACATTCGCACTGCAGTCAGCGATCCTCTTCGCGAGACCCAATCGTTAACCGGAGAAGGGCAAGAGGCTATTTTACTGGTGCCTCGACTCGCAATTACAAAGCATAGGGGAGTATCGGCTGATGTTTTCTCCGGCGGCATGCCCAGGCCAGCTCAGCACCGCCCTCTTTTGACGAACTACACATTTTCGGTACGCGACGGGCAAGCCTGCAATCTCCAATGCACTTGTGCAAAGAGACATTCCTCTATCCGCCACCTGAAAACGCGCTCGATACCGGTGAGGATGAACCGGTCCCTTGCGATGGTGTGAAGTCGTGGGCTGTAGCACCATCGAAGGCGAGTGAAACATCAATGAACACAAAAGGACTTGGCTCTCAATTTTCATTCAAAACAGGTACTGAAACGACAGAAGTTATATGTGCGCTCTCCTTATCAAATTCGCGAGATCAAATATGGTGATGGAACTTGGAGAAAAAAACAGTGATCAAGTTAAATGATAATGAAAAGCGAGCATAACTACCTCAGCGTCTCTCTGGGTGATGTCGCGAATCTTTTTTGAAGCTTATCAGTATTTCAATGAGCATGCAATAACATCAAGGTGTTTCTCTGACCCACAAATAGGGTTCAAAAAATCTATGCGCTCTCCAAAAACATTGAAAAACTATGCGGTTGGAAAAACTTTTCTCGGATTTTTCGTGGGAAAAGTCCAAATCATTGAAAAGTTGTAAGTTGAACTCTGAAATTTTAAAAATCTATGCGCTCAAAAAAAGTTGTGCGGGTGCTAAGAAACACCCTGAATAACATCCATTCAAGATTTTTTTTCTTCATGAAAACAATTACTAGAATTTTTGCGAAGCACCAAAGTTTGCGCACAGATTTAATCCGCTGTACGGGTTAGAGAAACAGTCTGGTTCTAACCATCTTAATCAGTCATTTTAAATGTCACTAGTCAGTCACTAAATGTCACTGTCAGTAAATGTCACTAAAAGTCACGAGGGAAAAAAACAGACTGGAGAGGGATCGAGCAATGGAAAAATACTGAAAATATACAAACAAGAATCAGTGACTAGCCTTAGTTTAAAAAAATTATATTCTTGCAGATTCTACCCGTAGTTCGAGTGAGAGTTTGGGTTAAATTTTCAGGGAAGAGAGAAGACAAACCTGGTATCCATAGATTAGAACCCGCGAGGTGACGAGTGTCCCGAAGATATTTCCTGCACTCGCGCAGGCCGACCAAGCACCGAGTACCAGACCACGCGACCCACGCCCGAACCAGTTACCCACTATGCAAACCTTTAATCACCAGTAATCTTCCTGGCACATTATCCGTTTACCAAAAATGAAAATTTCTTCATAAATGTTTTTATAGGTGAGCTGTCAACTGGCAAAAAGAACTTCCAGGGCGACCGACCTACCAACCCTCTTCTTCACTGACCTCAAAGTAAATATAAATTCACTTAGAGTTTTTCAAATGTAGTTAAAAGAAAAACTTCTTTATGTTTATATATTAAAAGTTTCGTTTGCCATCACTCAGCCCGAACGAAAAATGGAAACTTTGACCTACTCGGGCGATCTACCTATTGGGAAATCAATAAATATTTCACCGAAGAATGTTATGCGCATCTCAACTCGACACTCAGACTTTTATTTTAGTACATACTAGAGTTGGAATATAGATTGAAAATAGAGAATCAGACTGACACTCTACTCTCCTTACTAAAACTCAAAAGGTATATCTTTTTCCAAACTATTCTGGTGACTAGAAATGTCTGCTTCTATTGCTTTCTCTGTTTTCATCGCTTCCTCTCTGTTGTACGCGCAGTTCTCTAAGCATGAGTTTCAATGATCTTTATTTTTGCAGGCACTGAACCCTAACTGAGCCGAGTCACCGGAATGATGTCCAACCTCCGTCGGCCATGCAACGGATTGGAAGAATCCATTCAGCAGCCACAGGAAGAAATACATCGGTGCTGAATACAAGTGAAGCTCCTCAGTCACGAAGCCGAACAGGAAAACCTCAAGAATCTCCATCTCTGATTCATCTCACCTACCACCTACCACCTAATCTCTCTCACCTACCACCTAATCTCCATCTCTGATTCATCTCACCTACCACGTGACCACGAAAGCAACCATTATTTCTATCATGACAGGTCTGTAATTCATTTCAGAAAAGCGCATAGAGTTGTAAAAAAACATAGAGTTGCAAAAATGTACTCTAATCCTCGTTAATCTCATGCAACGGATTTTTATACCAAGCAGAGGAGCGGACTGTTTGCAGAAATGTGTGCAAAAATTGTGTGCTGTGAAGGGAACCGAACCCGCGACCTTTCGCTTTCCGGGCGACGCTTTTACCCACTGAGCTACACAGGCAAACAATATAATGCACATTTCAAGGCCCATGAAACAGCGTATTATGCCGCGAGGCGGAAACAACTGCAAGAAAAATTGACTTCACGTTGCTGTTCAATGAAAAGGTCTACTAATTTAACCTCAGATATTTTTTATCAGTTTGGACCATAGGTAAACTGCCAACTGGCAAAAAAATTTTAAGGGCGACCGACCTACCGACCCTCTCCCTCACTCAAAATGAATGTATTAGTTTTCACAGTTAAAATTGAAAGAAAAAATCTTCATTCCTCTACATATGTATGTAAATAAAACGTTTCATTAGCCAAAACTCAACCTTAACCGGTTTCATAGAGTTGAACATTAAACTTTTAGCCAACTTTAGCGATCGACCTTTCGAAAAATCAAGATATGTTTTACGTATGGTTTGGACAGCAGTTAGGGAAAAAAGTTATCATGTATATCTTATTAAAGAACGAGTATTACCTTATGAGATAGCAGTCAGATTTCTTAGCCGAAAAATCTCATTTCTTTTCATAAGCTCAAAAAGACCAAGAAGTACGGTAGGAGCAAGACCGATGGGTGCTGTAAGAGCCAACGTCGGTAAGAGCATTCGAGACATAAAAAGATACCACGATAGCAGAGAGCCACATTCCGATGGCCAGGACTTTGCGAGGATTGTACCGATCACCCAGCATTCCTCCTCCGAACAACCCCTAAAATGTTCAATTCCTTGATGGAAGTCATTTCAACTTTTTTTTTCTACATCGTCCGAGAAAAAAATACATGCAGGCTTGCAGAAAGCGGGACTGATTTTGAAAAAAAGAACAACAAAAATCAAAAAAAAAGTTGGAATAAATCAAAAAAAATTTCAAGAGAGATCATTTTCTAACGTAAAAGGCTCATTTTTCTTAAAAGAAATGTGACGTAAGAAAAGGCCAAAAGGGCCGTCGGAAAGCAATTAAACTTTACTTTTTAATTTCTGCCAGCTAACAAAATACCGCTTCTCATAAAAATTTCGTTAAAAGTGAAGTCAAGTAATAATCGAGAACAAAAGTTCTCGATACGAGGCAGGATCGAACCTGTCATCTCATTCTTACCGAAAGCGAGCACTCAACCCATAAACTACCGAGTTCAAATTGCCCCTCGCTACATGAATGGCTTTCTTGTAGCACTGCAATCTAAACCATCAAGAACTACGGCCAAGATAGAAAAAAACTGACGAATGCATAGGAAAACAGGAAACCAAAGTCCAGAAGAGCCAGGAAGTTTTCTGCTGCCTAAAAAAGATCACTTCTTGTTTCGAGAACTGAACTTTCCACTGACATTCGATCGATTGTTTAAGTCTTATGTTAAGAACACTCTAATTTTAAAAACTGCGTTCTTAAATAAACTTTTCTATTCGAATTTCATGAGAAACACGAATTTGTTCTAGACATGAAACTCAGTCTCTTGACAATGCATGAGTTGGCCTTCTAAATAAAGATACCAAACGATTGGACCTCAAAAAACCATTGTACTAGATACTACAGTTCACCTTTCCTGTCCCAAAATTGAAAATATCAAAATTCATTCTTTTCTTTTTCAAACCCCGGAGATGGTCGGCTCTATCATTTCTTCTTCACACTGACTTCTACTCGTCTCTACTCCATTGAATTACGAGATTTCTCTTCTGTCTTCTTGGGACTCAAGACTTCGTGAATCTCTTCGGTATGAGGTTGAAACGCTAAGTGGTCTACCAAGACTCTTCAGTGCAACGCCACAGTTGCTTATTCCTCTTCCGAAGATTTTCTACTTTTTCACTTTCTCATTGTCAACCATGTTAGCGATGACCCTGAACCAGTTGTCCTTTGGCGATAAAGAATATCAATATCAAAAGAAAAAACGACAACTCTTCGAACGGGGAGCTTAAGTAATGAAAAGTGAGCAGTGAAAAAAGAAAAGTGAGCAAAGTGACCCTTCCCCGAATTGAAACCCGTTCATTTTTCGTGATTTTCAACAAGAGCAGACCAATGATAAGCTTTTGTAGGGAAATTGACCTCTGTTGAAGGAAAAAGAGGTTCAATGGTGCTGGTTCGATTATCCGTCCACGCATTTATCATTGATGGCTTAACCGTCGACAGAGTTTTGCGAGTCGCGTGGATCAGAGCGAAACTTTAAAAAAGTTTTTTTGTTTTCAACTTCAATATGTTTATCAGAAAAAAAGTTTTAAATAAAATTTTCGTACACATCGGATCCTATTCAGCGGTGATATAGACGCTAGGATGAATAAAAAATGGAATTTTTAAAACTATTTTAGTATCCTTAATTATGTGTTACCGTATAATCATGAATGAAAGGCGGTCTTGGTTAATTAATAACTAATTTAAGCATAGGTCCCCAGCACTGCTGGTGAATTGAAAACAAGACCGTTCTATTGCGGGAGAGTCTAGGATATAGAGAAATTCGCACATAGATTTGACTTGGAATGCGGGTTTTAGTTACACCCTGCGTAGAATACTTACATTAAATAGTCTTTCTATGGATGCCGCGTTTACGCCATGAAACCAACAGCGACCCCCGTCGCTGCAAATTGCATCCACCTCCTCCCTACTGCGAGGAATATGTGTTTTTGGCTACGGAGTGGTGCATGCCTGCCGCACTGCTCCGTCTTCTAGAAGCCATTAACACATACTACTACTACTACCAACTCCGACGCAGCGGGGCAACAACAACAACAACACTAAATAGACAAAAAAATTCCGAATCTGTTTTAGAAACAACAAACCTGATGAAAGTTAAGGCAAAGACGGTAACGTGCTGATATGAACATAGCAAATCACGGCCTGTAACAATACTTAGTTTAAGGCACACTTTTAAATAGGGGGGACCGCATTTTAATTGGGGGGTGAAGTTTACTCAGGGGGGGCTTTCGTTTTTAGTGTGTTCAAACTAATGTATTTTTCACACCATGCTCTCTCATTATTTGACAAATTTAGTCATTGAATCGACAAAAATTAATATGAGAAATTTTTTGCATGCGGTCTTGTACCTAAGCTATACGGCCTCGTTAGGGTAACCTTTGCCTAAGCCTACGCGAAAAAATAATGAAAGCTGAAAATAGCTAACACAATGTATAACTTAATTAGACTAAATAAAACTACAATATTGTGGCTAATTGTTCCATACGACCTCGTTAGCATACGTCTTAACTAAGCCTAAGCAAAAAAAATCAGTGAAAAGTAACCGGAACCCCCCCCCCTTCCCAAGTAAAGTACGGCCCTCCAAGTAAATTGCGCTTCCCAAAGTAACACAGTTCCAAGAGCAGGAACTGGGAAGGGAATGAGAAAATTCCTTTTTTTTTTTCTTTAGAGATTAAGTTAACCCATCTCAAACTTTTTCACCTACAAAGCGAGTAACCGTTCCGAAAAGAAGAAGCTTGTTGTGAACCTTCTTCTCCGTCCACCAAATGCCGTCTTCTGGTGAGGGAAGAAGACATTTGATCGTTTTTCTACCTATTTGATGATTTGCCAGCAACAAAACTCTGAAGTACTTTACAGTGAGAAAATACATTTGTAAACATTAAAACACGGCGCCCTTTTTTTCAAACCCAGAAAATGTGTGAATAAACAGACAAAAATGTATAACTAGAAAATTTAGTCAGTCATAATCAAACTTCTTTTTTAATGTCATGTATCATACATGATGTATGACTATTTATACCTTTTGACTCTTATCTCCTTATGGGCATACCTTGCGTCCTGTCTTACAGATATTTGCACGGTGCTTTGTTTTACATTAATTTTTTGATACGGTCTCGGTAGCCTAAGCCGTATGGCCTCGTCTCGGTAGCCTAAGCCGTATGGCCTCGTCTCGGTAGCCTAAGCCGTATGGCCTCGTTAGCGCAAATTTTCACTAAGCCTAGGCGTTTTTTAACGTAAAAATTATTTTTAGTGTAAAATTTTTTTAAAATTTTTTTTCTAGAACCAGAGTCCCTAATGCTCGAAATGATCACCTATTATAGATTTTATCTACACTTGTCAGTGCAAAAACAAACATTCAAAAACCTATTAAGAAAATTTTCGAAACCGTACCGTTTAAAAACCATTTTTTTGTCTAATATGCCCATAAGGGGATAAGAGCCTTTTTTGAGCTATAATAATATCAAAGGGATGAGAACAACATGCTCTTGTACGGATTATAAGCTTATTGTTAGGAAATTATTGCCTGATCCATTCTATTATAGAAATTATGGTAAATGCACACAGAAAAAAATTGATCACCAATAATATTTTATTTTGCAATACAACCTACCGGTTGTTGAAGTAAAATATTTATTATGCTTTCACTGCTTCGGCTATCACAAAGGCTATGCGATCCGCATTGCGCCCCAGTTCTCAATAATTAAAAGTTGGTAGGGAGAGAGATCCCCATACCGAGAGAGCGAGGAAAGGAATCGAGAGTGAAAGAACGAGAAAGAGAGAGGGAGGCAATTTTTATCTACCTCTCGCGCGCTCTTTCATGTAAGGGGTTTCCTTCGTCTCCAACTCAGTTGCATTTCGTTGAGCGACCAAAACCAGGCTATTCGGTAAAATATCATTTATCTCATCAACAAAAATATTGCACAAACAACAATATTTGCAACAAAGAAGTGCTGCATATTGCTACTTCTTATCCTTCCTCTTGTACACGCCGCCGCGTTTTCCGCGCGGTCTATCCTTCTTCTTGCTCGGCTCGCTTGGCGTCTTATCAACCGCTCTGCAATTTGAACATTGGAAATTGGGTGGGACAAAGAAAAAATCTCTTTTTCGAAAAAGATTAGTTCATCATCTAGTTATTTTATGTTTGTGAGGCGGGTTTGTGATAGCCTTCGCAGTGAAAGCATAATAAATATTTTACTTCAACAACCGGTAGGTTGTCTTGCAAAATAAAATATTATACTTACACTGCTTCGGCTATCACAAAGGCTTATTCGACATACCCCGATGTGAGAATTGTGTCTTGAAAATACTCTACATCCTTGTGATAAAATCGTTCGAAGGTCTATCCCCTAGGCGCCCAATGAGCTGCTGCCATGATCGCTTGCCCCGAAAGGCCCCTTCTAAAGGTAGTGCCGGCGGACGTACTAGCTGCTCTTGTAGAGTGAGCCTAGAAGCTGTCCGCTAACCAGCGCGAGATAGCGTAGTTTTAAGCCATCTAGCTACTGTAGAAGGCGTAACTTTCCCATGCGGTTGTATTATACTTAACAAAAGACTGTCTTCGCCGTGGCGAATCTGTGATGTTTGTTTCAAGTAAACCTCCATGGTGTGTATAGGGCAGAGAGTCAGATCGGAAAATCTTTCGAGTGTCGCTCTATGTGGTTGGCCCAGTCCCCTATTTTTATTTACAAAGTCTAGGTAGAATATCCACTTTTTTTTTATCCTTTTTGTAAGTTTTCTAGGGAAAAATGTGCTATCTCTGACACTCTATTAGGAGATGTTAGGGCCAGGAGCATGGTTAGCTTCAGAGTCAAGTCTTCCAGACTGAGCTGCTCGCTAGCTCCTTTTTCGGTAAGGAAACTTATAACCTGCGCAACATCCCAGATACTATCGTATTTGGGCTTTGATGGGCGCATTCTGAAGAATCCCTTAACAGCTCTACTAATCAGAGTATCTTCAACCTTAGTCGCTACAATCTCTAGTTGGCTGCTGATTGCTGCTCTATGAGTACAGATTGTAGAGTAACCAAGACCATCTTCATGAAGTCTTCCGAGGAAGTTTATGATGGCTTGGGAAAAAGGTTTTCTCCCGTCTATCTGACTATCCTCGCAGAAAGACGACCATTTCCTAAGGGCACTCTCATATTGCTTAAGCGTAGGAGGGGCCCAGGAGTTCATTACTGCTTCAACTCTGACGGAGTCCAGTCCTGTGGTCATAAGATTCGCTCTAACATTATCCATGCTGTGAGCTTCAGTGTCTGAGGGGAGATGGGGTGAGCGTTGCCCTTGAGATTTTTCAGAATCGACACTATCGGCAGTTTCATTCGATCCCGGGCAGACTGTGACAACAGGGGATACCAGTGCTGACTCGGCCAATCTGGCACGATCAAGATCAGCTTTGCCCCTTCTCGGATCGCCTTCCTGACTGTTCTTCCGACTAGGAGGAACGGTGGAAAAGCGTATGCGTGTAGGTCCGACCATGCTTGCCTGAAGGCGTCGCACGCCTTCGCATTCGGGTCTGGGCGGAAAGAGAAAAACTCCCTACACTTCGTGTTATGACGAGGGGCAAACAGGTCTATGGAGGGCTCGCCCCATCTTTCCCATAGAATGTCAACTATCTGTCTATCCAGGGACCATTCATAATGGTCCGAGAAAGTTCGCTACTCGTAATATGCTTCTACATTCTCAGAGCCTGGTCTATACGTAGCAGAGAGGTGCACATTGCGATTCATAGCCCAGTCCCAGACTTGCTGCGCAACCTTGTTAAGAGCCGTGCTACGTACGCCTCCTCTCTCATTTATAAAAAAAAACCGCTGTAGTGTTATCTAGCTCTTGCTGGATTGTCGTGTTTTTCATCCCATTTTCAAAACATGAGAGAGCGAACATAGCATCAGTTAGTTCTAGGACATTAATATGCAGTGAACTTTCTTGGATAGACCATCTGCCTCCAGTGCGACGATTGTTACAGACCGTCCATCCTCCATTCGATGCATCAGATTGGATGACGAGTGAAACAGGGGGGTAGGTTATTCTCTCAGTAAAGAATTCGGAATCTATGTTGGACCACCATAGTAACTTCTCTTTACAATCCTGCGACAGACTTATGATTCTCGCAAAGGGGTCCTTTGCCTGGGAAATCATCGAGTCGTTAATCAGCCTCTGTGTAGCTCGTGATTTGAATCTACTGTATTTGCAGGCTACAGCTATCGACTGACACAATCCTGTGAAGCTAGCCAATTGACGTATGGTGCTGTTTTGCGTTTTGAGAAGGCCGAGCGCCATGCATCTTATCTTCGTAATCTTTCTGATTGGGACACGGAAGAGCATGCTGCGTGTATCTATTTCTATGCCTAGAAATTCTACAACCTGGCTCGGAGGAAAACAAGACTTCTCATATTTAACTGTTAGACCTAGAGAAACAAGCAGATCTATGGCACACTTCCTGACGCTGTCGAGATCTTCTGAGGTATCACCGAAGAAAATCAAGTCGTCTATGTAGACTAGCATGCGGATACCGTATTTTCGTAGCTTCTCTGCAACGGGCCGCAACAAGCGTGTGTACACGTATGGAGCAGTTGACAGACCAAACGGGAGAGCCCGAAACTTATGGAGTGTTGAAAAACGAGGAACTTCTGCGAGTCTTCATGGATGGGAACGGCGAAGTATGCGTCTTTCATGTCTATCTTTATCATGAACTCTCCCCCACTAATCAGGTCTCTGGTGAAGAGGAACTGTTCCATTTTGAAACGAACTTTTTCGACAAAACAATTCAAAGGTTTCAGATTTATGACCGGTCTCTGCCTTCCACCCTTCTTAGGTACCAGAAATATGGAAGACAACCAGACCCTTGAGCCCCACGGAATGGCGCTAATTGCGCCTTTCTCGAGTAAGCTATCAACCTCTCTGTCGATCTCGGGAATCACCGAAGAAAATCAAGTCGTCTATGTAGACTAGCATGCGGATACCGTATTTTCGTAGCTTCTCTGCAACGGGCCGCAACAAGCGTGTGTACACGTATGGAGCAGTTGACAGACCAAACGGGAGAGCCCGAAACTTATGGAGTGTTGAAAAACGAGGAACTTCTGCGAGTCTTCATGGATGGGAACGGCGAAGTATGCGTCTTTCATGTCTATCTTTATCATGAACTCTCCCCCACTAATCAGGTCTCTGGTGAAGAGGAACTGTTCCATTTTGAAACGAACTTTTTCGACAAAACAATTCAAAGGTTTCAGATTTATGACCGGTCTCTGCCTTCCACCCTTCTTAGGTACCAGAAATATGGAAGACAACCAGACCCTTGAGCCCCACGGAATGGCGCTAATTGCGCCTTTCTCGAGTAAGCTATCAACCTCTCTGTCGATCTCGGGACTACTATCTTGCCTTTTATGAATAGGAATAGATAGAGGTGGGTGTGTGTGTGTAAAAGGTATCTTATAACCCTGTACGGTTTATTTTATCCAAGTGTCTTTAGAGAGTGCTTCCCACTTTTCTACTCTTAAGCGGATCCCACCTACCCCGGAAAGTTCTATCTCATCCGAAAGTGTGTCAACAACGCACCTTTTCAAGTGTGGCTTCTCAGGTTTGCGCTGGTGTGTTGACTTGTGTTGACGCAGTGTGTTGAGCGACTTGGAGAAGTCGTATGGCTTTGCTGCGGTAATGACTTCCTTCTGAAGTCCCTCGCCAAAGATGGGCGGAACTGGCTCCCGACAACGACTCACGGTTGTATTCGAAGAGATCGGAGCTGTCCTGAATGTCGGCATCGCCTTTCGCGGCTCGACACCCACAGACCTCAACAATTTATTTTCGTTTATTCGTTATGCTTTCATCTTTGATCAACATAATTGTTTTTATATTTTAAGTAAAAGCTAACCTTAGTATGCCCTCTTTCCGGAACGCGGTTAGATCCTGGATGCATACGCTTATAAGATTCATAGCAGCGGATATGTACCCGGTCGCCGTCTCGGAATTCTCTGAGACGCGGCCAGAGATGCATTCATCGAACGCGAAGGCTAGCCCCGCTAACGCCGTAGTGGTGACCTCTTGTGTCGCCGCCAGTGAGCTTTCGCTGATGTGGCACTTCGCAAACTGCAAGTAGAATTATTATCGACTATCATCCAAGGCAAAGTTTTAAATAGCAAGGCAATATAATCACCAGCTCAAAATTACCTTTATGACTCCTACGGAGTCGTCCGTCTCTGGAGACATGGCTAGTTTAGACGCTGGAAGAGGCATCTTCTCAATGAATGCTGATCGTTCTTAGCGCTCGAGGAACTTTCCCTTTGCATGAAGCTCGAAGGTACTGAGTGCCCGCTCGGAGATGCGCACTCTCTTCCTCTGAGGCTTCTCCTGCAGTGTTGGTGCAGGGGGAATGGTATCCGCTGCGCTCGCGAATTCGAAAACCGTCGGTATTTTGTAGCGAGGCTTCAGTTCCGATGTTCTTTCCATGCTTTTTGCAGCATCTGGTGATCGTCGAGGTGACTTGGAACTGTCTGAAGACGACGAGCGTGATCGCTCTCGTCGGTTCTTGCGACGCTTTTTGTGGGTCCTCGCGTCTTCCTCGCTTGATGACGAGCTTGATGAGGACGACATGAACGTGCCTGCTCTTCTACCGGCTTCGCCGGTGCCCAGCTGGGCCGTTCCCTCCTCATCCGACAGCATGCTTAAAATAACTAAATATTAGTCATATTTCAGCCTTGCAAAAGGGGACAAGAAAATGTCGGAATCGCGGTGATATGCACCTATTTAGTGTCATATAGACAGCACCGCATAATTTATAATAGTTCTATCATAGTAGATATGCTTACGTTACTGAGTATAGTGCCATACTGCACTCATGCATTATTGGCACGATACTCAGTTAAGCAGCAAGGAAAAAACTGCGCCCCACGGGCAGCAAGTGTTGCGCACAAAGGCTGCAACACTGCGCTATGGCAGCATGTGTCGCGCCCAGAAGGCAGCGGCCACAGCGCTATGGCAGGATGTGGCGCGCCCAAAAGGCAGCAGCCACAGCGCTCAGTCAGCCGAAGAGATGAATGTAGAGAACAGCCGACCCAGGGGGAGCTCAACGAAATGCAACTGAGTTGGAGACGAAGGAAACCCATTACATGAAAGAGCGCGCGAGAGGTAGATAAAAATTGCCTCCCTCTCTCCCTCGTTCTCTCACTCTCGATTCCTTTCCTCGCTCTCTCGGTATGGGGATCTCTCTCCCTACCAACTTTTAAATATTGAGAACTGGGGCGCAATGCGGATCGCATAGCCATTGTGATAGCCGAAGCAGTGTAAGTATAAAAGGTTCCACGCATATTGATCACATTTTGAACATTTTTGGTTGCGCTAAGAGCGCAGAAACTGAACATTATATATTTATCAGTATGTTTTCCCTAAGCCGTATTTTATTTTCTGAGTTTGACTGCTATGGTTGAGGGTATGTTACTTCACATATATTTTAATTTCAACAAAGAAGATTTCGTGTTTTCGCACCAAAAAAATTTCATTACTGATTTTTTTAAAGCTTTTTCTGTGAAAACTTCGCAAACTTCTATGTAATGGTCGGGGAAGAAGAATGTGGTGAGCGTGTTTTACACTAAACTTAGTTTTCATAGTATGTTTATTCATATTTTAATTCAAAAGCATAATTCATTACGTTCTTCTTTTTCAAGGTTTTCTGTCCAACCTTCTATTATCTGCATTTATTATAATCGAAATAAGTTGTTAAAGAATAGTTATTTTTCCGCTTTATTTTTGTTTACATGATATACTCGAATGACGAAAAAGGTTTTTGCCCAGCTCTATTGTAGAAAACTTTGAATTTTTTGAGTTGATTTTTGACAATGCAAGAAAAATTTCCACTTGGTTTCCACAATTTTGAATCGAAATCGGATGTATTTGTTCAAAAAACTTCATAGAATATATTTTCAGATATTTGATAACGTTGCTTCTGCTATGTTCGCTATTATTATATTATCTAAATCGAAGACTGGTTGTTTTTCGAAACGTTTAGAAGGCAGCACCTGGGTATTTTATTGGATTGCTGCCGGCCAGAATAAGAATGCAACTGGACTGCTGCAAATAGTTACGTACTTTCTATCTTGGAATGGTACAACCTTTTACATGTTCAAAAAAGCTTTTCAACTTCGTTAAATGTTGAATGTTTACGTGTCTGGACATTAAGTTCGAATGAATTTATCTTTTTGAGAAGAGCCTTGGTAAGAAGTTATTGAAGAGAGAACTCTATCAAATTTTGATCTATCTCTGGATTTTGATTCCGTTTTTCGTGTGTTCACAACTTAGATTGTATGTTTTTTTCTCAGTTTCTAAGTCGTTTTCGTTAAGTAAAGTTTTGAATAGAGTTCTGTGAATTTCTGTGGTACTATGGTAGCTACACTTGCTCTTATACCGTAGCTTGGGAAAATCTTATAGAATTAAGTCAGAATATGAACATAAAATTGACCCTTCTGTTTGTGTTCATCGAGATTGTGATGAAATATTCTTCTCTGGTTATTCCGATGATGATTTTATCATGCTTGTTGAAATAAAAAATGTTTTTTGATTTAAAGTGTTGATTACATTCCATATAAACATACAATTACTTTTAATTTGGAAGTAAGCGAAGGAAGGCTATGAAAATTAAGAATGAAATAGCTCGCAAGTTATGGGCGAGGTTCAATACTGCACACTTTTTTGCAAGTGAACAATATTATTGACCACAAGTAAACAGTTTCGCAGTTTGCGAATTAGGGCGAGGTTTACTACAAACTGAACAATATAAAGGACATTAACCACATCGTCCCCTTTATATTGTTCAGAAAATGTATCAAAAGTGAGCAATTTTTCTCTGTGTGTGATAATAACTGTGCTGACTTATGGGGATCCATGACACTTTTTTTACAAGTTGCAGCCTACCCCGTACAGTCGTAGAATATCTCACTCTTTAAGAATTTTATTACCAATCAAGCTTAAGGATTCTAGAAACACATTTGTGTCACGCTTAATTGATGTCTGGCCTAACGAAATCGTTACATTGAAATTATCTCAAGCCTTTATAGCCTCTGTCTCATCTCTTTCTAGAGATGAAATCGTACCTCGTTCTTTAATCCGAAATTAGTATTAGTTTTTTTTTCTCCATTGTTTATTCTCCTGTATAACTACTATACCAGGGTTCATTTTTACCTACTACTCTTCTCAGTGTGAACATGCCACCTTTTTAAAATAATTTTTATTATTATTACTACCTTTCTCGAAGTTCAAACTCTCCATGCTTGCTTGTATGTATTACTCAAACTGATATCACTTATGTGACAGTGATCCACTTTGCACACCTATTCTTGTAACACTAGTATGCAATTTGGAATGAAGATTGATTGATTGATTGGTCTCTTTCCTAAGCCGTACGGCCTCGTCAGTATACATTTTACTGAGCCTAAGCGAAAAAATCTGTGAAGAGCGTGTAACAAACTGTCGTGTAACAAAGTGTCTTAAAGCAAACTGTCGCGATATCGACTTATGAAGCGGTAGAATTCAACTTTTCACTTTAGGCATTTCGTCATGAGACATAATGGCGTTTAACGAGAACACTAAGCATAGATTACGTTGAGAAAGGGAAAAGTTGAATTCTAACGCTCCATCACTAATTTCCAATATTACCAAAACAATGAAAATGATACTCAATTGTTCTACTGATTTTGTTCACTACACATTTCCGCTCATTTCGTGTCTCTGCTACACTCCGAATCGGTCGAGCTCTTTATTATTCCTCGTGTCAGAATGAGCCGAGGTCTTCTTATACTCCTTCTTATCTGCTGCATAACAAGCCAACATGCTGGAGCGGAGATCTTCCAAAGACGATCGGCTCCCTATATCAACGATGCGTGCTCGTACTGCTTCTGGAAGCCACCGCGAGGAGGCCCTCAGTCTTGCTATCGGCTGTGCCATCATCTGTACATGCAGAAGAGGGGAAAGGATTCGGGAGTTTCGTTCGTGGAAATACCATAGGCGAAGTATTGGCCAAAAAAGAGCAATAGAAAATCCTTGACCATAAAATACCATACGAAAACATTAAGCCAAGAAATTTTATAGTTGAACCCGCATTAATTTCTGAGCCCATCTTTTCCTCACGGCTTACATCTTTTGGTCGTATGATAAACTTTTTGAAATATATTTTTATTGCTTGAATACAAACAAAACTTCGGGCTTGCTTGCATCACTAGCAAAAAACATGAATGATCAAAGAAGACTTCAGTACACGAAAACTTTTTAACAATTGAAATTAATATTATTTTTGGAACAACGCAAGAAAAACATTCAGAACGATTGAGAACAACTAACTTGTAAAAACAGCTTCTGATAACTTTATATAAGATCATCATTTTAATTAGTTTTCAAATGAGAAATTTATTTGGTTTCTTTTTTACATTTGTTCATCCATTTTTCATTTCTTTGCACAAATACACAATTCAAAAGAACAAGCTCGTGTCACTTCTTTGTAATATTAATGATCGAGAATTAGCAAGAGTCGCAACGGCTTCGCAGGGTTTATTACTGCTTTATCCGGGCGACTCTATGACATTTGCAGCACGAAAATTCGCGTCGCGACAATTTGCACCCGAAACCTTATCCAAAGTAGTTGTTATATCGCTGGTTGTTTTACTTATATGACTCGTTGTTTTCGTTCCAAGCCGTACGGCCTTGTTAGCGCAAACTTATTCAAGCCAAAGCAAACACAACGAAAAAAATACATGCAATATTTCGATTGCGTAATTTTAGGTGCAAATTGTCGCGGTTCACCATTTTTGTTACCGGTCAGAATTCAAGTGATATTCGTAATTATGTACTTGTTTTGTAATTTCTAATTCATAAGCGTTATGGAACCTTTTGTGCTAAAACTTGACCTATGACTCACCAGAGATATTAATCCAGAAGGGAGAAGGTTAAAGGCTACTCTAAAAGTTATTTGAATGCATCACCAGAATGAAGGGTGTTTTGCTTGAAAACATATCTGCTCTGTTCCATACTTCGAGTTTTTGCTTAACTTTTCGACAGAAGAAGAAAGCACACAAATAAACGGTTCCATGTCATTTTGCAGAGCGACGCTTTATAGAGCGTCACCTTGCACCGTAAATTTTGCAGAGCGACACTTTGCATTCAAAGTGTTCGAAAAATTCTATTCTTGCTAAATTACGAAGTGGTGATGAAATTTAGTCTTGGATAGACAAAAAATAATAATATGAGAAATTTTCTCATGCGGTCTCTTTAGCCTAAGCCTCACGGCCTCATTAGCGTAATCGTAGCGAAGACAAATTGATCAAACCACCGCACGGAAAAAAGCTAGCCACCGGCTAGCAAAAAAGCTAGCCAATCGTAGCTGATAACATAACTCTCTGCAAAGCGTCGCTCTGCAAAGAAACTTGTTACCCAAATAAACATGCCTACTTCATTCTTCCATTTTGTCTCTATGTAAGTTAGTTCCCCTCCCTGGGGAACTCTCGTTGCGGTGTACAACGGACGTATCTCTCTTTATTAAAAAAACACAACTCTAAATCGAAAAGAACGAAAAACAGAAACAAACTGAATCAAGGAAAAAAATGAACAACAATATGGCTGGCCAGCCGAACTGCGCGAGAGATTCGCAAACCTAACATTAAAAGGAAATATCGAAAGGAGACATCGAAAGGAGGCCTCCAAAAGAAATATAATAACAAAAAGAAACATACAATTGTAGATCATAGAAAACCAATAACAATAAACGAGAACGACATTAACAAGCTAGGGCTTCCTTACACTTGGAACTGTCTGAAGACGACGAGCGTGATCGCTCTCGTCGGTTCTTGCGACGCTTTTTGTGGGTCCTCGCGTCTTCCTCGCTTGATGACGAGCCTGATGAGGACGACATGAACGTGCCTGCTCTTCTACCGGCTTCGCCGGCGCCCAGCTGGGCCGTTCCCTCCTCATCCGACAGCATGCTTAAAATAACTAAATATTAGTCATATTTCAGCCTTGCAAAAGGGGACAAGAAAATGTCGGAATCGCTGTGATATGCACCTATTTAGTGTCATATAGACAGCACCGCATAATTTATAATAGTTCTATCATAGTAGATATGCTTAAGTTACTGAGTATAGTGCCATACTGCACTCATGCATTATTGGCACGATACTCAGTTAAGCAGCAAGGAAAAAAACTGCGCCCCACGGGCAGCAAGAGATTCGCGCTTATTGGAAGCAGCAAGTGTTGCGCATAAAGGCTGCAACACTGCGCTATGGCAGCATGTGGCGCACCCAGAAGGCAGCGGCCACAGCGCTATGGCAGCATGTGGCGCGTCCAAAAGGCAGCAGCCACAGCGCTCAGTCAGCCGAAGAGATGAATGTAGAGAACAGCCGACCCAGGGGAAGCTCAACGAAATGCAACTGAGTTGGAGATGAAGGAAACCCCTTACATGAAAGAGCGCGCGAGAAGTAGATAAAAATTGCCTCCCTCTCTCTCTCGTTCTCTCACTCTCGATTCCTTTCCTCGCTCTCTCGGTATGGGGATCTCTCTCCCTACCAACTTTTACATATTGAGAACTGGGGCGCAATGCGGATCGCATAGCCTTTGTGATAGCCGAAGCAGGGTAAGTATATAAAAGGTTCCACGCATATTGATCACATTTTGAACATTTTTGGTTGCGCTAAGAGCGCAAAAATTGAACATTATATATTTATCCGTATGTTTTCCCTAAGCCGTATTTTGTTTTCTAAGTTTGACTGCTATGATTGAGGGTATGTTACTTCACATATATTTCAATTTCAACAAAGAAGATTTTTTTCTTCACATATATTTTAATTTCAACAGAAGGTTTCAACAATTTTGAATCGAAATCGGATGTATTTGTTCAAAAAAACTTCATTGAATATATTTTCAGATATTTGATAACATTGCTTCTGCTATGTTCGCTATTATTATATTAACTAAATCGAAGACTGTTTGTTTTTCGAAACGTTTAGAAGGCAGCTCCTGGGTATTTTCTTGGATTGCTGTGGGCCAGAATAAGAATGCAACTGGACTGCTGCAAATAGTTACCTACTTTCTATCTTGGAATGGTACAACCTTTTACATGTTAAAAAAAGCTTTTCAACTTCGTTAAATGTTGAATGTTTACGTGTCTGGACATTTAGTTCGAATGAATTTATCTTTTTGAGAAGAGCCTTGGTAAGAAGTTATTGAAGAGAGAACTCTATCCAATTTTGATCTATCTCTGGATTTTGATTCCGTTTTTCGTGTGTTCACAACTTAGATTGTATGTTTTTTTCTCAGTTTCTAAGTCGTTTTCGTTAAGTAAAGTTTTGAATAGAGTTCTGTGAATTTCTGTGGTACTATGGTAGCTACACTTGCTCTTATACCGTAGCTTGGGAAAATCTTATAGAATTAAGTCAGAATATAAACATAAAATTGACCCTTCTGTTTGTGTTCATCGAGATTGTGATGAAATATTCTTCTCTGGTTATTCCGATGATGATTTTATCATGCTTGTTGAAATAAAAAATGTTTTTTGATTTAAAGTGTTGATTACATTCCATATAAACATACAATTACTTTTAATTTGGAAGTAAGCGAAGGAAGGCTATGAAAATTAAGAACGAAATAGCTCGCAAGTTATGGGCGAGGTTCAATACTGCACACTTTTTTGGAAGTGAACAATATTATTGACCACAAGTAAACAGTTTCGCAGTTTGCGAATTAGGGCGAGGTTTACTACAAACTGAACAATATAAAGGACATTAACCACATCGTCCCCTTTATATTGTTCAGAAAATGTATCAAAAGTGAGCAATTTTTCTCTGTGTGTGATAATAACTGTGCTGACTTATGGGGATCCATGACACTTTTTTTACAAGTTGCAGCCTACCCCGTACAGTCGTAGAATATCTCACTCTTTAAGAATTTTATTACCAATCAAGCTTAAGGATTCTAGAAACACATTTGTGTCACGCTTAATTGATGTCTGGCCTAACGAAATCGTTACATTGAAATTATCTCAAGCCTCTATAGTCTCTGTCTAATCTCTTTCTAGAGATGAAATCGTGCCTCGTTCTTTAATCCGAAATTAGTATTAGTTTTTTTTCCATTGTTTATTCTCCTGTATAACTACTATACCATGGTTCATTTTTACCTACTACTCTTCTCAGTGTGAACATGCCACCTTTTTTAAATAATTATTATTGTTACTACCTTTCTCGAAGTTCAAACTCTCCGTGCTTGCTTGTATGTATTACCTAAACTGATATCACTTATGTGACAGTGATCCACTTTGCACACCTATTCTTGTATTACTAGTATGCAATTTGGAATGAAGATTGATTGATTGATTGGTCTCTTTCCTAAGCCATACGGCCTCGTCAGTATACATTTTTACTGAGCCTAAGCGAAAAAATCTGTGAAGGGCGCGTAACAAACTGTCGTGTAACAAAGTGTCTTAAAGCAAACTGTCGCGATATCGACTTATGAAGCGGTAGAATTCAACTTTTCACTTTCGGCAATTCGTGATGAGACATAATAGCGTTTAACGAGAACACTAAGCATAGATTACGTTGAGAAAGGGAAAAGTTGAATTCTAACGCTCCATCACTAATTTCCAATATTACCAAAACAATGAAAATGATACTCAATTGTCTCAGTTCTCTCTACCGAGCGGTGAGTGTCCATAGTGCTCTGTGTATCGATTTCTTCCGTGCTCTTACTGCCTTTACTGCCCAAAATGCCTCCCAAAAGACGAGCCGAAAAAACTTCTTCCAACGATTGTGATCCTACTGGAGTTGCTGCTCTGACTTCAGCACTCGAAAGCTGTATTTCTGCCAAATCAGAAGCAAAGAACTTTCCCCTCTCAGTCTTTCACACAGAGCGGTGAGCATTTTTTCCGCTCTCATATTGATTCATTGACCCTGCCTTTAACTTGACCCAGTTCTTTCCATTCTTTCCTAAGTAAACGTCATCATCTTTCATGGGTGGAAAGCGTTCTCCGGCTGTTCCTCCTTCTTGCCCGAGATGTCCAATGTACGAGAAGAAGATTGAAGAGTTGATGGAGAAGATGATAAGGTTGGAAAGTGTGGTGGAGGAACTCGTTTCCCGTCTGCCTCCTCTTGACTCATCGCCTTCTCATCCAGCGCCCCTCAGTCAATCCTCTCAGTTGCCTTCTCTGCTATCCATCCCACCGCATATCCTCGCCTACGATGCCGCGGTAAGAGCTATGACAGTCGACAAGAACATGATAGAAACTAAGGCCGAGAACATAGTCTGCCTTGGTATCCCAGAACAAGACAACGATGAGGCAACAGATGCGGCTGATCAAGTATTCCTTTCAGCGCTTTCCCGGGATGTCGGAATACCGCATATTGGAACTGCTCGTTTTAGACGGTTTGGTGGCCCAGCAAAAAAGCGGCGCATTCTCAAAGTCTTCCTTGAGTCTGCTCCCCTTAGAAACGAAGCTCTGATGAAGATCAGAAAAAGCCGCCCTCCTTGCCTCTCCAAGTTCCCGCACAGTTACATTCGGGAAGACCTAACTCGCGAAGGACTCCAACTTGAGCGTGAAGTCAAAAGAATCGCCAAGGAAAGAAATCAGACTCCCGATGGGCAGAAATGGAAAGTCGTCGGAACGTGTCTGCTGCCGGTCCGAACAACTTCGTATTCACAGCCAAGGCCATCCTCCACGCCTAGAAATGCGGAAACTCCCTGTCCGTCAGTTTCCAAGGTCCTTTCTCCGTCAGTAAATCGTCCTCTGGTGGTCTTGACTTCACCTGCGAATCCTGCGACTGTCTCTTCTTCGCCAAATAATCGTCGATCTTCTCGGAATGTAACGATGAGACGTTAGGTGAGTGGCGGGGTTCTTTCTAGTCCTGACCCTCCTAGTCCCCCACATTTTTCACAGAGTTTAAGTATCAACTGCATCTTTTTTAATGCTCGATCACTTCGTAATAAGATACTGTAGATCATAGGCTGCTTTTATATCAGGTTCATTCGTTCGGTATCTCCTATAATATTGTCAATTGGATTAGTAGCTATTTAAGTAATCGAACTCAATCAGTCTTAATCGATAATGTGCTATCTCAGCCCATGCCTGTTATTTCAGGTGTGCCTCAAGGCTCTTCCCTTGGTCCTTTACTATTCCTTATGTATATTGATTCAGTGAAGGAAGCGATACCTCCTAACCTTCGATTCGGTTTGTATGCAGACGATATAAAATTATGGGTCGTGTTCCCTCTTCTAGCCATGATATCCAAGTCGCTCTTGATCTTGTTACCGCTTGGTGTTCGGAATGGAACTTGTCTTTGTCGATATCTAAATGCAGTGTTTTGCATTTAGGACCCCGAAATCCTTCTGTTGTATACCGTATAAATGGTCTCCCCTTAACTGTTGACGAGATAGCTAAAGATCTTGGTGTCACTATTTCCGTTGAATTCTCGTACAAACACCATATTGTCGATAAGTGTAAGAGAGCTTTCGCTGTTGTCAACATGTTATTTAAAGCTTTTAAATCCCCTTCCATTTCTCTGTTGACATCTGCTTTTAAAATCTATGTCCGACCCATTATCGAATACGCAAGTGAGCTGTGGAATCCATCTTCCTCGGGCCTTGTTAAGTTGGTTGAGAAAGTCCAACGCTCTGTCACGAGGAGAGTACTAGGAAGAGTCCGTCACCCTAAGCTTCCGTATTCCCAGAGGCTTTCAATGCTAGGCCTTCAGAGCCTCGAGTACCGTCGCGCTATCTCTGATCTACTTTTTGTTCATAAATGTTTACATAACAGCTTAGACATAGACACTGATCATTTATACGAAATCTCGGCTGTCCAGCGTTTCACTCGGCATTCGCATCCTCTAAGACTTATTCCTCCTCACCGCATCAATAAGACCTCTTTATCGACATGTGTTTCCCGTCAAATGTCTGTTTGGAACTCTCTTCCATTTGATGTTATCAACGAAGCTAGTAGCCTTAAATTTAGAAAGCAACTTCTTTCGTTGCCTGTGAATGTGATTGTGCCAGTTAGTCTTGTTTCTGATACTTAATTAAGACTTGTTATTTTTCATCATTATCACAGCCCCCCTTTTTTCCCCTTTACACACCGCCACTAAGCTTTATGTGTAATGTAGTCCATGCATACCTCTGTTTATATGTAATTTGCTTCTGTCTTAAATACCTACATGCTTGGAATAAAGAATGAATGAATGAAAGAAGCCTTCCCTGCCTCCTCACGTCTTGCTACTCCTGAAGACGTGCGCTGTTGTCATCAAGAAACTATCAGATATACATTCCACTCAGTCCCCCACCGTCGACTTAATCCAGCACGAAATTGAAGAGGACAAAAGACTCCGATCTATTGTCATCGAAAAGGCTCCAGAACATCCGGATCCTACTGCTCTCCCTTCTTCACAAACAGCTCATGACAACGCTCTGGTTCTCTCGCTACTCGACGCAGCTGGCGTAGCTGTTCACGGACTGGCTCATTTTCGGATGGGTATCAATCACAACTCTAATGGGCGACCGGCCTCCAGACTGCTGAAGGTCATTCTTCCAGCGAAGTCACTTCAGCGGCAACTTCTCGCACGTGCCTCTTCACTTCGGACTGACAACCGCTTCAGAAACATTTTCATTCGGCCAAGTCTGACCAAAGAAATGCGAGAGAAGGAGTTCTTGCTTCGGCAAGAGAAAAGAAGACTAGTGTCCGAGGGGAAAGACGTCGTTGTCTACAATGGAGAAGTGATACCAAGAGCAGAAGCCGACGCTATTCGTCGTTCGAGGCTGCAAACTGTTAAACCTTTATCTTCTTTCCCGTCAAACTAAGATCATGTCCGGGTAAGAATTCTCTCAAGTTCTTCTATGTTAACATGCGCTCTATATGTAATAAACTAGCAGCCTTCCGAATTTTTCTAGAAGCTGAGCAGCCAGATATTGTAGCGTTGTCCGAAACTTGGCTCCATGGTAGGATTAAGGATTGTGAAATTGTTGGAGATCTCCCTTATGTTGTTGTGAGAACGGACCGTGACTCTAGAGGCGGTGGTGTTTGCATTGTTATTCGTGATGTATACTCTTTTACTAAGCCAGCAATAGATTTCTCTCGTACAGAAGTCATAGCCATCGATGTTCTTATTTCAGTTTGTTTTCTACGAATTGTTGTGTGTAACCGTCCACCCAGTTATAGTTCCGATCAGACAAGAGTTTTTTGTGATTTTCTATCCGACCTTTTCTCAACATCTAATCATCCCTTCTTCCTGGTGGGCGATTTCAATTCTGATTCCCTGAGTCCTCCTGTGAGTCTTTCCGATAATATAATTCATTCTCTGATTTCCTCCTTCAACCTCTCGTTTATGTGCCGCCTCCCAACGCGCCAAAACCGATCACTTGACTGGTTCGTTACATCTCATCCTTCTCTTTTCTCCGAGTCCCGTATTATTCCCTCATTTCCGTCTTGTGATCATTTAGGATTCGATACCAATATACATATATGCTTGGACCGTATCGACGTTGAACATGTTCCAGACTATTCTCGAACTGATTTTTCTGCTTTGAATGATTACTTGTCCTCTATAGATTGGGAAGCTGCTTTCGATATGTTCTTTTGTGTAGATGACCTTTACTCTCGCTTCCTACTATTCCTCCACCACGCTCTGTCCTTGTATGTTCCAATGAAGGCCCCTCGCTCGTCTTTCTCTGCCTATCCACCCCATATTCGTAGCTTGATCTCTTATCGAGATGCACTATTTCGCAATATTCGTTACCCACTTGTTCGAAAACTGTATGAAAAAGCTAGTTGTGATCTACTTAAACAAATCAACAAGTGGAATAAGCACTGCCTCAAGAAAAGGCTCACATCCTCTCGTAATTTGTACCGGCATATCTCTTCTCTCACACGTCCCAAACCCAATCCTCCTCGTTTTCTCATTGATCGAAATGGTTCTGTTTTGACTGACTCTCAAAGTAAATGTGACTTACTAGCAGCTGAGTTTGCCTCTTCCTTTACCCATGATGACGGTTTGTTACCCCGCCCCGCTGGAGATCCCATTCTTCCACAAGCTAATCTAAGTATCTTTCTTCCGTATACTGTTTCACGTGCTTTGTCTAAATTGAAATACACGGGTAGTACCGGTGCCGATGGAATTCCTCAGCTTGTGTTCAAAATGTGTCATTCTTCGCTTTCGGTTCCTCTATCCCACATATACAACTTCTGTCTTATCACATCTTCGACTCCTGCTATTTGGAAGCATTCTTTTGTGACCGCAATTCCTAAACAAGGCAAAGAACCCTCGTCTCCTTCTTCCTATAGGCCCATATCGATATTGTCCCCTGCATCGAAGACAATAGAGCGCCTACTTCGTAAGACTATTATAGAGCATCTAGAAAGATTCGATGTGTTGTCTAATTATCAGCACGGTTTTCGAGAGAAGACTTCTGTTGTCACCAATTTATTGATGTGTGAGGAAGACTGGACGAGAGCGCTAGGGAGTGGACTTTCCACCGATGTCATATATCTCGATTTTTCTCGAGCTTTCGATACAATTAGTATTCCTAAGCTTCTCTACAAGTGTAGACATTATGGTATACCATCTCAATTGTTATTGTTTCTGGAATCCTTCTTGACAGATCGCACTTTTTCAGTTCGCATTGGTAGGACTCGTTCTCCTCAATTTAATGTGACATCAGGGGTTCCCCAGGGTTCTGTTCTTGGACCCCTGCTATTCATCTTATACATAACTGATTTGAACCATGTACTAGCTCAATTCCCTAATGTGCATTTCCAAGCATTTGCCGATGATATTAAAGTGTATGTGTCTTATAACAAAGATACCTTTTTAGAGCGAAGTCAAGAACTACAACTTGCACTCGATGCTATTACTGTTTGGTGTGAATGTAATCAACTCTCCTTGTCTCCCAGTAAAACTCTTCATCTGCATATAGGGTACCAATCTCTCATCGCCTCCTATTCAATCTGCCATGTTCTGTTATCACGTGTCAACCAAGTTCGCGACCTGGGAGTACAAGTTGTCTCATCATTGCGCAGAGGCCCAGCTGTTGAAGATCGAGTGAGCAAAGCAACGGCAGCCATGTATTCACTCCTCCGTGCTGTTCCCATCAACGACCCAGTTATTCTACTCAAATGCTTTTCCACATATATACTTCCTCATCTAGAATTTGCATCTTGCTTCTGGAATCCATATTATAAAAAAGACTGCAAAATTATCGAGAAAGTACTTGAAGCTTTTACTCGTATTGTATACTACCGATGCTTTCCTAATCCTGATTATCCACGTGCACTTCCTTCTTATTCTTGTCGATTGGCTAACCTAGGTCTTTCTTCCTTGATAGACAGGCGGAAAGTCGCGGATCTTATGATGGGTTGGAAAATTTTTTTTTGAAAAAGTCGCGAAGGAAAAGTTCTTCAAATGGGTTCCGATTACACGGACAAATGTTAACGGTTTGTATGTCGAAGCAACACAGAATACGGCCCGTTTCCATTGTTTCTCATTAAGGGTAGCACGTATGTTCACTAGATTATCGAGAGATGTGTTGAATGTTCCGAGTAAACACGTTTTTAAAAAAGCTGTCATCAATATCATTGATACACTTTAGTCTTTCCGTTTCGAATCAGCAGACATATGGATGTAATTATTAGACACTATGACGCGCTCTGTAATAAATTGTTACAAGAATTGTCTTAGATTTCTTTTCTTTTTTTTTTCTTTGCTTCTTAAAGACACCATTGTTATCTGTGGTTTTTGAATGTTTGTTTTTGCACTGACAAGTGTAGATAATATATATATATAATTGTTCTACTGATTTTGTTCACTACACATTTCCGCTCATTCCGTGTCTCTGCTACACTCCGAATCGGTCGAGCTCTTTACTATTCCTCGTGTCAGAATGAGCCGAGGTCTTCTTATACTCCTTCTTATCTGCTGCATAACAAGCCAACATGCTGGAGCGGAGATCTTCCAAAGACGATCGGCTCCCTATATCAACGATGCGTGCTCGTACTGCTTCTGGAAGCCACCGCGAGGAGGCCCTCAGTCTTGCTATCGGCTGTGCCATCATCTGTACATGCAGAAGAGGGGAAAGGACTCGGGAGTTTCGTTCGTGGAAATACCATAGGCGAAGTATTGGCCAAAAAAGAGCAATAGAAAATCCTTGACCATAAAATACCATACGAAAACATTAAGCCAAGAAATTTTAAAGTTGAACCAGCATTAATTTATGAGCCCATCTTTTCCTCACGGCTTACATCTTTTGGTCGTATGATAAACTTTTTTAGATATATTTTTATTGCTTGAATACAAACAAAACCTCGGCAAAAAACTAGTTTTTGCTTGACTTTTCGACAGAAGAAGAAAGCACACAAATAAACGGTTCCATGTCATTTTGCAGAGCGACGCTTTATAGAGCGTCACCTTGCACCGTAAATTTTGCAGAGCGACACTATGAATTCACAGTATTCGATAAATTCTATTCTCGCTAAATTACGAAGTGGTGATGAAATTTAGTCTTGAATTGACAAAAAAAATAATATGAGAAATTTTCTTATGCGGTCTCTTTAGCCCAAGCCTTACGGCCTCATTAGCGTAATTGTAGCTGATAACATAACTCTCTGCAAAGCGTCGCTCTGCAAAGAAACTTGTTACCCAAATAAACATGCCTACTTCATTCTTCCATTTTTTCTCTAAGAGAAGCGGTTCTTCTCGTTTAAATGTCTACAATGTCAGTCAAAAGAAGCAAATTTTTGAATAAAATCTTAAAAACATCAGTTCGAATAGTAATTGATGCTAAAACTAGTTACTTCAAATTAATTTCTTTCAGTTCTTTTTTGTAGTTCATCTTTTACCTTCGAACTCGCCGGCTTTCTAAACCACCAAAGTCCTAAACCGCCTATTTTTAAGCTGTTTAGGAAGGAAAAAAAGTTAGTGAGAAAAGTAGCAAGGCTTCAATGTCAGTTCATGCTAAAATATTAGTGGCTGAAATCAAACAAGACCATAACTGATCGGTTTAATGAGCAAAATCTTTCAAGGCTCTCGAGTGGTTCATCCAAGATATGTCTCGTACTTGGATTTACTTTTGTCACGGTATTCTTCATCTACGCTATAAAAGCCTTCCGTGGAAGTACGTCTTTCTGCCTTAGTTGAATTCAATCGACAGAGCATCAAAATACAGAGGGGCTGAAAACTACTTATGAGTTTTAATCATAGGTAAAATATGTCAAGGTTTTTCACTAGGTCGATCGCTAAAGTAGGTTAAAAGTTCACTTTCAACTTTACGAAACCAGTTGATGCTGAGTTATGGCTAATGAAACGTTCTATTCATGCAGAGAAATGAAGATAAATTCATTTCGATGGAGCAGAGGGTCGGTAGGTCGGTCAAATCTATACTTTTAAGAATGCAACAACAACAAAAAACCGGAATGAAGAATGCAACAAAAAACACGAAATCTTCTTTGTTGAAATTAAAATATATGTGAAGTAATATACTCAACCTCAACCATAGCAGTCAAACTGAGAAAATAAAATACGGCTTAGGTAAAACATACTGATAAATATATATTGTTCAGTTCCTGCGCTCTCAGCGCAACCAAAAATGATCAAAATGTGATCAATATGCATTGAACCTTATTATTGGTGATCAATTTTTTTCTGTGTGTATGGTTTTAATATACCTTGGGTTATAACATTCGAGTTTAAAACATAGTTCTAGTCATTCATTCGCTCAAAAACTGTAGAATGGGCGTTCATTCGAGTAGGAACGGCAGAAAAGGATAGCGATTATGCTTTTTAATAAGGCAATTGACAAAAGAAGGTGAGGGAGGATGTATATTGCATATGTATAGCAAAAGAAAGAACTTTTGCATACGAACACGACAAACACAAACTCGAGATGATAAATCTAATAAACCAACCAGCCATATGGGTTAAACCATCGTTCATAAGAAACAAAGAACTTGAACTTGTGCATTTTTGAATTTCTATAACAATGTCCAAACTTCATGTGGAGTTATCATGTATAGCTCGAAAGAAAGAACTTTCGCATACGAACACGATAAACACAAACTCGAGATACTAAAGTTCATTCACCGACCAGGCTTTCTCGACAAAAAAGTTTTAAAAAATTTTCGACTCTTTTCGGAAAATGTCGAGAGAAAAAACCGAAAAACCCAAAATCAAAAATGTGCAACCCTGATACCGACCAGCCATCCGGGCTAAACCATGATATTGCACCACACACTTATCAAAAATTGGTCTCGCTCCTAAGCCTTACGGCCTCCTCAGTGTAACCTTAATCCATGTAAGCCTAAGTATAAAAAAAAACAGTAAAAAAAACCTGAAAGCCTAAGCTAGAGCGAAAAAAACAGTTAAAAATGCGAGTGTCGAATACTTTCTAGTGTGTACTGCAATTTACATCACAATTGCGTAAATACGGTGACAACCTTAGGTAAATTTATCAATTTGCTTATATAGTTGCCAATATTCACTCACTTCTCATTGTTCAACTGCAGGTGACCAACATATGGTTGTAACTATAACTATATAACTATATAACTATAACTACAGCTCTCTTGCACAATTTGAAAAAAGTGAATCTATTTCTTTCTGAAAAAATACAAATGTTTCTCAGAACAAATACATAAGTTTTTTGTCTAACTTTTTCATTGTCAATCTATGCATGTCTTTTTCTTTTCTTCATCAACTCCCTCAAATCAATTTAAGAGCCCGCTAAGAAGTTCGCCAGTAGAAGAAGTCAAACAGAACCATTGAGTCAGTTACGGTCAGTCACAACACAGTAGGTTCGGGTCCACTATAGGGCACTTTTTCCGTTAACCGGATAAACGCGTCGCGGTCGCGTCGCGGTTCCCTTCGCGTTTTATTTTTACATCAAAAAAGTTATTTTTACATTAAAAACGCTTAGGCTTAGTAAAAGTTTACGATAACGAGGCCGTACGGCTTAGCTAACGAGGCCGTACGGCTTAGCTAACGAGGAAACCGCGACGCGAAGGGAACCGCGACGCGTTTATCCGGTTAACGGAAAAAGTACCCACTATAGCTCCGGCCAAACCGCGTGCACTTTGACTGTCTCCACTCCGAACACTTTGCTTTTTACCAATTTTTTATACATATCTCTGCTGATGCAAGTATACGCTTAAAAGGCCATACGGCTTAGGAACGAAACCGCTATCAAGCAAATAATTTCATCGTATCCATGTTTGTCTGGTCTGGCCCGGACTTTAGTAAATCCGGATAGTTTATACATTTCTCTTGAGCCTAAAAAAGAAGAATCTAACCTTCAAGATTCAAATTTGTTTTTGAGTCGGAAGTACAGCTTTAAAAAGTAAACTTTGAATTAGCGAAATTTTAATTCACCGCGAATTTTAATGTATTACATTTACTTCTGGTCAGACATAAATTTCTTTTGTTCGCTCAATGATCTAATAATACAATGTTTAGCCAAAGTTTCAGAGAAAAGGACTCACATGCTTCTCACGGAGTATCAAACCCATCTAGTCTGCAATCCCATTCTCGGTCTAGTGAAGAGTCGAGTCCGGCGGCAAGTATTGGCATCACTCCGAATCCATACAAAAGAAGTCGCGCAGTATCCAGGACTCATTTCGCTGGGAGGTAACACATTTAAACCAAGAATGAGGCCAATATCGCATTGTCAAAACAGCTTCTTCTTCACATCATCAACGTTTAAAGTCACTAGAATAAGAAGTTTTCTGTGTTTGAACAAAAAAAAGTCGTGAGTCATGTTAAAAACGATTGAAAAAAGAAATATCGCAGAATTTCATGAATAAAACCCCTCGACTGATTTTCTACTTGTAAAAAAGAAGCCCTAGATATTAGTCAGCAAAGAAAAAACAGTCTGTTCTAGGTTGGTCTTATAAGTTTCTGAGAAAATAAACTTAATCGAATGAGCTAATTAACAAATGAATGAATAAATATATCAACCCAGTTTCTCTCTCTCTAATTTTCATCCTTCGAATTGAAAGATTTTTTTTGTGCAAAAACATCGGAAATTTAGAAAAACAATAATTTGTTTATTAATCTTCAAATTCTAAGTTACAAAGTTTAAAGGCAGGGACGCCTGTTTAAGATGACAATTGATTGAACTATCGCACAGAAAAAAGCTAGTTCACTGGACGGTATCGAACCCAACCATCTCTGACTCAAGCCGGGAGCGCCTGTTACCATTACACCACGGGGACACATTACTATTCCGTGCGATAGTGTTATATGAAAGGCGATAGTGTTATAATTTGTTTTTTTATTTGTTCATACAACAAGTTTTATGTGAAAAAAATTAGTAATAAACCTTCAAATTCTAAGTTACACAGTTTAAAGGCAGTGACGCCTGGTTAAGATGAAAAGCGATTGAACTTTCCCACATAAAAAGCTACATAGTTTTTTATACATATGTGCGATAGTTCAATCACTTTTCATTAATAACAATAATGATAGCAAGTGAAGCACCTATTTTTGCATTCTAATAGTAATGGAGAAAAAACCGTATCTAAACAAAAACGTGTCACGAAAACAAATCACAGGTACAAATAATACTTTTTGAAGCTCAAAAAGTGGCCAAATCGAAAAGTCTAAGAATATAAATATTAAACACTCGAGAACATGTCGAATTCCTGGCGAATTAGCTAGAAAATACAAGTAGATTTGAGAATATGTTTCAAGAATTGATCGGTTGATCATATGTAGCGATGATATTATTAACAGTCTCTTCCCTCCGTCTATTTCGCCGCTCTACTCTCCAAGAGGCGAGCAGGCTCGCTCCCCAGTCATGCATTCCACGACTGACAAGCTTCGTACGGTCGGTGCTCTTCCCCATCTTCAAGACTCTCAAAATTCGTCTAATTTTGTCATGACTATTGTGTGACATAAGTAATCACAAAGTACATGAACTGCATGTGCAATACAGTATCGAGAATAATTTACAATGCGACTTCTCAAGTATTTGAAACTAAGTGTGGATATCTTACAAGTGATATTAACGTTTCCATCTTTATCATTGTGCATGTTTTCGCTTTCAGGCCAAGTCTAAATCGAACAGCGCTTCCTTCAATCTCGCACAGAGCGTGGGAAAAAATCAAGATGTCTCGTCCCCTCCTACAGCAGAAGCTGGAATGAAGATTTTACCAGAAGAAAAAGGAAGGATCTCTGATCCAGAAGGTTCACTGATCAATCTGGTCTCACAGTGTCACTGCCGCGTCCTCCATCGTGACCAGCCTCAGTGTGACAATGAGGCTCTCTTCGATCCCTCTATCGAGCTATCCCTTCCTCTCACATTCACAGATCTACTCTACGAGGACTGGAAACCTATGGACTTCACGAAACCTATCCGTTCGCTGACAATTTATATAACACAAACTAGCCTAGTGCATGAATATGGAAAAAGCGATAACAAGAGTGATCATGATTTCCAAAATCACATACTTGATAAGTTTTCGGGATCATATTACTTCTTAGCGAGGCTCAACTTAATGCAAACTGGGTAAGTGAGCACTTAATGAATATTTTTGCACCCATTCCCATTTTAAAAGCGTGAATACGCTCCTCTGTGATGAGTTACACATTTTATTAGGTTGAACAATTTAATTAAGGCTGATGTAAAGTAAGGGGAAAATGATTCAAACAGGTTCAGTTCTTTAATAACGATTAACCCTTCATAGAGAGAGAAAAGTAGTCCACCGGAGCGGGATCGAACCCAGCCATCTCTAATTATAATATATCTGTCAAGTAGTTTTAACGCGTACCAGCTGCACTCTTCGAAAACTTTTATTGATATTTTTATTCACATCATCTCTAGTTTTTTTGTTACATGAGATTTTCATAAAATTATTGAAATTCAAGAATTTTAGCGAATTCGGCATGCAGAATCTCGTCTCCAACGACTCTTCCAGAGGAATCCTATCTGACTCCTTTCGATCCCGTTCTGATGGCCATGAAGTATGCCGACACGCATGCATTCGTCATCGATCAGCTTCTCGCCAAATATGAATTTCTCCCCAAGGTTTAGAACACCAACCACTCATTGATGAAGAGCTGAATTTTTACAATTTAAAAGTCGATTGAAGAACATTGTTTGGTTAATTGAAATCGATATTAAAGAACAATGTAACTCCAGCTTTCAAAAAACTTAAAGCTCTGCTTTGCTCGTTGAAAACCCGAGACAACAGTACTCCATCAATTCAACATCCCGATCTGTGATGGGTATGAGAATGACACCTATGACAGATAGAACAAAAACAGTTGATACCTACTCCGCCGAAGAAGTCAGAATGACTCAGTTCCTTATGAGGTTTCTGAATTCTACAACTGTTTGCCTATTTAATAATGTTTTCACTTCCGCTTTCGATCTTCCTCTTTCTCTCTCTTTTTCTAAATCCCTAGCTCTTTTTTCCCCAACCCCATGGCTCACTCTAGGCCGTCGGTCTCGCACTTTTTCGCTATTACTAATCCCCGCTACTATACTATGAACGTGCTATTCCCGCTCTCTGTACTATTTCATCTCAAAAGAGCCAACAGCTGTGAAGCCAACTTCGCAATATTCGACATGAGGAGAACAAAAAAGGGGCTGTTAGATTTGAGCGAGGAGAGCGAAAAAAGGTACAAAGCGGGCATATGGGACGGAGAGGATGAGGATGAGGGGTAAGAGCTTAGGAGAGAGAGAGAGAGAGAGAGAGAGAGAGAGAGAGAGAGAGAGAGAGAGAGAGAGAGAGAGAGAGAGAGAGAGAGAGAGAGAGAGCTGATGAACTGAAAAAGAGAAGCGATCGCGACTTTTTGTCAAAGTAAGTAAGATATACATCCATCAATATGGTGGCTTGTAGTAGCAGTTTGTTACGAACCGATTGACAACTTTGCAACATGTGGAAAGGAAAACTGTAAGGAGTTTGAGAGATGAGAATACAATATTTTCGAGTGACACTGTATACTTTCCTTGTTCCTTCGGAGCCTGTTACGAGTGAGAAAAAACTTTCGAGTTTTGTGATACCTCGTAAGCTAACGAGTTCTGAAGTATCGTATCAGAGATAAAAGAGTTTTCGAGTCAGAAAAATCGTCTGGCGAGATGCTGAACGAAGAAGAAGAGGGAAAATAGCGTAATTTCTTGTTTATTTAAATATTTTTTCTCCATGTGTTCTCAAATTTAAAATATGTATTAAATATAAAATAAATAAATAATATGTTTCTGAATGATTCTAAAGTATTTAAGTCAATAGAAGGTTGAAAACTTTTCAGCTTTCAACCTTCTATTTCTAATTTTATCTAATAAACTACGTTTTATATGAGCATAGGTATATTCGAATTCGAAACTTTTCGATGAATCCTACTCACCAAGACCTGAATTTTGCTCTTGTTAATTTGAAATCGTGTTAAAAAAGTTAATAAAATTGGGAAAAAAACTTCTAAAAAGTTGAAGATGAAAAGTAAGAGTAGGAAAACGTTAAACATAAATTTTGGGAAGGGAGAAATAAGAAAGTGAGAAATCTAGAGAAAGAAAAATAGAGAAAGAGAAAAGAGGGGAAGAGGGTGAGGGAAAGAGAGAGAGTGAGAGTGAGAGAGAGCGAAGGAAGAAAAAGAAGGACATAAGAGACTCGGAAGATTGTAAAAAAACTATTAGAGCCTACTAGTAGAATGCAGAAATATGTGATCGGTGGCAGCTGACTCTTCTTTCACGTCTTTCTAAACTCTCTCTTTTCCACTCAAAGGTCTCTTTCTCTTTCTTCCTCTGCCGCTCTATCTGCCTCTTTCTCTCTCTCTTTATCTTCTTCCCTCTCTGTTTTTGTCTCTCTCTCTCTCTCTCTCTCTCTTTCTTGCTCCTCTCCCTCTCTCTCTTTCTGTCTGCAATTCTCGCCTTATTCTCTTCAAACTTTTGATCTCTGTCAATCTCTTTGCAAGCCCCCTTCCCAACTCTCCGCTAGCAGAATCGGCTTCACCTTCAGAGCACTCACTCCCCCCCTCAGGATGCAGTTCTCTTCTGTTGTTCTCGTCAGCATCCTCGCCCTTCTAATATGCCAATCCGAAGCTGCGGTTTGTTTTTATGGTTTTCACCCCCCCCCCCCCAATTTTCTCACGAAATTATTTTACTTACAACGCAAGTTGTAATTTCTGATTTTCTGTATCATCTACCGATGGCTTAAAGCACAATCTGAATGGGTTTACCTCAAAACTTTGTTTTCAATCTAAATAAATCTCGATTCTGATTCATAGATTTTTTAATGATACCATTTTATCACTCTGAAGATGGAATCTCTCTCTATTGAAGACTCTTATGAAGATTCAAGCGAAATTATCTCAACCGAATGAATAATCATACTGACTCGGGAGAACTGCTTTCTCGGAGTTTCTAATAAACCAACCAGCAAATTAAATTGTTAGACATCGACTGATTTCCACGAAAAAAAGTTGACTGATTTCCACGACAATGCACTGGGTGTTTATGCAGAATCATTTTGTGAAGACTTTAAAAAAATTGACAAGCTCTTGCGGGCTCAAATTTACTATATTACACGATTTTACGAACAAATTTGAGATTAGTTTCCTCAATTACTACACTCCATCGATCTATTCAGATTACTAAACAAGGAAAAAATGAGAGACTTAACTTCAGTTGAATAATAAACAACGAAAACTCAAATTTCGATCAATACATGTCTTACGAGTTGTTCCTGTTACAGAAAAAGTCCAAGAAGGAAGTGAAGAAGGTGGTGGATGAGCTCGAGAGTCTCCTAGAAAACATCGAAGAGAAAGATGCCAAGAGCGTCAAGGCCCCAAACAGTTGGTTACACTTTAAAGCATTGAATAGTCCTGTGGAACCTGCTCCAAGCATAACAGATCAAAAAATGTTCCATTCAATGTCTTTGCAGTTTTTATGAGTGAAACATTGGTAACAAGCATACATACTCTACTCACACACATATGAATCGTGTTATATTAATTGATATATCAGTTCACATGTTAATACACATTTTCCAATGTTCAAGTCATAATACATTCATTCTTATGATTCCGCATGTCTTTCTTCCACATTCACACTGCAAATTGAAAATTCCATTGTAAGAACTCGCCTCAAGACGCCCAAGTTCTGCTAGTGACCTACAAATTGGGAAGTTGTTATTAAGATAATATGGAAGTAGACCAAAGTAGACCACATTCGCCACAGAATTGTGAAAAAATGAAGGTTTCAAAAGAAGAATTAAGTCAGAACGCCTTCGTAAATTCTGTCTTCCAACGATTTCCCCACTTTTACTCAATTTTTTTCAGTCTTGCACTTTTCTGATTTTCTCTCAATCTCTTTCACGAAGAGTGAACAACTGCTCCCATGAATTTCTCTCTCGCTCATCATCTTTCTCCTCAACTCATTTCTCTCATATTCCACTGCATTACTAGTGGCTAGGAGCGCTGCTTCTTAGATTCCCCGCTGTAATAAGCCTCTTCTTATGACAGGAAAACATTTTTGCAACTATACTTGAATGAAATACTTGTCATCGCTTGAGACGATTTCTTCTAAAAATAATTTATTTTGATGATAATTTATCCAAATCGGTTGATTAATCACTAATTTCGAAGCAAAGATATAACATTATAGGCTTTATTAAAGTTCTAAAAACTTATCGATTTTCTGAAACTTTGAGGGCTTGCATACTCACTTCAGCCTTGAAAATTTGATTACACTTCAATCAATCTTCAAATCCGAATCTCTAAGATACAACATATAGAAAAAGATCTCGTAGGACCTAGAAAAAGATCTCGTAGTACCTAGAAAAATATCTCCTAGGACCTAGAAAAAGATCTCACAGGACCTAGAAAAAGATCTCGTAGGACCTAGAAAAAGATCTTGTAGGACCTAGAGGCGATCAAGTTAGAAAAAAATTAGAGATAAAGACAGTAATGAATAAGAGAATTTAAGGTAGAGAATAATCTTACTCTGCCTAACAAGAGATAGGATAGATAGAAATATATAAAAAAAAACATAATTAAATAGTGCACAGAAGTGCTAACACTCTTGTCAAAAACTGGTAATCCTTGCCATAATTGTAAAATATGCCACTCTTATTATTATAGAAAAAGGTAAAAGAGTTGATAAAATTTTATTTATTTATTTATGTATTTACAGAAAAAAAACTAATTATTGAAGTGACATGGAAGGGGTAAAACGACAAAATGACAACGAGAAGTAACTAAAAAATACCTTCGATATTGATTTGAGGGAACACTATTCAAATACTTACAGCGGAGAAGAACCCGTGCGAGGAGCACATGTGTGGCTGGGGAAAGGAATGCGTTGTTGACAAGAAGGGCGAGCCGACCTGTGACTGCATTGCTGCATGCCCAAAGCTCGACGGTGACCCAATGGACAAGGTGGGGTACCTCTTTGGGTCTAAGAAGAGCAGATAATACCTCTTTAAGGGTCAGAGTTGTTTATACCTTATTGGGTATGAGAGCAAACTATACCTCTGGGTCTCAGATTCAATTCTTAACTCTGACTGTGAGTTTCCCATTTTTCATCTAAAGAACCAACCAATTTTTCATCTAAAGTACCAACTTTCTCTGTTCAAAGTTGACTTTTCAGGTGTGCGCCAACTCCAACGAAACCTTTACTTCTCTGTGTGACTTGTACCGCGAGAGATGTCTCTGCAAGAAGAAGGACAGCAAGTGCCAGTCAGCCAGTCACGCTAAGGTTAATCTTTTCGAAAGAACATTGGAAGGTGTTTGTTTTTAACCCTTTTGTATACTGTATTCATTGGGAATTCATCGCATTTGTACATAAGGGTACGAAAAAGTTTTCGTAATTGAAAGCTAACGGATTTTTTGTCATTGAAATTTTTAGGTCCCTGCATATTGTGTGCATATTATATAACAAGAAATTGCATATTGTGTGTATATTAGATGAATAATAATAGTGGAGAATACAAATAATGCTATCAGAAAGTGGAACACTGTTTATAGATCGAATTGGAACCTGAAACAAGAGTTACATTATCATAGCGAAATTCGATCAGATTATCGCATCGCACGGTCAAAAGCTAGTTCATAAATTTGGATCGTACCCGGCCGTCTCTTTCTCACGGGTAGTGCACGCGTTGCCTCAATACTACTGATAAAATTTTGCTTTTTCATTCGACAATCCTATAAGTAAGGCTCATTAAGCTTGAGGGAAACATTGTTGCAGGTTCATCTGGAGTACCTCGGAGAGTGCAAGCAGCTGAGCGAGTGCACCGAAGACCTAATGTCTCAGTTCCCCGACCGCATGGCTGATTGGCTCTTCCAGGTAAGTTTTTATGTTGGTCTCTTAGAAAGTTGATTTCCAAGAAGAAAGACAAAGTTTTTTTAAAAATTCATCTACTAGTGGTATAAGAATTGACTTTGAGTATCACTGGAACTACAAATAATTAAAACTTTTTCTAATGTATTTCAATATTCTACCAGCATTTGTCGACGGGTGAAAAATTGTAAGGGGAACGCGCATCACTGTAGAGAGAAAAATTTGAGAAGGGTAGAAATCCAACGTCTACTGAATTCTCAAAATTCTCATCAGAGTTGCTTTTGTCCGAGTTAATACAGAACTTAATTCTAGTGCAACTGGTAAATCAGTTTGTATTTAGCACATTCCAACCCTAGAATTTTAGGTGATGAAAGAGCTGAAGAACAGACGCGAGCTGCACAAACTCGAGTGGGAGGAGCTTATCTCGGAGGCTGAGAACGACGACGAGAAGAAGCACGTATACCCGGTTATCTGGAAGTTCTGCGACCTTGACGTCAAGCCGCACGACAAGGAGGTCTCGCATCACGAGCTTATCCCCATCACCGCGCCTGTGATCCCGATGGAGTCCTGCATCAAGCCCTTCCTCGAGGGATGTGACACGAACGGCAATGGCGCCATTTCTATGAAGGAGTGGGGCAAGTGCCTCGGCCTCAAGGAGGGCGAGATCCAGGAGAGATGCTAAAGCTTTTCATCATGTTTCCAACCCCCTTTACCAAAAGATACTAACCTCCGATTATTCTAAAGCTCAGTCATAGTTACAATTTACTCTTATATTGTATCCGTGAATAATCAATGTGTCCTATTAACCTCCAACTGACTCCTCTAACCCGGTCTTCGCAGAAGAAACTTCTAATCTTTGGTCAACTCTCCTCCCTTATAAATTTTTCTTTCTAACGTTTCAGTGCATTTTGAAGTGCCTTATTTCTGTGTAGGACATTATATTTATTTCTATTGAAGGCTCTTCACTCAAAACTCTTTATTAGGGACTAGTTTATTATGTTAAAAAAACTCTTTTCTGGATAAAGTTGCAAAATTAATACAAAATGAATTTATAAACAAAAGCTATACCAAAAATCGTACAAATGTTTACTTTTATGTTCTTCTTAAACACACGAAGAAAAAACAATAAAAAAGTTTACAAATACCCGGAGATTCTCTAAGTTAGAATTAGCAAAGGCTTTTACAACACTTGTGAAATTTTGCAGTACGCCAGGCCGTGCTCCTTTGCTCCCCTAAAACACGGGCTTTCACAACATACTCCAATGAAGAATCATGCAATCTACCAGCATGCTCTGCGAATAACAGAAGAAACAAAAAAGGAAATAAGACGGCATATCGAAATTGGAATAAGAAACTAAAAACTTAATCGACAAACTTTATGAAAAAACCATCCATTTGCAACTATTCTTCAATTCCTAAATTACTTGACACAGTGACGATTACATTTGTTTTCGTGATAAGATTCTATTGCTAATGCCCCAAATCCTGACAAATATGAAATTACCCATACACTTTTCTTCTCTTTGAGAATAATTTTCGCTCAATAACATACGGACCAATCCTGGTAGAAATAGTGGATGACTCAACTCATTCATTACCAATTATCAGCGAATTTTTTCATATTGAAACGCATCAAAAAAGTACCAATGAGAGTCCCCCAAATAAGAGAAAAGTACCAATGAGAGTCCCCCCCATAAGAGAAAAGTACCAATGAGAGTCCCCCCCATAAGAGAAAAGTACCAATGAGAGTCCCCCCCATAAGAGAAAAGTACCAATGAGAGTCCCCCCCCCATAAGAGAAAAGTACCAATGAGAGTCCCCCCCATAAGAGAAAAGTACCAATGAGAGTCCCCCCCATAAGACCAAAGGAGCGTCAGAATTCTTTTTTATAAAAAAACTGCTCAAAACATGATTGTTTTAGAGTTTTAGTAAAAGAGCAGAAAATTGTGAGACCATATTACACTTTTTGTCGAGTTCTCCATAAACTGCTTTTCCTTCATTGCGAAAAGATCCAATTACGTCGCCATCTTGACTAAAACTGCGTTCTTGGGCACCGTCTGCCCTTGCTTGCAGAGAATGGCCTGGATAACGCCCTCCCTCGTTGCTCGGACTAGATACTCCATCTTCATGGCCACTACCACGACAACTGCTTGCCCAACCTGCAAGAGAGAGAGAGAAAGACAGACACAGAGAGAGACAGAGAGAGAGAGAGAAAGCGAAAGTTTTAATAAAGAGAAAAATAGATCAAAATTGAGAGTTTAAGAGAGAAAAAGAAGAGAGACAAATAGACTGTCCACAACAGAGAAATACAGATTAGAGATATAGAATGAAAACCATAGAGAGAGAGAGTGCGAGAGATAATAAGAAAGTAAGATAAAATATTTAGCACGTACTCTTCGACCTCGACTGATTCATACGCGATCTCTAGTGATTCGAGTCTCAAAGTCCTTGAAAAGAGGCCCGGAGTAACCTTGACAGCCTCTCCTTCTCTGACGAGTACTCTCTCGACAATGCCGGGCATGGGAGCCACTGCATGCAAGCCTCCATCTCCCGCTGCTCCTTCTCCTGTCCAAGCCTTACTCTCCACCGGATACTCGTTCTCACCCATACCGTATACCTAGAAGAAACAATACCGTATACCAAGAGTATGATTTCACCGAGCGAGCCAATTCTTAAGATTGAAGTTTATTGAATAAACTAGTTTATGCGATTGAAAACCAAACCCAACTTTTCAGGTTTTTGGGAAACTGAACATGGACTCACCAGGACCGAATTCTCGGTGCGGACTGCTTTCACCTGCCATATCCTCTCGGCAGTCTCCAACCGGAACTCACTCTCTCCCGCTCGCTCTCGCTTCAACTCTGCTACTCTAACTTCTTTTTCCTCTCCCCTCGATGAGAGAATCACCCGACCATCTGCCCATTCTGCCACACTCACTTCCAGTTCACCTGAATGAATGGAATTGTAGTGGGAAATACTCGCAAAAACGGTCATGAGACAGGAACCGAACCCTCGTCTTCACACCGAACCCGTACTTCTCCTATTAAGATACCGATGCACACAATCTCTGGCAATTTCGAAGGTCTTTCGACAATAATTACATGCTCTTCGCATTACTGCTTACACCAATCTAACGCTTTTCATCCGCTTATGGTGCTTTTTACTCTCTGATATCTAAATAAAGTCTCAGTGGCGCTCTTATAAATATGTTACTACTAAAAGTTTACTAATAGTATCAACTACTTCCATTCCTTCCGTCTGATAGCGGTCGACTCACTTCTCACTCTTCATTTATATCGCCAAGAATGGAGGATTCCGTCTCTAGAAGGATTTGGAAACCTTGAGGCCGTAATGTCCAAACCATGATCGACACTCCAGTCAACATTGTTGTTGTTGGCCCATAGGTCCTGTCGAGGGGAGTCCTTTGGGATAGGTTGGTGATGATCCTTTTGAGTCCGGAGAAATTTTCTCCGTCTACACTCGCACCGCAGTTGGCGATCCTCTTCGCGAGACCCATTCGTTAACCGGAGAAGGGCAAGAGGTTATTTTACTGGCGCCTCGACTCGCCATTACAAAGTATAGGGGATTATCGGCTGATGTTTTATCCGGTGGCATGCCCAGGCCAGTCCGGCATCGCCCTCCTTTGACGAACTATACTATCCAATTTTGGTCCGCGACGGGCAAGCCCGCTATCTCCAATGCAATTGTGCAGAGACATCCCTCTATCCGCCACCTGAGGACGCGCTCGATACCGGTGAGGACGAACCGGTCCCTTGCGATGGTGTGAACTTGTGGGCTGTAGTACCATCGAAGGCGAGTGGCATAATGGTAGGGTGTTCGACGATTGTGCGAAGAGTCCCGAGTTCGACTCCCACCCGGACAGATCCTTCCAACCCAAGGGGGTCAAGAAATTTTGGTAGTGCTCATGCACGAATCTGACTCTCCCCACTACTGCTATCCACACTAGCAGTGACCTAGCGGGCAGCCACTGTTTCTACCAGGATAGGTCTGTTCTGCATCTCATGGGAGCGCGTACCCGGCCGCGAGGCGGGATCAAGCGCTAGGAATATTTTTAATGATATAGTATTCGGTCAACATTGATTGCAATTCACCAAAAACCCGTCAATTCGTGTTAAATTTCCACAAATTTGTGCACTGTTGTGATATTTTCTTCCCAAATCATTTCAGTGAATGGAGAGAGTTAGATGGAGAGCAAACCAACAACGAAAGAAGCCGAGCTAACCGAGTTTCACTTGACTTCTGAAGGGATGGTTCACCCGGAATGACGTTAGATGGGAGAAGAGGGATGCTGAAGACTCTCGGCGGCACAGAATCACGGCTAGCGCGCCTTCCCAAATCTCAACTTCACATTTTCCCTACTTTACTAGCGGTCGCTCCTCCCAAACGGTTGGTTAGTTTTATCTCTTCCTTTCATGATTTTCTATTCGTCTCTATTTGAAATCAAGTATCGCCACATTTATCAACGATTAAATATCTCCGCATCTTCTTACTCATGTGTATATTTATTCTCCATTCATGTCATCCTCTTCCCAAACCCAAAAAAAACCCGCTTTGAAAATTCAAAAAAAAATTTTTCCCGCAAAAATTACTATCAATTCTGCCTTTCAGTCGTCAAATGGTTGAAATCTCACATTTACACTCAGATCTCTCGCGAAGATAAATTCGAATGGGAGTCTTTCATCTCCAGCTAATGATTTCGATTATTCCATCGGATCTGTATTCACTCGATCGAAGTAATAGAGAAGGTATACCTCTTCAGCTGTCTTGACCTTCTCTTTGAACAACTCCTCTTTGTGATCGGGTATGAATTCTGTGTAGACATTGCCCTGCAGGAACAATATTCTATCGGGTATCTCTGATTTAATTGGTACAAAATGAACCGCCTTCTTTATCTGGTCATTCATCAACAGCTAATATTCTGATCCTCTGATCTAATAATCCTAATCAAGATCAATAATCAATATAATCAAGATCAATAATCCTAATCAATAATCAAGAGCTAATAATCCTCTGATCATTCATCAACAAATTGGCTCAGTGTTGCCTTAGGGGACATTATCTACAAATTCTTCTGCTCGAGTGATGGATGAGTAGCTAAAGAGGATTCAGAAAGAGCTACCAATGAGCAAATGATGAAGACTGAAGACTGGATGACACAGGGGATGTTGATTACTGACTCATCGGGAGAGAGAGAGAGATGAAGAGAGACAGAAAGAGAAGAAAGGAATAGAGAGTGAGAGTAAGGAAAGAGAGAGAGAGAGAAAGAGAGAGAGAGAAAGATAACAAGGAAGAAAGTAGGGAGAAGATAGAAATAGAAAGAGAGGAAAGGAATAGAGAGTGAGAGTAAGGAAAGAGAGAGAGAGAGAGAAGGATAACAAGAAAGTAGGGAGGAGAAAGAGATAGAAAAATACTATGAAATGAGAGAGGGAAAGAGAAAGATGAAAAGGCGAGAATGGAAGGGACTAGTCCGGAGAATGTGCCAGTTCAGAAAGCAAGCCAGCTGACTCCTAAAGAAACTCTATGCTGCTCGCGAGTATGCAAGTAAGCAAATCTATACAGAGTCACTCGAATACATTGATGGATAAAAAGGTTAGGGAATGGCTATTGAGTGTCAAGAAGAAATGAGCTCGATTATAATACTTTTTAGGGCTTAAATTATGTTACAAAACCTTACTGAAAAGGTAAATAAGTCCAAATTCACTGAATTTTCCTATGCACCAAACTATTTTTGAGATCTAATCTTAGTATACATCTGAAGATGAGAAGGGCAAAAATTTGAGATAAATACCTTATCCGATCTTTTGTTTGAACTCTCTTCAAAATTTCATCACTTCTTATCTAGTCAGGGGTTAAATGGTTACCGGACCAGCTATGTTGGCGCATACATGTTCACACCGAGAATGATCTACATTCTCTTCTCCTTCCGTTATATTTTACTTTTTCTCTACTTCTCTTTTTGCCTTTCCTCATCCCTTTTTCAACTCGCTCGGCGCGTACAAACAAGCCTTAGACCGGTCTCATTTAACGCCTGTACCTAGTTAGTTTTCATGAATCTTCACTGTTATAGTCAGGGGTTAAATGGAGCCGCCCAATTTGGGTTTACATGTATCCACCGACGGGACCGATCCGGTCACTATTTAACCCCTGGTTATAGTCCTCGCGAAAGCCTCTTGCATTTCGAAAATTCTGCTTCACATCATCATTAAAATTTCGCTATGGCAGATCATATTCGAAACATTAGTAAACTTTCATTTTTAAAAAATAATTATTTTTTCTAAAATATGTGGGCAGATCTATGCATCTCAGGGGAGCGCGTACCCTGCCGAGAGGAGAAAACAAGCGCGAGGAAGATTATTTTATACGGGCAGATCTATGAAGTTCTGAAAAAAGGTTGTTTTATAAGTCTTCTGTACGTACATATGTTATTCTCTATTGTTTATCAAACTTAACTCCTGTCTACCCCCCCCCCAAACCGTTTATTTATCTCGTGATTTGTCTTGAACATACAACTTTTTTGGCAAATTTTAAGAAATCAGGCCTTAAATGAGACCGACATAAGGGATGTTTGTACGCGCCAAGCAAGTTGGAAAAGAGATGAGGAAAGTCTTAAAAACAAAAGGAAGTAGATGAGAAGTAAAATAGAACGGAAAAAGACAATACTGTAGATCATATTCTACGCTAACATATATGCGTCAACATTTGTAGCTTGTCCCTTCTCTATTTCACCCTTGTACAAAACAGCTTGTCAATAATCAAAAACTTTGCTTTTAAATACTGATAAACGCCATGTTTATCATAGATAACAACTAAAACTATTAAAAATGCCAGGTAATTTGAGGAGAAAAATCCCTGAATACCTTGATGAACTCTGGATGAGCCAGAATACGGCGGACGAAATCGATGTTGGTCGGAAGGCCAGAGATGCGAGTCCTGGCAAGGGCGCGGTCCAGAAGACGTGAGGCGCTCTCCCGATTCTCTCCCCACACAATTACCTCTAACATGCACGCTCTTCTTCGTCGTATGCTAAACAACACGGCAATGGAGAAATGATTCAATCAGAGAGAGAGAAAGAGAGAGAGAGAGAGAGAGAGAGAGAGAGACAGAGAGAAAGCGGGAATGGAAAGAGAAAGAAAACAGATTGAAATAAAGAAAGAAAGTTATTTGATATAAGAAAGAGAGAAAAAAAGACCAGAGTAAAAAAAAAGAAGATATTTTCTGTGTCATTTGACAAACGGAATGAACACTTTTCCGGAGGGTTTGATTAAACTCATTCATTGCAAAGAAACGTTTTCGCTTAATTCAAAAACTGCAAAAGTTGAGCAGGCTATTTGAAATAGAACCATGGTTTTACAAAATGAATTTGAAAATCGATTCAAAACTGGTAAAAACTTCAAATATTGTTAAAATATAATTAAATGATCGGGAAAAAATGAGAGAAATATACGGAAAAGAAAAGAAACAAAAGAGAACGATTAACTACTGAGAAAAAAAATTTGCAGTTACAACGGGAGAGTCAATTAGCTTCTTCAGAGGATCCTTTCTCTATCCCGATTCGGAGAGTACCTAGAAAGGATGGGGCCATCAAAAACCTCCGTGAAAAATCTCTTCTTCCTCAAGACAAGAATCAACATTAAAAGTGTACCTTAGCAATCATTGGGTCATAGTGGACGGAGACTTCATCCCCAGCCACGACTCCGGTGTCTATCCGAGCATCTGATGGGAATTCCACGTAGTCTAGACGACCTCAAATCAATCGATAACTCTCAATCGATAACTCTCAATCGATAACTCTCACCACCATGAAAATTTCTTGAATTTATGGCGAGGTTAAATAGTGACCGGATCGGTCTCGTAGGCGGATACATGTACACACTATTGACAGAAAACTCCATCTCTTTTCTTACCCTTTTCCTTCATCCCCTCTTCTTTTTTCCTCCAAACTTTGAGCGGCGGATACATGTAAACCCAAATTGGGCGGCTTTATTTAACCCCTGATTATGGCGTGTATCCGTAACTTTATTCCAAAACCCTTTTTTTAAACAAATTTTTTTACAACAACCTTCAAACGTGATTTTCAACTAAAAAAACTGACTTTTCTTATTTCAGCATTTAACACGTTTGTGTAGATTGTAACAAATAAGCGAACGTATGAATGCTTGCAGTACGTGCAGAATCCAATTACCTAGCTCGAGCAACCGTTTATAACTCCTCCTCAAACCTTTACACGACCCATTTTTGCCTCAAACTTTGAACATGCTCGAACAAACAATACATGCTCACTGATAAAAACTCTCAGAGTGAGATTGACCAACCGGCTGTGGGCATGAAAACTCCTTTGTTAGTATCTTCCGCGTAGACTCTGCACTCGAAGGAATGGCCCTGTAACCGTGGATTAGTATTATCATAAAAAAAGCACGAGAAAAAAAAAACAAAAAGAGAAAGAGTAAGTAAGACAGAAACAGTGGAGTCAAGAGCAGGGCGTTTCTTACTACCCGCACAAATTTTTTCGAGCGCATAGATTTTATAAATTTCCGAAAGTTAGAAAACATTTTTGGCAATGACTCATGAAATTCCCCCGGTAAGAATATAAAAAAAGGTTTCCGAGTGCATAGATTTGAAGGTTTTTACGGATTTTTCGAAGAGCGCATAGTTTTTTTTCATCCACAGTGCGGGTGAGTGAAAGAACCTGTTCGAGAGCTTCGACCTTATTCTTCTGTGTCACGTGGAGGAAGACAACCCAACGGGCAAGAAACAACAACAACAGTATCGTCTCATCCTGGCAATATACTTACGGAGTTGAGCTCTTCCCGAGGGAACGCGCGTACTCTGCCGCGAGGCAGAACGCATACTCTTTCCGAGGGAACGCGTACTCTGCCGCGAGGCAGAAAGCGTACTCTTTCCGAGGGAACGCGTACTTTGCCGCGAGGCAGAAAGAGCGAGGAAGATTATGATGAAAAATGTCTTGGGACCAGTCCATTCAAATTGAGAATCATTTGTCACCAGCACTGTTGAGCATTTTGAAAATGACCGTTCTTTGAGCGACGGAGTCTAGAATAATGGGAAGCAGGGCGTTTCTCAGCACCCTCACAACTTTTTAAAGCGCAAAGATTTTAAAAATTACAGAGTTCAACATTAATTTTCATAATGATTCCGACTTTTGCTAAGAAAAATCCGAGAAAAAATATTCCAAGCGCATTGATTTCAATGTTTTTGGAGAGCGCATAGATTTTTTTAACCCGCAGTGCGGGTCAGAGAAACACCCTGATGGGAAGCTTTCTTTTCTCTACTATTTACCTCTAACTGCCTTCTCATTATTCCCGACTCCTGCTCAAAGAGCGGCCTTTTTTATTATTAGACAATTTTCCAGTATAAGAAGTGAGTTTCGTCAAGTTATATGCGTTCGAAATAACTTGAAGAAGAGAAAATTGATTCAAAGTATTGATTGATTCAAAGTATTGATTCACCTTTCTCTTGATCTCCTCTTGAGAGCGAGGAAGTTTTTCGCCTTGAGCGACTCTCAATTGCCACTCCACCAGATCGACACCTTCAACCTCCTTCTAAACTAACGTCTTCCATACTAATACTTTTGGAGGCGGGAAAACCTTCACTTGCTATTTTCCAGCTCTTTCTCTCTCACATGTAAACAAAAAGTTGCTCGAACAATCTACAAATATCGGGAAATTAACTATAGCATTTCACTTTTTCCTTGCATTTTATGGTCTTCTAAGTTTTGAGTATGGTTTTTGGTACAATGTATATCGTATTTCTTTTAAATTTAAACATTGCTTACTAGTGCTTTTTGTTCGTATAGAATGAATGATAAAACACGGGCTGAAAAAAGAAATGGAACCCGTGATAGCCTCTGTGATGGGATGCTCAACTTGTAGTCTGGTGTTCATCTCCATGAAGTAGAAGTTGGCGTGGGAGTCCAGGATGAACTCGACCGTCCCCGCACCCGAGTACGCGACTGCCGCTGCTGCTCGAACAGCCGACTCACCAAGGCGGATGCGAGTCTCCTCTTCTAAACTCGTCATTATCAAGGTTCGTTCGACTTGGTCATAGCTCATCAACAGACGAACTGTACATAAGTTTTGTATATTGCAATAAATGTTCGACCTAATGGGCGCTAAAATTGGAATAAAAAACCTTCGAATTCGTGGAATTTTGTTCATTTTGATTTAAAAACAAGAGTAGCAGCCAACAAGCAGCGCACTTCAATTTAAGGCCTGCTCTCCTTACCTAATTTAAGGCCTGCTCTCCTTACCTAATTTAAGGCCTGCTCTCCTTACCTAATTTAAGGCCTGCTCTCCTTACCTAATTTAAGGCCTGCTCTCCTTACCTAAACCACCTCGACCAGGGGTTTTTTAGAGTGCAAAAAAAAGGTACAGACGTTTAATAAGTTTCCCCCCTTATAAAAAAAACAGAGGCCCGCGAAATTTTTATTATTTTTGTTTCACATAAGGGTCCCCTTTATAAATCTTCAAATGCCCAGTTACACAGTTTTAAGGCAGTGACGCCTGGTAGAGAAGGTGCCCTTTATGATTTGGAAAACAGAGGCCCGCCGAGAGCAGGTCTGACATGACTATTTAACCCTTTATCTCGACTACGCCATAAGGGAATATATGCTGGCAAAATCTGTGCTAAAATACACCACAGTTTCGGTGGCCTTAAATCGTTCATGAAGAGAGCTACGGAATTTTTTTCCTCTTTCACCTTTCTGCCGTGATAGCCTAACATCCCCAAACACTGAAGATCGTAAATCGTGATTCACGGGGGTTTTTTAGTGTGCAAGAAAAAGGTACAGACGCCCGCTAAAAGCGGAAAAAAATTTTCACGGAAGGGCCCCCTTATGAAAAAAAATACAGAGGCCCGCGAAAAATTTTTTGTTTCACATAAGGGTCCCCCCTTATGATTTGGAAAAACAGAGGCCCGCCGACAGAAGATCTGTCATGATTATTTAACCCCTGATCGTTAACGAGGAGCCTGTTTGTAAAGAAATTTGGATGAAACTTCTACCAGGATGTTTCTCTGACCCGCACTGCGCGTAAAAACAAATCTATGCACTCTCCAAAAACCCCGTAAAACATTGAAATTTATGCGCTTGGAATACATTTTTCCTCGGATTTTTCGTTGAGAAAGTCCAAATCACTGGAAAAATTGAATTTTGAACCCTGAAATTTTAAAAATCTATGCGCTCGAAAAAAGTTTTGCGGGTGCTAAGAAACACTCTGAACTTCTACTAGTTGTACTTGCTAAGGAGAAAAACAATTTTTTTAAAAAATTGAAACAAAAGTCTGAGAAATCGGTTGATAACCAAATTGAAATTGCAATAAATATGCTTAATCCTGTAAACTTCCTTGCTTAAAGAGCGGAAAATAACAAGAGATTTTGACATGTACCAAGAACCTCTGGTGAATATGCTAATTTATTTTAAACATCCCCCCAGAAAAAATAGTTTTTTTTGTTGCGTTTTCCATCATATTCTTGTTTCGCACGCTGAGAATTTCAGCAGTCACCATATAAAATCTTCTGGCCGACGAATCTGAACCAATTCAGTATGATGAGAATAGAAGAGGGCTAAGAGCATTTTAGTAGTGGACTCAGGTATAATATAGTGAGTGACCTGCCACTCCTATGCGGGGGATACGTACATGCATAGGTAAAATTTCTTGATTTCTCGAGAGGTCGAAAAAATGTTACTAAAAAGAATGTTACTGGATGCTGGAGCAGAAGAGATAGCAACAACTATTACCGAGAGAAAATTTCGAGTTCGGTTTTTTGGCACTTTTTCGCTTCATCGGGTACTCGCGTCGCGGTTCCCTTCGCGTTTTATTTTTACATCAAAAAGGGCCTTTAGCAAATCGCACTCAGTGGCGCAGTGGCTCACTAAAACACGGCCTCAACTCTGGCCTTTTACAAATCGCACTCAGAGGCTCACTAAAACACGGCCTCAACTCTGGAAATTTTGGGGAAAGGAAAGGGGGGAGGGGGAGAGGGGTTTACCTAAGCAGGGAAGGGAGGGGGGCCCTAAAGGGGGAAGGGGGGAGGAAGAGGGCCCTACCTAAGAAAAGGGGGGGAGTAGGGCCCTAAGGGGGAGGGGGAAGGGGGCCCTAAAGGGGGGCCCTAAGGAGAAAGGGGGGAAGGGAGTTTTAATGAGTAAGAAAAAAGAAAGAGAAAAGTGAAAAAAAAGTGAAAAAAAAGAGAAAAAATAAAAAAAGAGAAAGAAAAAAGAATACTAATTAATTGAGCTAGGCCGTTTTTAAGTTGAAGCCGTGTTTTAGTGAGCCTCTGCGCCACTGCGCCACTGAGTGCGATTTGTAAAAGGCCTCAAAAAGTTATTTTTACATTAAAAAACGCTTAGGCTTAGGAAAAAGTTTACGATAACGAGGCCGTACGGCTAACGAGGCCGTACGGCTTAGCTAACGAGGCCGTACGGCGCGAAGAAGGCCGCGACGCGAGTACCCGATGAAGCGAAAAAGTACCGGTTTTTTTCGGGTTGAGTGGCGGATACGTACATACACCCATTTGGAAGGGGTTGAGTGGCGGATACGTACATACACCCATTTGGACCGACACATAATATCCCTGAGTGGACTCACCGATATTAGGAGCAGGAGCTTCTTCTATAATCTTCTGATGCCTTCGTTGGACGGAGCAATCCCGTTCCCATAAATGCACGTAGTTTCCATGCTGATCACCAAAGACCTTCAAGTTATTTTGATGCACTTTTTTGAGAAAAACATCGTATATATTTTTTTCTAAACGTGATTGATTGTTTATTGCTAAAACTCAGACCTGGATCAGTTTTACCCACCCCGGACCGCGTCTCTGCCTTTTTTTTACTGTCTCGTTCCTAAGCCGTACGACCTCGATAGCGTAACCTTTGCCTAAGCAGAAAAATCATTGAAAGTACCTGAGAAAAACTTTTTTTTCCTGAGCTTGCGAATTAAACTCTGCACTGTCTGACGTTGCACACTGACCAAAGAAAGCGTGAGGTGATAGATAGCAGACAAGCAGAGAAGAATAAGAAATTAAATAGCACGAAGAAACTGCAGACGATCAGACAAAAATCCACTGGCTGACACTGCACGCTGCACCACAACCACGAAGTCAGAGACGCAATGTGGCGTTAGGTAAAGTTCAACCCTCAACCTATACTAACAAATAGGAGGAGCACACATCTTGGTCGGCTTTTTTTTTTTTCAAAAAAAAACTTTTCAAACTTTCAAACTTTCAAACAAACTAAACTTTCAATTCCTTTTTTTTTCGTAAATCTTAAATATTCACTAATCATAAAATATACTGTTTCTAATTTTTCATTCTCTATCCCTTCTTTCTATTTTTGTTCAAAGGTATCTTGTGCTTTCTATGGGACTTTCATCTCGCTCTTCTTATCTTCCCCTTCTCTTCCTCTCCGTCTCTCTCTCTCCTCTCTGCAATCTCATCTTCCTGACCTGCACTTCAACATGCCTGGGTCTCTCGACAAACTTCTCCACAAGCATTTCATCCCTCCCAAATGACTTGCGAGCCTCACTCCGGGCTGCAGTCAAGCTCTCATCAAACTGTGACTCGTCATTGGCGATTCTCATACCTTTCCCTCCGCCACCGTACACCGCCTTCAGCATCACCGGGTAACCTGGAATGGACGAGCTTTGTCCAACATCAAACTGTCTCCTCTCAACCGCCAAAGCAGCACGTAGATCAAAACGCCTAATCATGAAACGGCAAACTTTGAAGAAAGATCGAGAGCGTGTCATAAAATACAGGGAACGCCATACAAACAGAATTTACATCACTACATTAGAAGATTAATCCACAGGTTGAAGCAAAGATTTCACCCGCAGCGTTTTTTGAACAGTCGGTTTTTGGAGCGTATTTTTGACAAATTTAGGTTACTTTTGATCAATTTTTCATTATTCCAGACTTCCCCCATCGGAGAGCGGTCGTTGTTTTTTTAAAGTTTTAAACAGTCACACTAGTTAGACCTTTGGTCGACTTTATTTCACGCCTACGAAATTCGTAGTTCTAATAGTAGGAAAAAAGGAACCTTTTTTCTGTTCTCTTCATGCCTTGATAAAAACAAACCTATGCGTGCCGCATGCGATTTGAGATTGGCGTCGCTCTGATCTTCTCCGTGGAAACCTAATACAACAGGGACATCGGCGTCCTGCAACAAATCGTCAGTGTTCTTTCTTCTGTAATACACTGAACTCTTGTTTTAAAAAAAGAAGCATATTTTACCTAACTTCTTTGTTTCGTAAAATTCATGCACGAATGGTTTACCCAATAAAGGCTAGTAATATGAATTCTATTCAAATGAGTCTGTGCTGTATTATGTCTTCTTCTTTTTCTACCTAGCGTTTATCCCGCCGCCGGGCAGGGTCCGCTTACTGTGCTGTATTATGTATGAGTCTTAAAGCATTTTTTCAATCGCATGATCTCAATCCACCTTCAGACATGCGTGGTAATAATGACCTGCATGATTTGCTTAGCGACACTCTTCGTGCCCATGTCTGTGATGGCTTTAGATGAAGGACCTATGAAGACTAGGTCCGCCTCTGCACATTTGTCAGCAAAGAGCGCGTTTTCTGACAGAAAACCATATCCAGGATGGATGGCCTGCGAAACAAATTACACTCTTTCTTCAATTCGCCTTTTTTATGCATAACAAATTTAACAAATTAACGAAGTGAATTTCCAATACTTAAATCCTTAAACCTTAAGTTTTTCCTGACCAATCATAAATCACCAGTACTTGTCGAAAAATTGAAAAAAGACCGTACATCCGAGCGGAGGACTTTAAATAATGAATGAATCATTTTAAAACCCTTCATTTCTTGCTTGCTTCTCATTATTCCAGATCCCCAACTCAGCCAAGCGGTTGTTTTTTTGACAAGTGCATGTGTGATATGCGACAAATTCGACGTGAATAATATATAAAAAAAATTTATTATCGGAAATGCACTTCACATTTAATAGCAGGCACAGGAAAACAAAAGAGGAGTTTTATTAAAGTATCAGCGCATGAGAGCTAATTTCATTATTCTTTATAAACAAAAAATTAAAAAATTTAGCGAAAAACTATAAAAAAGAAAGCTCCGCTTTAGGACTCAACTATTTAACCTCTGCTAGTAAGTGATGTCTCAAAAATCAACCTGAGAGCCGGATTGAATGGCGGTCTCGATGACTTTGTCCATGTTGAGATAACTCTTGGAGGCTGCTGCTTCGCCTATGCAATAAGCATAGTCAGCCGTCTTCGCATGGAGAGATCTTCTATCTGCATCAGAGAATACAGCCACGCTCTCCATCCCCATTCTTCTTGCTGTGCGCATAACTCGAAGTGCGATCTCCCCCCGATTGGCAATCAAAACGCGGTTAAACTTCCGCACAACTGCAGACCGGGATGACATGAATCGTCTCGAGTGTCCGACAACTGGTACCGTCAAAATCTGCAACACATCACTATATAAATATGAGAGCTCAATTAATTAACGTCATATTTATCATGTAATAATACGTATTTGTTGTAATGAAACGTATTTAAAAAGGAAACTTTGTTACTTGAGTGGGGCCGCACTTTAGTTGGGGGGGCACACTTTACTTGGGGGGGGGTTCACATTACTTTTAACTGATTTTTTCGCTTAGGCTCTGTCTAAATGTATCTAATTGCAAAAAATAGGTGCATCACTTGCTATAATTGCTATTACCAATGTATTGTCACATCAAACTTGATGTATGAAAAAAAAATCAAATCTAGGAATTGATCTGAACAATTTAACCATTCAAATTGATCTGATAAATTTAGAGAGCCTGACCAATCCTAGCCATAACATATATATATATAGGCATAATTCAATGGATCAAAGAAGAAAAAAAAGAGAAAACAAAGGAGTAATTCTTTTTAGTGCATTTGTATGGTGCATTGGTATCGTGCAAAAATGCGGCCGTTACAGAATTACATCGTGCACACTGTGCGCACAGTGTGCACGGTGTAATTCTGTAACGCCCCAAAAATGCGTCTCTTCGGCCATTACTAAAGCACGCCGTGCACGCTTGCACGCACGCTGCACGCTAAATCATTACTAATGCACGCCAACGCGTGGGAAAATTCTTAACTCCGCCCCATGCGCTTTATTTAGTTTTTTTTCATTTTGTTTCTGCTTTGGCTTAGGCAAAAGTTCACGCTAACGAGGCCGTACGGCTTAGGCTAACGAGACCGTATCAAAAATTAACATAATAGTGCGTCAAACACTCTTTCTCGCGCGTTGGCGTGCATTAGTAATGATTTAGCGTGCAGCGTCCGTGCACAGCGAACACACCGTGCACAGCGTGCACGGCGTGCTTTAGTAATGGCCGTCTCTTCACACAAATATATTTCCAAAATAATAAGAGTAAATAGTATCACTGAAACAAATTTTATAGTGTCGTAGTTTGATTTTGCGGTAAATTCGAACTCAGTACTGACTGAGCTCAGTTCAATCAGTTATAGTTAACTTGTTTCTAACATAAAGTGCCTTTCACCTATCAAATGAGATTTTCTCTTCTTTTTTAAAGCTTAATTATCTATCAAAAAATTTCCTGCTTTAATAAAAAACTGCTCTATGTTTAATAAAATTAATGAGCATAAATTTGAATCTTTGTGCTATGCTCCTAGGAGTGATATATTCCTCATAATTAGCTAAATCAGCTTGTTTGATATTTTAAATCAATTTCAGAATGCGTAAGAAAAGCGCAAAAACAGATGCGCAAGGAACGAATGTATCCGGATCATCTAATACAAAAGCTAAGTCTCTTCAGAGGAGAAAACTCCTACAGAAAAAGAAGAAAACGAAGATTGACGGTTGGTTGCCGAATTCATCTCATAAGTTATACATAAATAATAATTTATCTTCCATGTTCCATTTCTCCTCTGTCTTAATCGTGAATTCTGGAGTTACGCTCTATTCATGACGCAATCGCTTGATAAGCATGCACGACCAAGAGAACAAGGCATATGAGCCTTTCATATGACACTATTGCACGGAATAGCAAAATGTTCCCGTGATGTAATTGTAACACGCGCTCCTGATTTGAGTCGAGATGGCTGGGTTCGATTCCGCCCGGTGAACTAGCTTTTCCGTGCGATAGTTCTATCATTTGTCATTTTAATCAGGCGTCACTGCCTTTAGACTGTGTAACTTAGAATTTGAAGATTTATACATGAAAAATTAATTTTTTTTTCGTTAATTGTAAAAAAAAAATTCAAAGCGATAATAGTCATCTGAAACAAAGAATTTTGAACCCTTAATTTAAAATCATATTATCGGAGCCTCAGACTGTGTACAAGACCTAAGGAAGAAGAAAGCGATTTAATTTCAATTATTTCTGCTTAATCAACTGTTCAAGTATTGTTTACTTTAAGAAGACTTTACAATAAGATTTGTTAGTGCAATCATATGCTTGTGGTGTTGAGTGCAGTTGTGAAGGAAAAGGTCTGCTTCACCGAATTCAGGGATTTAGAAGAAAACCTCTGTCCCGGAACTTGAAAGAAACCGTATAATTGGTTCATAGCCTCGAAATAAGTGTTATTATCTTCAGACGAAGAAGTTGCGATGAAAGATCGCATCTTCCGCAAGTTTCAAAAAAAGCGTAAGGAGGAGGAAGCAGCGGTACTCCGAGTAAGTTTTTTTTTTCAATTGTGAATTGAGAACAGGGGTTAAATGGAGCCGCCCAATTTGGGTTTACATGTATCCGCCGCTCAAAGTTTGGAGGAAAAAAGAAAAGGGGATGAAGGAAAATGGTAAGAAAAGAGAGGAAAATTTTTGTCAATAGTGTGTGTACATGTATCCGCCGACGGGACCGATCCGGTCACTATTTAACCCCTGATTGAGAACTTTGCAGAATAAAAAAGGTAGTGTCTCTTTTTGATGCATTTTGTACAGTAAAGTACCTCTTCAATACGGTACATCCATAGTTATCATTGTATCATCTAAATCTATACATAGAAAAGGTAATATTTGAGAGATTAAAAATCTTGTTTACTCAGTTAGGTATGGTAACGATAAGAGTTTATATGGTGTTTTGAATATTTTGCTCTCTTTGCAAGCGGGCTTACCTAGGATAATGAACTCACGACTATTGATCAACCTAGGATAATGAACTCACGACTATTGATCTACCTAGGATAATGAGCTCACGACTATTGATCTACCTAGGATAATGAGCACACGACTATTGATTTACCTAGGATAATGAGCTCACGACTATTGATCTACCTAGGATAATGAGCTCATGACTATTGATCTACCAAGGATAATGAGCTCACGACTATTGATCTACCTAGGATAATGAGCTCACGACTATTGATCTAAACCATTCCGCGCTCGGAGAGTGGTTGTTTCCTCAAAATTTCATGTAAATGTTACCTATAATTGTTGTCTTAAGAATTTTTCTTTCAGATCAAGCCAGGTTCAAGCTCGGTTAAATTTGTGAATCCGGATGCCCATGAAAACGTCATCAACAGAGCGGAAGAGCTACATATCAACAAGTTGTATCAGGTAGTGTATTATTTGAACGATACACCTCGTCGGCTGGTAGGTATTTTTTTGGTGTCAATGTTTCTCATATAAGTATAATCGTAATTTGACCATTATATCGAGTTTTTGAGGGTTTTAATTTATAACACCTCTAATGTTATCATAGTTGATCAAAGGTGTAGTGTAACTGTTGAAAATTCGATAAGAACGACCAGTCTTCGAGCGGAGGAGTCTGGAATAATGAGAAGCGAGTCTGGAATAATGAGGAGCGAGTCTGGGATAATGAGGAGCGAGCTGAAGGTAAAGAGCGGAGAAGGGAAAGTTAGGCATTTTTCTAGACTCCATCGTTCTATAAACGGCTGTTTTCTAAAATTATCAACAGTGCTGGTGAACTATAAATGTTATACATTAAAACCCTCAAAAAAGTGATACTTCTGGTTAATATGCATTTGAAAGATGAGGCAAAGAATAAGAAATCGGAAACCCTCTCATTCTAAGATCATGGAATTCACAGTAAGTCTGCAATAGGTTTGTACACTCACCTCTGGTATCATTTTGTGATAAAAAGCATGTTTGAAAGGGGGAGATGATGGCCTTACTCTCCACTATCTACAAGTTATTCAAATAGGGCAAAAGGTTAATCATAAAGTTCCATAGTTAAAATCTGTCTTGATTTTTCAAAAGGTCGATCGCCAAGGTAGAGGAAAAATTTCCACTTTTAACTTGAAACCGGTTGAGGCTGAGTTATAACTGAAGAAACGTTATATTTAGGTAGAGAAATTGAGTTTTTTCAATTTCACTTTTAGCTGAGAAGATACATTCATTTCGAGTAAGGGAGAGGGTCGGTCGGTCGCCATAGAAATACCAGAGGTACGGTAGATGACATAACTCAACAAAGTTCTCTTGAAAAATTAGTAGAACCAAGGCTCTCCTAGGGGACTCTAGAATAATGAGATGCGAGCAGGAGACAAGGGAGAGCTATTCAGGCTGTTGTTGTTGTTGTTGTTGCCGGATGTAGCCGGCTTCGAAGAACGTCTGTGTACTTCGTTTCTTGTTTTTTTTTTTTTTTTTTTTTTTCTTATATCTTCAAGAACGCTGCGACATCCAGCGGCTTGGTCCAGAGGTCGATTGGAGACAGCGCGGTCGGGTGGCATGGGCAGTTGAAGAGATGCGCAACGTCGTGAGGTCCGGAAGAGCAATCGGGACACACGTCGGGGATGGATTCGTCAATGCGGTGGAGGTAGTTGTTGGTGAATCTGCTGAATCCCGAACGGAGCTGGCTGAGCGTGCATCTAGTCTTGCGGGGTAACTCCTTCTCTTCTTCCTGGATAAGGGGCGGAGGTCTGCCTCCCAGGATGACGGCACCCTTCAACGATTGGAGTTCGTTCGAGACCATCATCGAGTGTACGGTGTTTGCGACTGATTTCCCATTGTTCGGGTCCTTTGACATCTGTTTCGCGGCTTCGACAGTCTTCTTGCAGCTCAACACGAGGTTGTTCTTCATTGCGCGAGGGGGAGCCGGGCAGTCGAGGAGGCCGTGGTGGATGTGTTCTGGGTCCAACGATCTCGCGAGGTACTGCGCGGCGAGCATGTTCAGATGGGATTTGGTGCGCATGACCTTTGATTCGCGATGAATATGGTCAGTGTCGGCCATTTGATGATTCCCTGTCACGACGCGGAGTCCGGAGTTCTGAGAACGTTGGATTTTGGCGTGAGCGGAGTCCGAGAGGAAGGTGGACCAGGCGGGTGCGGCGTAGTTGCAGATCGCTTGCGAGATGGCTTTGAACGTGAGGCGGAGGGTTTCTTTTTGGTTGCCCCAGGTGCTTCCGGCTAAGGCTTTCAGTACGTTATTGCGCTGCGACATCCGTCTCGCGATGTCTTTGGCATGATGGCTGAATGTGAACATCGAGTCGTACGTGACGCCGAGTAGCTTGGCCTGGTTGACGGTGGGGACGGGTGATCCGCAGATTGATATGTCCAGAGTAGACTTGAATTCACGACTGAACGGGGTGAAGAGCATGAGCTGGCTCTTGGTCGGGGAAATGATGAGTGACCGTTCTTTGAGGAAGGTTTCAATTTTCGTGATGGCCCTGCGTAGATTTTCGGAGGCGACGTTGATGTCGGGATCTGACGCCCAGATCGTGATGTCATCAGCATACGAGATGACGTTCGTGTGGGCATCGTCTGTGGGAAGATCGCGGAGGTAAAGGTTGAAAAGCGTGGGCGAGAGGGCGCTGCCTTGTGGGACTCCGTTTCTGAAGAGTCTGGAACTTGATACCGAGTCGCGGAAGCTTGTGCGTCCTGTTCTTCCTCTAAGGTAAGAGGCGAGCCATTTTTTAATGTAGTTCGGCGCGGTTGTTGTCTCGATGAGGTCGATGAGCTTGACGATGTCGATACTTTCGAATGCCTTGGACATATCAATTGCCATGAGGACCGTTCGACTAGCGGGACGTTTCTGGTTAAAACCGTCTGCGATGCTCTTCGAGAGAGTTACGAGGGCCGAGGTTGTAGAGCGTCTTGCCGTGAAGCCATGTTGGTGGTCTGCCGGGGGAATGTGCCTCTGTAGGGAGCTGGCCGGGTCAGTCTGCCTCACATTGCAAAAAACGGAAGAATAGTGTGCTCCGGAGGGAGCGTGTCTTCGAGTCTTCGGAGCTGGTCTGCTTCCGGAGAAGATTGGTGATGTCCTTTGCAGTCCTGAGACTGACGTGCTGCACCGCGAGTAGGCGGACATCGTTGTAGCACATTCAGGCTGTTCATCCTCGCCTGCAGAAAGAACGTGTACAGGGTGGCCCATATATTCGCAAACGCGTTTACAAACGTGTATCTCAGTGCATAAGTGAGCAAGAGTGTTCAAATTTGTACATTTATTAGCACACATTAATAAAAAAAAAAAAAAAAAAACATTGGGTCAAAAAATCATTCAATTCGGTCCCCTTTGGCACGAACGACAGCCCGGAGTCGCTTTGGGAACGCTTCGATCACTGGACGAAGGTACTTTTCGTCGATCTTCGACCACTCTTCCTGTAGGGATTTTTTTAGAGACTCCAGATTCAAGTGAGGATGAGCATTGACTTTGCTCTCAAGGTAGGACCACACGGAATAGTCCAGCGGATTGAGGTCGGGCGATGAGGAGGGCCATTCTGCGCTGGAGATGAAGTCGGGAAAATGAGCGTTGCAGCATGCCTGTGTTCCGATAGCCTTGTGAGCAGGCGCAGAATCTTGCTGTAAGAACCAAGGTGTATTACGGTAGTGTTAAGCAGACCAAGGAAGCAATACTTTTCGAAGAATCTGCTGGCGGTAGTATTCCTGATTAATTTTGGCTCCTGGTTGTAACAAAACAAGGGGAGTTTTGCCGGTGGCGGACACTCCGTCCCAAACCATGACTTTTGCAGGATGGTAAGCTCTCTGCAGGAATCCACCGGTATGATTAGCTGCCTGTGAGTCCCGAGCAAGCACTCGCACATTTTGTGGGTTGTAGGCCTCTTCCACAGTGTACAGCTTCTCATCCGAGAAGAATGTCCTGAGGTGAGCACTGTCGCGCGTCCAGAGGATTAGGGCGCGGCACCTTTTGAGTCTTTTCTCCTTGTTCTTTAGAGTTAGGATGGCAGCCTTTTTTAGTACGATATGGGGGGAGACTCAAGTCCTCTTCAACGATTCTTTGAAGAGTGTTGCGTGATAAGTTCATCTCGGAGTCCATTTTTTTCAAGCTACGCCTAGCATTTCGACCGACTCGCTTCCTCATGGCCTCAATCTTGTTAGGGGTGCGCACTAATCGAGGATCACCTCTTCGGGGCAAGTCAGCAAGTGTACCGATCTGTTCAAACCGTTTGATTGCTTTTCAGACAAGATTGCGAGGCGTTGAGATCTTTAGCGATGCGCGTATTTGATCGACCAAGTTTGTGCAAGTCCACAATGATAGAGCGTGCTCTATGAGAGACCACCATTCTTTTGAGAATAGATCAAATAATATGAAATTTGAACCATGTAATAAAAAAACATATGAGAAGAACATGTGTGAAAATTGGAGCTCAGCTTGCACTACAAATTGAATTATAAACGCCGAAAGATTGGTTTGCGAATATATGGGCCACCCTGTATATTAAAATTACTAATCATGAGGGAACGGCAGACCTTTGAGAGAGCGCGCGAGCGAGGGATGAAAAAGAGACGGTGCAGACGATCAGGGCATTTTTTCACTAGCTTTCTTAGCAAGCGCATAGATTCAACCCGCAGTTCGGGTTCGTGAAACAATATGGAGCAATTTTATTGTAGATTTTCCCGCTTGAAGGAAGCTAGTTTTTCATATTTATAGATAATGCTGGTGACCTATAGTGGGTGACCTAATTCTCAACATTTTCTTGCAGATAGAAGTCCGTACGGACGCTCTATCTTCCAAGTTCCGATGTGCTCTGTGTCAGCAGCATTCTTCTGAAGATTCCCTGGGAGACCTCTTCGGTCCCTATTATGTCAACATAGATGACGGTAATTGGCCCGATTTTCTCATCAAGAAGCCGCCTAAGGTACGTGAAGAGGCTGTTTCTAACCAACCGTCTGAAAAGTGTAGATAAAGAAAACTAATCATGAAGGAATGGAAAACTTTGAAAAGAAACCGAGCGCATGTGATCAAGAAAAGAAAAGGAATGCGAGCAGAGCATTCGTATCACTAGCAAAAGTGAATTCTATACGCTATTTGAAAAGCGAATAGATTTCATTGACAGTAGAGGTTTGAAGAAAAACCCCATACGTGAGTAGATGAGCGAAGTTCAGGAATCGAAAAAAGTTGTTTTGAAGAGAAAAAAGGTTTGTGGTCATTCATAGTCGTCATAGCTCACCAAACCTGTAAAGTTTCTCCCTTTCGCCGGCCTTATCTCCGAGAAAAATTTAGTTTACTTAGTTTTAGTCACTAAAAACGGGTTAACTCTCTTCGCGATGTTTAAAGAATGCCCCATAAAGGCTAGGTTTAAACTTTGCGTGCCCGCGTTTTTTGCTCGCGCAATCACATTTTCGAAATGTTCAACGAATTCGTTTACGGCCGTACACAATTTGGTGGAACCGAGAAAAAAATTTTTGTTGGGTCGCACGGTCGCCCGCCCGGAAATATTTTTTCCAGCACATCCTGGTGAGCTACGATAGTCGTGGCTCAAGTATAATTAATGATCCCTCTCAGAAAGGGCAGAAGTATTTGTCAAGTGAAAGAACGAAGCAAAGACAAGCTTTGAGAATAGATATTTGACAGCAATGTTTCATTGATATAAGCTCTTCCTACTCAGTTTTCAAATCTGTTTTTTTTTCTTCTGTTAATTCGTTTTTTTCTGTTTGACGCAAACGAATTCTCCCAATCATCACAGATGAATTTATCAGTAAAGTGTGGAAGGATTCATATAAATTCAATAGGTCGATGCTTGCTAGGTAATCAATAATATTTTTGCATATGGACTATAACATTCTGCTCGTGATTATGGTTCTTGAAAAGGATCGCGAGACAAACTTTGATGATGCGGAACAAGTCTGCTCAAAATGCCAGACACTCTTTGGGAACAAAAAGAGTTTCTGTAAAGGAGTCAGGAATATGCTCGATTGAAACAACATCACGACGAGCATGTCGAGTGAGGCGAGAAGCTTCAGGGGACGAACGAGAGACACAAGCGAATTTCACCTGCAATACAATGAAAAATTACTGATGGAAACCATAGCTCACCAAACTTGTTAAATTTCGTCCACCCGGTCCCCCAGAAAAATTTTTTATAGTGAAGAAATTATAACATAAAATGACCTTCTCCAAAAGCTAAACGTTCTTGAGTTAATAAAATGTCGAATATTGCATTTCGACTCGTGCTACGCGAAACAAGAGATCAATTGAACACGGAAAACATACCAAAATTTTTGTTAATTCCCCCCCCCCCCACCCTACGCTTTCCGATCACCAGGGTCGCCCGGTCACCCGCCCAAAAAAGAAATTTCAACACATCCTGGTGAGCTATGATGAAAACATTCACAATACACATTCATACGCAATCGGCCGAGAATGAAGTATTCACTGCGATTTATGAAACCCCCTGGCCATTCAACCTAAATGACAAGGAAGCAACCTTACATTCACATGCGAATAATAAAGACGAGCGTCTCTCTTTGGGGTCCGCTTGTGACTCGAAAGGCCAGTGAAATGGAGATAACCAGTGTATATAAGACAGCATATGTCAACCGCTCAGTATTTGCAACAACACAAGTTAATGATGAAATTAATTTTTCTGTCTAAAGCGAAGTTGTTATTTATCTCTACCAACCTTCATTTGAATAGTCCTGTCCTCCGGTGCGTAGCTCTTGAGAGGGCATTCCGGGACGGGCGTCTTCGAGAAGCAAACACGATGCGAATACTCGACCACTCGAGTTCTTTCAATTGGTTCTAAAAATATCTCATTTGTACGTGGTTTTTCTCTGACTATTTGAGTCGATTGCAACATACCAATGATTTCTTGATCGTTCTCGTCGTATTTGTTAACTTTGGCGAAGCTGCGGTAGCCATAAAGCTTCTCCTCTTCTTCATCATCACGAGATAGGAGTTCGTAGTTCTTTTTCTCGGAGAGAGTCTCCTCGTCCATCTCACACTCGTCCTCCTTGTACAAGTAGCTTCGCTGGAATTCCTCGATATCTTCTGGAAAGAATTTTTTCGTTTAACATGGATAATATGCAAATAATAGACGGTATTTTTTCGTGTTCAGGTCAAGTTCTAAATCTCATCTCAACGAAGTGCGTACCCTGCCGCGAGACGTGAATCATTGCGAGGATAACAATCACTATGCTGTGATAGTACAATCAATCAAAGCCGCTTCAAAATAGCGGTTGTTTCTCTAATTCTGCTTTCATCTCTTCAACATGATTCAATCATTCCTCACGCAGTTTAGAACATCTATAGACCATACCATTTATACTATTTTCGGCATTAAGGCGTTGATACTTTTTCACATAAGAATCTGAAGGCTGGACGCTGACTAGTTATTGCGTTTAATGGTCTGATGGTCGTTTAATGGTAATTTTAATGGTCATTTTTCGAAAATGAAAAAAAGGACCAGTCTCTTTGTTATCAGCACGGCGGAACTCGTTGCTTCTTTCCCCGTCGTAGTGACCACAGATACCGCACTGTTGGCTTTTGTAACTTTCACTCATCTTTATGTTGGCCATGTACCCATCAAATTCGATCTTAATTTGCGGGAGTTCCACAACGACGTACTTCTCTCCTTTCTTGTAGATGCTGTAATTTTTGAAAGATATCTACCATTTAATAGTGAGAATCACAATCTCCCTAGCTTGAAACCGTTTCGTCTTACCTATTTCTCGAATGATCGTATATATTTCGCCCAGATAAGGTGAATGAAAATTAGATTATATCGTTTATTGAAAAATATAAAATATTTTTTTAAGAAGTATGCTTGCTATAACGTTGTTCGAAAATCGAAAAAAAATATTATGTCTACATAAGAAAACGTCTCTAGAATTAAAAAACGCCCGTTGCTAAATTGCGAGTTGAAGCAGTGCTAAAGTCTTTGATCAAATACAACTGACTTTAACTTCTTTAGAAAGTCTTCGTCGCTGTTGTTTTCCCCGTTGACACTGATGACCACTTCTTCCTTTCCTGGACGTTTCTCAATCTCGATGACGTTATCCCGGCTGATAACTTTAATTTTCTTCTCTTCGGAGCTCTTTTCGACCTTCTTCATGAGAACTGCGAATTCTGGATCACGGGACTCAGGACAGTCCTTCGCAAGGACGGAGAAGCATGTGGTCATGGGAGTGCGATATTTGACATTGTCGAAGGTTCTCACCTTATTAGACTGCACGCGGCATTCGGCGCGTTCTGTATCCAGAATATCGTTTCCGATTTGGAGCAGCGAACGTACCGGGGCAGTGTTCTGACGGCGGATGTTCATAAGGCGGAGTGGGTAAGGCAAGCGCACTTCTATGAGTTGAATGCGCTCTTCAGGAGTTTCTAGGGTCAAGTTAGCGAATTGACGCGTCTCAGGTTCTACGGAGAGCTTCATGAGCAGCCGACCAGAGCGATCCCGACCATTTGGCTCAATCCAAGTATTCATCAGATAGTAGGTTTTCACAAGAGAAAGGAGTTTCTGCAGGCCAACTTTGGAAGTATGCGACTCAATGTTGTACGAAACGACAGCTTTGTACTGGTTCAGCATCGCCGCTTCTACAAGCTCGGAATACTTCTCTAGGGGTGACTGCTCCGGTAAGTTACCTGCCCGTTCCTGCTGTTGAAGCCGAGAAAGCCACTGCCTCTGTTGTTTGTTCTGCTCGCCCTGTATTTTCATTTCAACAGAGTTCTTTTTCTCGGAACCCCATAGGACTTCGACGATTCCATGGTATTCGCGATGCTTTTGATCGGCAATTTCGGCGAAAGTCGATGGCTGCTCTGGGTACAAAGAAGAAACGCTAGCTTTCATTGTCCAATCATCACGCTCATTTCCAAGTGGACTTCGCTTGGACTCTATTTCCACCTTGCAGTGACGGAGCATCTCGTCGCATACTGTGATAACCTCAGCGTTTGCCTTCTTTTCCCGCTCTCCGCCAATGTCTCTCGCGTCAAGACTCCATTTATATCCAATAGGATTACCATTCCGGTAATCTTTGATGTAATCCTTGAAAGAGTTGAGACGATCCCACTCCGGCTCGGAAGAATCCTTTTCGACCTCAAAATGTTCCGCATCTTTCTCATAGAAAGATTCGAAGTAATGTGGTTGTTCAAGACGCGCACTTTCAACAGGGGTTAGCTTAGCTGAAACAGTGTACTGTTCAGGTGTTTTTTTCGTTGGTGTAATGCGTAGTTCAAAGCTGTTGACACCGGTCAACACGCTAGAGGGCTGCTGCTGGGGAAGATTGAAAAGGTCGCCGTGAACATATCCATCGGTCTTCACACGTAACCCGGTCACCGGGCAAGTGTATTCAGTCTCCAGGTTTCTGAGCTGTCGCTCGAACTGCTGAATGTAGACAGTTTTCTCGACTGTTTCGATATAAGAGCGAGATTCTTTCGGCCAGACTGTAATGAATGTAACAGGACGGGACTGGAGCTGGATCTGACGAACTGAAGTTTTTGGAGCACGGATATTTGCCTTCAATTCCATTTTTCTATTACCCGAATTTGCTTCAAGGGTGAGGTCAAGAGGTATGTTTGTTTGAATTGAGTGTAGGAGCTTGATTCCCTGGTTGACAATGGGTGACCAGACTGTCATCTTGGTAACATGTGTACTAGCAATACTGGGCTTTGCTTGGATTTCAACTCGGATACCTTCGACGTTCTGACCGTTATGAGGTAGAAGCTCGACGCGCACGAGTCCCTTGAGAGATGCCACGGTGGGCATTTTGGTGTTAATCACCACCGGAAGACCGAGTGAGGTCACGAATTTTTTGGATCTTTCATAGACAAAGGTCGAGTAAGTGGTAGCCAAGCGGAATCCTTTCGTTAGAATTTGTTCGATCTCACCGAGTTCGATACGACCATTTTGGAAAATTCTGTTAATGATTTCAGGAAGAGTTTGCTCGTCAATGGGTATGAAAGCGTAGTCCAAATCACGGAAACGAATGTAGAATTGTGCGTGAGGTTCTTCTGAGCTTTGTGTAGTTTTGCGACCTTTAATGGCAAGTTTCTGGAAAAGCTGTTGCAATAGCTGAGTTGGTTGGAAGATTGACGAAGAGCGCTTTCCTCGAACAAAAATCTTTTCTAAACCGATTTCTTCGATATCCTTGAGAATTCTGAATACGACCTGATCCATGTTTTCTTGAGAAGCTCCTACTTGAGCCAGGTACTTCTGCCAGTGGCCAGCAAAAGCTGTTTCAATTGAAGCCATAATTTCTTTGGGTAGAACAGAGTCGTTGGAAAATAGAGTTGCCCAGTTGAGAGAGGCTCCGATCATATGCTTCTCAGAGTATAGAGGATGTTTAGCAAAGGTAGAGTCCAATATTTTGCGAGGTTGAACACGAACAAGCTTCAGACTTGCTTGAATATCGTCGGCAACTCGCTTTTCGCAAGGAATTTTGCTCTTGGCATAAGATAGAAGAGCAGAATGAACAAAGGATTGCACTTGGTGTGATGATTCCTTCTCAAGATTTTGAGCGATCTGATCGAGAATGGCGCGCTCAGGAGCAGTTTGCATGACTTGGTTGAAAGAAGCGATGCGGATCTCGGGATGATCTCGGTTGTTTTTGAAAATGGGCATTAGAAGACTCTGGATCTTCCGGGGCATTACGTTTCTAAGCTGGCGGAGAGAATCGATGGCTTCCATACGCACGGTCTTTTCCTCTTTTTTGTCGTTGATGACTTTCTCCAGTGAAAACACAGAAAGGTCCAAACCGGCATTGGCGAGAGTTTTGAGGGCGAGGATTTTTTCATACCGACTTGGGGCCTGGTCAAAGAGCTGCATGATCTCATCGACATACTGTTGTTTAAGCTGACGGTTGCATTTCTTTTCCTTCTTCTCTACAGCAAGTTTGTCACGATGTTCTCCACAGACGCCTCTCATGAGCGCACCTGCTGTTAGGTAGCAAGATTGCCGGAGAGCGGGTTGGCGCTTTGACTCTTTGCAAAGAGAAAGAAGGGAGTCTATGTGTTTCTGAGACGGAGTTCGCATGTTAGAGAGTCCTTGGATCAGAACGGTAGCTCTAGACTGACTGATCTGCTTGGTGCTGATCTTCTCAATCAGATGCTCCACGGTCACCTTTGTTCCGGCGAGAACGAGAGCATCATTAAGAATCTCCTTCATCTTCCCGTTTGTTTCCTCGTCATACTGCTTGCTTTCGCACACTTCACGGTGTATTTTTTGCATTTCTTCTTTGTTAACGAGACGGAGGATTTTGACTAGTCGAGCGACATAGTGGGGAGCCGCTAGCTCAACTCCTGCATCGGTTTCTTCCATCTCTTTTATCGCTTGCTTGATGAGTTTGGAGACGATTTCCGGCTTGTTCTTGATGGGAGGGTAGATGTTGTTACGAGTGAACTCCTCATCACCCGTCATATGGAAGTTTTCTTTCTGTTCATCCCACTCGTTAGAGTAGAGAAGAGTTTCTTTCTTCTCTGGGTTGGGCTCAGAGATCTTGGATGAGCGGTTATGAACCATGAGAAGTGTGAGCTTGGAAGACACGACGGTTTTGAAGAATGTGTTATCTTGATCAAGAGGCGCATAGATATAGTAAGACCGTGATTCGGAACCCTTGATGATAAATTGCTCAGGAGTGCCGACAACGTTATAGTAGATTATGGAAGAAGACTGCACGTTACGCTCCTCTCCGGTCCATTTTGCATCACACGACGGGCATTCGGCGCCAAAGCGGTAGTTATAGCGCTCTCCAACACGCTCAGTGCACTTCTCAAAGTTGATCGACTTAGAGACATGGAAGGCGTTCTTCTCCTTGTACTTCCGCTGCTCTTCCTCGGACTTCTTAACAATGGTGTAATCCATCTCGCAATTGCCCTCAATCGTTAGCTCGGGTGCAGTGAAGAATTCTCCGTCGCTTTGATCGGATGATTCGTGGCTCTGCTTGCTGGCTCCCTGCTTGCTCATGTTCACCTGAAAATGTATATGTTTTTGATCTGTGATTTGAAGTATTATTCATATTTCCTCACCTGGAGCATGTTGAGAACAGCACGTTTAATGTTCTTCGACCAGCTTTGGTCTTCTTGATCGAACTCGATGTCGGAGACGAGCCCGTCCTCATATCGGAAGCGGAGAGGCATCCGCATCACCCGAACATGTTCCTAAAAACAACATAGGATTATATGGCTTTAAAAATTCATACGTAGACTTATTCAATTAAAACTCTTAGTAAGAGAATTCATAAAAATTCTGACCGGGTTCAGCTCGATTTCGTCCACGATTTCGAAGGGTTGGATGTTCTTGGGCTCTCCGATCTCCTTTTGAGCAGAACCGACTCGGATTCGCTCTATCTGCATGAGAGCAGAGCTCGGAGTCATGAATAACACACTGAGCTGAGCCTGGAGTCTAGTTAGAGCCTGCTGAGACTGCGCCACAGGAAGTCCGCTAGCAATCTGCAAATGAAGTGGAGAAATATTGATCAAAAATCAAATTTAGAAAAATTGATTCGTGCAAAAGTTTTGAGACGCGTTAGAAATGCTGAAGTAATTCAGAGTTCCATTCTTCATATCGACTTATCACTTTACTGCATTTTCGTCGACGAACTCATTAATTTCCCTGTAAAAATTGTTGTATTTGATTGTGATTCGTACATATCAATTGCCATATTCATAAACATATTATTGTTCAATACTTTTGTGTCTATTAAACTCTAATTTATACGTTCATATTTTATCAGTACGACAGAAAACTTTATGCTTTATTAATGATATATTAGGTAAAAGTTTAATTCATTACAAATGTGTACTGAGAATCTGAGAAATAATATAAATAATATAATAAAAAAAAGAATATGGATCATGAAAGTTCATAGGAAAACATTGATGCTGGTTAATTACACAGATAATAAATTATTCATAATGCGCTGCATCATTAAAACCAAAGTTTCGACAAAACATTTCATCGCAAGCCGGAGTACTACATATGTAATAAATAGATATGATGAACCCAGATCGAAGATGTTACAGTGTAGAGTGATCTAATTCATTCTCTGCAGCTTAACCTACGACCCAAAAATGCTATTTTCACAGATTGTTCGAACAACAATAAGGCTTTAACAAAAATTGAGTTTTTCAAGTACAACGAAAAGAGTTTGTAATCTTTTGACCTGTCCATCGAAGTGGAAGCGATATTCCTTGCCGGCTTGAAAGGCCTTTTCCTGGATGGTAAGGGGCTCTGGGTTCTCCCATCGAGAGCGGGCAGCGAATGCCACGACGGCTAAACCAAGAAGCACAAGAACTCTCATGTCCGACTGAGCGCGGAAGGTGACTCGAGTAATGAGTCCTCAAATTCGGTGGCTTTTTATGCCAGTTCTCGGTGACCCGGGGCATGTCATTCAGAGCAGTCTCGTACTGATAAGAGTCTTCTCATCTCTATCGGCCTGTCAATCTCCGCAAAAAGGGAGAAAGAATCATGTGACAGCTGTCCATTCAAGCATGTTTCTAGGTCATTTTCCAATTGCGATTATGCACGACGGATACGGGCAGTAGCCATCCGATTGATACTGGAATTAGGTGGTGCTCGCTTTGTATATTTGGTGTGTTTCAAGCTCTAATGCTCATTCTTTAATTCAAATATTGAATTAAGGTGGTCTAATTGCACGATAGAGAAAGCGTATGACTGTTGTTCTCTGAAATGTGCTGCTTCTCAAGATGGTGCTGCAACGCATTCCCTCTTCCCCATAAAAAACCGAGGAACTGAAAGAAGAGCATAAACTATTCAATTTCAGTGTTCTAATCACTCACAATAGTTTTCTTCTAATCTTAAGTATATTTTGCAGGGAACGAAAAAGCAGCAAAGTTTACTTGATGTTTGGATGCACGGGGAATGTCTTCTATGGACGCCGAATGTTCACATGCAAGGCAATCAATTGCTTTACCTGGAAGAAGGATTGCATCGCTCGTGGCGGCAGGTTAGAGCTTGCTCCATCATTCTTACGGTAGCGAGAAAAGGAGAAACGCAAATCCAACATAGTTTGAAATACATCAATAATCGTTGGTTTTTTGTAATGCATCTTTCATATATATGTTGATTATATGCTTTCTTCTCGGTTTTTTACCCGATTTTCGCAATTTCCATACAATTAGATCTCACCATGTTCATAAGAATAGTCTCACCATGTTCATAAGAATAGTCTCACGATGTTCATAAGAATAGTAAACACAGAATGTCGCGAAGTGGCAGCATTTAATTGATTCAATTCAGAGTTGCTGTCTGTGCAAGAGAACAGGAGCATCGATCATACTGGAAGAGTCTCGGTATATTCACTACCCGTGTGCAGTTAATAATGGTCAGTTTTTTAAAAATATTATATATTCCTGAGAGTCGAACTCGGTACTCTTCGCACAATAGTCGAACACACTACCATTATGCCACGCCCGGACTTGTTGTAAGTCTGTTTTTTTCTCGTTATTCTTCACTCTTTCTCTGAAACAGCTGCCATTGACTTGACGATGACTTTTCTTGCCTCCCCTTCTCACTCAAGCTCTGTATCATCATCCCGAGTACGTTGACATCCCCCATCAAATAACTATTTGACGCGAAATTGATTTAATATTATGTTAAATTGTGGGCACTTTTTCCGTTCACCGGTCAAACGCGTTGCGGTCGCGTCGCGGCCCCCTTCGCGTTTTATTTTTACATCAAAATTTTATTTTTACATTAAAAAACGCTTAGGCTTAGTAAAAGTTTACGATAACGAGGCCGTACGGCTTAGCTAACGAGGCCGTACGGCTTAGCGAAGGGGGCCGCGACGCGACCGCGACCCGTTTGTCCGGTGAAGGGAAAAAGTACCAAATTGTGTTGGGAGATCGAGTATGTTTGTCATGAAAGATCAAAATAAGTCCTGCAGGTTACGTGCTCGAAGAGAGGACATTGTGTTGCCGAGCACCAGTCATCGGAAAACCATCTCCTATTCATTCCGTTCCAGCCTAATCAATCGTCGCAGATTTATCGATTCTACGATGATGATCTTCGTCTCTAGATCCTTATCTTTTCCAGTAGACGCGACCAAGCTTTACTCAAGCAGTAATGCAATAAACCACCCGGAAGGTTAAAGTCTCAACCAGGCACACATTTTTCATACGCCTAAGTCAAAGATTTAGAAGTTTAACTTCGTTCTTAGTCTGAAGTAATTCAATTGCGTTGTCGTTATAGAGTGATTTACTAGGTTATCGTTATGTGTGATAATGTTTCCTTGTAAATTCTCAAAGCTGCCGCATGCAAAAAAGGTTGTCTGTATCCCGTGGAGAAGAAGGGACGGGGCTTCTCTAGTTTTATGAGGGCGCTTTTTTCACAAGTGACTCATTCAATACGAATCTCTCTCTTTATGGACCGAAAGGCACGCAAAATTCTCTTTCGTGTACTTCAGTCAGGCTTGATTGGCAGCTAATTCGCTCCCTCTGTCAGTTCTCGAGTATTCGAACTTTCATTTGTATTCTTTGCTCTCCGTTCGCCTCCGATAATCTCATATTCTTTATCACAATGTTGCAATCAATCTAACATACTCTCGAGGAACAAAAGGAGCTCACACGATACGAAGAAATATCATACGATGTAGTTATGGCTTGAGATTGTATATAAAGTGATGCATGTACTGGATTTATTTGAATTTATTAAAGTGTCCTAATTATTTTACTTGCAACAACTGAATCCTTGACAAAGAATATATAGTATAATTCACAACTTCACGGTCATTGAATGGTTCAATTTTACATGTATGGGCAGTTAGCATTCTTCAGTCAAAATCCACAACATATCATACTCTTCAAGCTCATAATATCATGCATTCAAGGCGTTATAAACATGCAAATTTGGTTGACAAAGAATAGAGGGCATATAAAAATCGAATGTGTAAAAATTTGTAGCTAACGTCATGAAGAATAGCTGAGTTGAAAGACAGTCATTACTTCGCACAGTATGGACTGGAGAAATACTTTATGGTGAATTCAGATGTAAAACAACCTGTTATCAATACGTCGCTAACATCCTCGACAGAAACGGGAATTTCGATAGACAGCTTGGACAAGAGTAATCTGATGGTAATTTTAAAATAAAACTCCAATAAACACAAATCCTAAATTCTACCTATCGCAGCGCAGCTATCACTGAATGGTTGAGCAAATAATGATTACAACGGAAATGAACTCATGCGGGAGATTGCACATTGTGTAAAGATTCCATATACGCCAAAGCTTACGGGCACTTTTCAAAAAAAAAATTTTAACGACCGCTCGGAAGAGGGGGGGACTCGGAATAATGGGGGGAGAGGCTCAGAATAAAGAGTTGCAAGGCAATATAAATAATAAGAGATTCAAAAATTCAAGCCCCCCCCCCCCCCTTCCGAAACTTCAAGCCCCCCCCCCTTCCGCTCGATGAACGGCTTTTTTATATTATTCTTGACAAGCGCTGGTATACGCGCATTGAAAAACGTTATAAATACGGATAGTTTATGTAACAATTGAAAATTAGCAGATGACGGACCAATCTACAGATTTTCATACAGCTGCCGATAACCAATTTTTTTCATTAACGTTAAAATTCTTTCAAAACATGGGCCACTCATATGTTGTGACGAATTCTATAAGTTTAAAGGTTCATTAAATTAGGAAGTTTCTTACATATATATCAAAAGGGCAAGGTTCCTAGCTATACTATGAAAATTTTACCTTTCTAAATCATCATTTACACCACGATCGTCGACCTTCCTACCTACTGGAGTGTTGACACTAATTCAATTTATAAATGCAACAGTTGTAAGCTTGATGGGGGGATAATTGACAAAAATCATAGCACCTCAGTTCTTCGAAACTTGAAAAAAACAAATTCTCCAAGTTCTCTCTTTATATTATTCAAAACATCTCAAAGTTTAATGTTTTGTATATTGACTGAAGTGGTTCTCCCAGATTTGGTAAGCAGAAGCCGGGGATACTGGCAGTTCGATGCGTTGACATCGAAGACCCCATAGCTGCTGCTATTCACTTGATCGAAGACACCATAGCTGCTGCTATTCACGTGCCATTTTGAGAGTTTACTTTGTGTTCTTCAAGGAAACTGGTCGCTCTTCTCTTATCATCCTCTATGGCCGCTATTAGCTCATCTGAAAAACGCTTCATATACAAGGATCGAGAACTTTATAACTCCTTAAGAATCTTTTCCGTCATGACCCATCAAGAAACAAGCCTGTTTGTGGGTTGTCGTACATGATTTATAGAAATAGCATTTGCAATACCGTCGAGCTATTTCTGATCTACTTCTCATGCACAAAAATCACCCGCACTTGACGAAAAATTGAGAGAAACGCGACCTTTTTCTAGAGTATTTGGGTCCAGAATAATCAAAAGGGAGCGATATAGAAGAGCTGAGAAGTAAGAGATAGAAAACGGGCCAAGAAGGGAGAGTTTGGCTTCACTCTCTCCGATCATTAATGCAGCCAAAGTACAATGGTCGAAAGAATGAAGTCTCGCTTGCCAGGGTTTTTTCTTAGCAACCGCACAACTTTTTTCGAGCGCATAGATTTTTGAAATTTGAGAATTCATTATTCGATTTTCCCAATGATTTGAACTTTCCCTACGAAAAATCCGAGAAAAAAATTTCTCCAAGCGCATAGATTTCAATGTTTTTCGGTGTTTTTGGAGAGCGCATAGATTTTTTTAACCCGCAGTGCGGGTCAGAGAAACATCCTTTCGCTTGCTTTTTCTTATGTTTTTGCTTTCTATTCTTAACCAATTTCGGTCACAGTAAAAAATTTCAACTTCTGCAGATGCAGGTAATCCAAACCAACTATGTAAATGATTATAATTATGCAAAAAAGGCCATGCAATCATTTGTTTTCAGTATAATGTTCATTTCGAACAAGTACGTGAACGTGATTGAGAATGAATGAATAAAGTGTAACACTCTCGAATAAAGTATAACAAACCGAGGCTGTTGTAAGCTTGCATTATTCGTAAGAATCCCAGTATTCTCCCTTCAACCAAAGAACCGTAGAAATCCTCCAACTCACACAGGAAATGCACTTCCTGAAAACAGAAAAAACTTTCCAACTACAGAAACTGTAAACAATGAGGGGTTAAATGGAGCCACCCAATTTGGGTTTACATGTATCCGTCGCTCAAAGTTTGAAGGAAAAAAAGAGGAGATGAAGGAAAAGAGTAAGAAAAGAAAGAGTTTTCTGTCAATAGTGTGTTTACATGTATCCGCCGACGGGACCTATCCGGTCACTATTTAATCTCTGTAAACGATGGATAACAGGAGGGTAACATAGATCACCAGCAGACGTCAAAAACTTTAAAAACGGCCGTAGAATAGAGGAAGTTATTAGGCAATATAAGAGCTGGAGTTTTTATCAAAAATCTCTAAGCTTTTACAAAGTGAGCATTTTTGAGCCCCAAAGGATACGTATGTGATCCGGTAACTGAAAGTTTAAAATCACTGCTTTGAATATTTTTTTTCCGATTAATTCGAATCTGAGATGCAGATCAATAGATCAAAATGAGAACGTTACCAAGGTGAAGAGATACATATCATAACTTACGAGTACTTGTCAAAAAACTTTAAAATGTCCGTTTACACGAGCCGCGAGAGGCTGAGAATAACGAATCTCTTGTTTTAGTGCCCTCTATTTATCGCTAGCTTCTCATTATTATCGCCCCAAAAGCCCAGCCAAGCGGTCAGTTAAACAATTTTTGACAAGTGCTGGATAAAGGGTGTTTCTCTTACCCGCACTGCGGGTGACAAAAATCATCGGAAAACCTTCGGATTTATGCGCTCAGGAGTTTTTTTTCGATTCTTACCTCAGGGAATTTAACAAATCATTGCGAAAAACACTCCAACTTTTAGAAATTGTGAAAATCTGAAGAAAAAAATTGAGCGGGTGAAAAAAAAAGAAATTTTAAACGCATCGAAAAACTAAAAGATGATGTCCATAGTATGTCTACCTCAATCGAACTTCTTTGTGAATAAATTCATTGTATTCTTTCGATTTGAACCGTTTTTTTTCTTCTTTCATTTATCTCACGTATATGTCTTTCGATGTAAATTCCACGTAATAAACATATACATATACAAAATGGTTCATTACTGCCGGTCTTAGTCGTTTGTTCCCTCCCTTCGAGAAAAGTAGATACTTCCGCCGTAGAAGACTTGAAAGCTCCGTTCCTTTCGCATTATAAGATACTCATTGCTCAAACAAGCGGTTGATTATCTACGGCAGAAAGTTGCTAAGAACTGATCGAGAATTCATTCCTTGAATACGGTGATGGATCTTATCATATGTTGATGCCAATAGTTGAAAAGGAAGAAAAAACAATGTTTGTAAGATTTCGCTGACTAGTGTCTTCTTCTCCTGAGCGAAATGGATGTTTTGTCCAATGGAAAGAACCACTCCATGGTCCCGCCCACCATCGATAGAGGCCCGCCCCCAGTAAACCCCAGAGGGTGTCCCAGGCGGCAATGTAGCTATGCATTCCTCATTCATATTCGCTGAATACAAACAGTTCATCAAAAAAGAGGAAAAAATCATGATACACGCTCAAAAATCCATTCATTCGCCTCTAGCGTACAAAAGTAACTTCTCCCTTTTTTATCGTATTATTATAAAACATGCGCCGAGAAGTCCACACCTTGGACTGAGGTCACTAGAACATACTATCGAAATTATTTGTGGAAAATTTAACAAAATTAGTACTTCCATTAGAACATTCTTTAAAAAGTTTCTATTCTCCATAGTAAAAACGCTTAAAATTCTGATCTCGATTTTATCATTCGAATTGTCAAAACATCTCTTATATAGAACACATTTTCATATTCAAAAAAAACTATGCGCTTCATCAGTGTAAAAAAAACCACAAAATAAAATTAATAGCACTGAAGAAAAAACCGACACTTCCACTTTTCAACAGAAATATCCCCGCACTTTTTTAATTGGTCTGGTAGGGCGGAGCCTCCTCCGCGCGTTTCGCGCGCAATGTCTCAGGAAGAAATTTTATTCATGAAAACTCCCTTCCCCCTTTCTCCTTAGGGCCCCCTTCCCCCCTTTAGGGCCCCCCTTCCCCCTCCCCCCTAGGCCCCCTACCCCCTCCTTGCTTAGGTAGAGCCCTCTTCCTCCCCCTTACCCCTTTAGGGCCCCCCCCTCCCTTCCCTGCTTAGGTAAACCCCCCTCCCCCTACCCCTTTCCTTTCCCCAGAATTTATACAGAAAATTTAAAATGAAAGGAAAAGAAAAGAAAGAGACAAAAATAATAAAGATAATTAATAGAGCCAGGCCGTGTTTTAGGGGAGCAGAGCCGCGCGGCAGTAAGCGCCCTACCAGACCAGGTAAAAAAGTACCAATATCCCTTGCGATGCTGATGTGCGGGATGAAATCAACAATCTTCTTCTGAATTTTAAATTGGCCAGTGACATATAGATGATGAAAAAGACTAGACTATTCCTGTCTTTTCAAAGTACGACCTTCACCCTTCAGTCAAAGAATTTCTCACTCCTCAAGAATAACTCTTCCCTTAAAATTTTCTGATCTTCACAATACATGTGCTTCTCGCATGATCAATATATGGAATAGTCTGCCTAACGATTTGGTAACAATCTTCTCAACAACTACTTTCAAAAATTCTCTTCTCTTACTTACTGTGGATTGCATTGTCCCTCAAACTAGAATTAGACTATTATAATCTTTCGCTGAAAATTGTTTCTCGTTTTTTTGAATGAATGAATGAATATATGAGACGAACCGGTGGGACATCCCAACTGCTTGCCTCCTCTTTTGCATCCATGCACGACAACTCCCCGGAAAGAGATAGGCAGCAGTCGCCCAGCGTCAACGGCGGCCTTCTCATCTTCTTCCCTTGCTGTTCGCATCTTCCTATTGATACGTAGACTCAATGTAGATGGACGGTTTGCGATTAACGCAAAAAGCTCCAGTACGAAAAGATTTTTCATAAAAAGCTTAGCATTTATAGTGCAATCTGCAAAAAAGCGCCTTGTTAAAAAAGTTTAGCCGGGTTTTGATTATAGTATAATTTAAGAAAGAAGGTATTTTCCGTTGAATTAATCAAGACTATGTTTTATATGATTCATTTAACTAATTGAGAGCATAATAAACTTTTTGTTAGGAACCCAAGGCGCCGAACAAACGATATAGATAATTCATTTAGGAAGTGGACTCAGAACACCCGAACTCTTCTCTTCTCGGCAACCAAGGTAGATAAGTCATGCTTTGTTTCTTTATACGAGCAAAAAGAGATTTTGAGGCATCGCTAGAGATTGTTGAAGAGATTTGACCAAGACAACAAACATCAGGGCGCAACAAAGCTCTTTTTATAACACTCATATGTATGACTAACGTGCTTAAACGAATTGTGAGCGAGAGAGTAAGAGAGAGAGGGTGAGGGCGAGAGAAAGGGAGAAATAAGTGACAGAGAGCGAAAGGACAAAAAGTTGAGTAACAAGAGAGAAAGCTGGGACGACGAAATCGTTTTAACCTGGCATCACTGCCTTTAAACTGTGTAACTTAACATTTGAAGAAGCTGGGAGTTTTGCAGGCGATTTCTTCGCTCTGTGTTGCTCTCCTGGTATTTATTTATTTATTTATTACATGTTGTTCATATAATATACAATGATAGTACACAAACATCATGTGGGTTATAGTGATTCCAACAAGTTGGAAGATAATAAGCATTAAAGGAACAAACCAAACATTAGATCATAAACATTACAACTGAACACATGAACACATTGAGCGGAACAATATTATAAATACTAAACACTTGAATTTAATTCAGTAAACAGACGAGCAGATCTTATTGCGAATGAATTTATACGACAAATTGTTTTCGGGGCACGAAAATGTAATTTGAAGTTAGATCCACGTGTCGCGGATTGTCTTAAATTATAGAAATGGGGTTTTCTGTCTGAAAGAGTTGTTTTTCCCCCTATTAGTTTTAAAAGTAAACTCAAATCGTTCGATTCTCTTATGCTTTCCAATGAAAGAAGGCCTAATTTTTTTGTTTCTAATTTGACTGTTTGGCATGTTTATGTAATCAGTACCAAAGCAGCGATAGAAAACTCGGCGAGTGAAAAAGTTTTGGACGTTTTCCAATTTTCTAATATCTTTAACGAAATGGGGGGAATAGACAGTGGTACAATGTTGAAGAATACAGGGTGGCCCATAAATAGTGTTACAAATTGGAATTGTTATACCTTTTTTCAAAACAGAGAAAATCATCTCAAATTAACATATTTTATCAACAACATAAATGTCAACATTCACGCAAAAGTTCAGCTCAAACGATCTCCTTTTGCCCGAACTACAGCTCGAAGTCTCTTTGGGAACGCCTCTACCACTGTACGAAGGTATTCGACTCCGATGTTGTCCCATTCTGCCTGAAGGGCATTCTTCAGGGAATCAATATTTGGGTGGGAGCGAGAGTTTACCTTGGACTCCAAGTAGGCCCAAACGGAATAATCGAGCGGGTTCAGGTCGGGTGATGAGGCCGGCCATTCTGCTGTTGTGATGAAGCCGGGAAAATTTTCCTTGCACCACGTTTGAACCTTTTTAGCTTTGTGGGCTGGTGCTGAGTCTTGTTGAAAGGTCCATGTCCTCTGATTGAAATGCGATTGAGACCATGGATGGAGCACGTCTTGCAGAACATGTTTCAGATAGTATTCCGTGTCGATCTTGACGCCTTTCTCGACGAAAACAAGCGGTGTTTTTCCTGTTGCGCAGATCCCCGCCCAGACCATGACTTGAGTTGGATGTGCACTGCGTTGGACCGTTCTACCCTTGCTATCGGCTTGCTCTGCGTCCTTCGCAAGCACTCTGACGTTTTGGGAGTTGTGGACTTCTTCCACGGTGAACAGCTTTTCGTCAGAGAACACTATATTGAAATGTTCGCCTTGTTGCGTACGACGAAGAAGGTCGCGACATCTTTTGACTCTTTCCGACTTGTTGCGAGCCGACAGAAAAGCGGCCTTCCGTGTACGATACGACCTGAGCCCCAGCTCCTCCGTGACTATTCGTCTCAATGAAGTTCGGCTCATCGGGAGCTGCTGCGCCATCTGTCTGATGCTTCGTCGTGCATTTCGGTTGATCCGACTCCGAACGGTTTCGATGAGTGGTGTCGTGCGAACAGTGCGAGGACGACCTCGCCTTGGACGGTCCTAAGATGTGCCAAGCTCCTCGAATCGTTTGATCGTTCGATACACTGTTGTGCGATGCAGGCGAACCGTTTCAGCAATGCGAGCAGGGGCGTGGCCAAGAGTGTGTAGGCGAATGATCGCAGTTCGCAAGCGATTCGACGCTGTCATTACCCTAAACATCGATGGATTCAATCGAAACTCACTTGACACGTATAAAAAATTACGGGGAATCGGAAAAAACAAGAAAAGTGACCGCTACGTGCGGTCACTTCCTCAGGAAATGTTCTCAAACATTTGTAACACTATTTATGGGCCACCCTGTAGATTTGATATAAATGTTATAGGCATCAATGAGCACTTTCGTGCTCTTACTTTTGAGAACTTTTAGAATGAGATAGCATTTACGTTTGGCTTTCGATGCGATTATAGAGCAATGAGAAGAAAAGGTTAATCTATTATCTACAATGAAACCTAAATCACGGATCTCATGACAATATTCAAGGTTGGATCCGTTCAATGAGTAAGGATAACGAGGGGGTTGTTGTGGACCTATTCTTAAAACTTTACATTTGGGAAGAGATAACGGTAATTGCCAAGCTTTTGACCAATCAAGAACAGAATCTATAGCGTTTTGCAAAGGAGTATGAGAGTCATTAGAAGACAAGTGCTTATATACTTTCATATCGTCGGCGAAGACCTTTATTTTACAAGAAGAAGAGGAAATTTTAGAAACAATATCTGAAGTGAAAATGATGAAAAGTAATGGGCCGAGAACACTGCCCTGAGGGACTCCACTGCTCACAGTGAAGCTATCGGAAAGTGCGTCTCTAACCCTAACTTGATAGGTTCTGTTACTTAAGTATTCTCCTATCCAAGAAACTATCTTAATTGGAAATTGATATTCTTTGAGTTTATGGATAAGTTTAATATGAGAAACTTTATCAAAAGCCTTTTCAAAATCGAAGTAAATTATATCTGTAAATTTCAATCTCTGATGTACATTCGTCTAGAAATAAGAGCATAAGTTGTTCTATGGATCTCTTGCGACGGGAGCCATACTGGTCATCATGAAGAATATCATTTCTTTTACAGTGATTATCAATTTCTTTAGATAAAACTTTTTTGAATATACGACAGAAGAGAGAAGTTATACTAATTGGGCGATAATTAGATGGGCTGTTGAAAGGGGGCTTCTTTTTGACTGGAGTCACTATAGAGTGTTTCCATCTTTGGGGGATCTGAGCCTTCTGATAGGAGTCGTTATATATGATTTCAAGAGGGATGGATAAAGGTACGGCAATCTTTTTTATAAAGAGCATGTTTAAATTATCTGGAGTACTACAAGAGGAGATTGGATACTTTTCAATTAAATCACAGATTTCATGACGTTTAAATAATGGTGTTTCTGGATCCAATATTGTTTTGATAGGAGAGGGTTCAAAAGGAGGAAGTATTCCATTATCTTTAGTAAAACATTTCTGAAATGTTCTAGCAAGAAGATTAGCTTTTTCTAAATCTTTAGTCATAGTAATACCAAGCTCATCTAGTAATATATCAACACCATTCTGCTTCTCTGTGGTGTTTGTTCTAATGAATTTGAAAAACAAGTTTTTGTTCTTGCTATTCACAATAAATTTTTCAAGGCTACCATTAAATTTATCTACATACTTCTTGCACTTTTTACTAGCTCTAACATATAACTCATAATCGGCAACAAGTTCACTAGAGAGGTATTTGTTCCACAAGTGAAAGCGTTTACGCTTAGCTCTTTCTATATGAGAGGGAAGAGGAGCGTGAGTTGATAGACTCACCTTCTCTAGAGGAGCAAATTCTGTCACACAACTGTCTAATACCAATAATAGCAATTCATACTTGCTATTGGTATCATCGCTTAGACTTAAAATGGAAGTCCATTCTAAGTTGGATAAGAAACGGAGTAAAACTTCGTAGTTTATTTTATTGAAATTGAGTCTATAAGAATATAAGGGAAACTCATAGAATAAGGACAACTCAAATGTTATTGACTCGTGGTCAGAAGAACTAAAAGATGGGGTTACAAGTGAGTTTTTTACCACTTTGGGACTATTAGACAGGAGAAGATCAAGAATATTTATACCTCTTGTAGGTCTTTTTATGTACTGGGTCATTTTAGTAGTCGCACAGAAATCAAGGAAATTTTCGGAGTAGTTTGTTAGAGAAGTAATTGGAGTAGAAGTCCAGTTAATATCTGGAAGATTGAAATCACCTATAATAAACCACGGATGATTACAAGTCACAAGGTCACTTAGGAGTTTGATCAAGTTATTGCTGCCTTGTGCATCAATATGAGGAACACAATAAACAACCGAGGTTTCCTAAGCTATGAGGACCTGGTGAGTCAACACTGGCCTGAGTACGGGCAATACGGAAAGAACGCCACGACCATCGAAGACGTTCTCACTCATAAGGTTCTCACTCACAAGAAACTAAAAAAAGAATCTAAGAAACGAAGGTTAGCTGCTTACGTCAATTTCCTTATGTCGTCTGTAACATTCATTCATGAGGTCTTTATCGTCAGCAAATTAGATTGCTCTTAATGTCATTTACGAGGAGTCTGAAAAATTCCAACATCAAAAAAAGAGATTTTTTGCATATTCACGTGATGAGTTGTTTACCTAGGAACAAATATGAAAATAAAAAAATCGGATCCACGACTTTTGCTACCACGACATTTGCTACCACGACACTTGCTTCCCGACATTTGCTACCACGACATTTGCTACCTGCGACATTT